>CM044434.1:43597527-43614577 GCA_024363595.1 Xenopus borealis | reverse complement strand
TCAGTAAGAAGTATCGAGCGCATTAGCGCAAAGTAAAAAATTTGCAAATGGCCTTCCGCTGGCGGAAGTGCCGCTAAGCAGTTTCCGGGTTCGCAAAAGGTATATTGCATTCGCGGAAAGCAAAATTTGTTCACACAAAAGCTTAACTTTTCGCATTGCACAATACCGTCGTATATTACATTCCCCTAAAGGTACAACACTCCAGAAAACATGTTGAATAATATGTGTGTATCTTTCTGTCGACCTTTTTTCTATCATACTTTTACATAACTTTTTACATTTGTTTTGTTGGAGTCCATCACTAAACTAAAATTCAAGTCCATTTAAAAATGAATAAGTTGGCCAGTGAATCGATACGGCAAATATTTTGACTCATTTTTCTGTTATAAGTTATAGTAACTTTGGCACTTCCAGCCAAAATTCATGCTTCACTTATACTGACAGATGGTTTTTGAATACTTTTACATGATTTACCCTAGTAACAGCACAGTGGTTTGAGAGACTGGAATATGACTAGTAAGTGGCCAGATTAACAAATAAAAAGTAACAGTGATAATAACCTTGTAGCCTGACAGAGTTACCCCCATTTTAGAGCTGTAAAGGGACAGAAGGGATAGGAAAATAATGTAGACACTATAAAAAGACTGAAAATAAAGAATAGGCCATTCTATGATATATTAAAAGGGAATTTAAAGTTGAATTATATATCTAAATATAATTGTCATAAACATATTTGTCCTCCTTTTCTCATTTATTGGGTTATTAATTTATAATGTATAACACTATTTTATTCATGAAATAACCATGACCATTTTCTGACCATGCGTTTGCATAAGTTAAGCATCCATTTTTGTTTCAAGGACATTTATGCATCCAATTTGTAAATGCTTTCACAGCAAATTCAATGACCCTTCTTGACCTTTTCCAAAGATTTGGATAAGTAAAAATCTAATAACATCGGTTCTTTTTCAACTGATTTATTAGACACAGTTCCAGTTCAGAGCAACCTTCAAACCATTTCTTGTTTCACTGCTCAATCACTGGGAAATTGAAAAATCAATAGCCAGATTTTGAGGAAGGTCATTTAAAAATGTAAGATATCCTAGGCAGGTGTTATAGTTGAGAAGGCTATAGATGGCCTTGGTGTAAATGAGTAAATGATGCATTGCAATGAAAAACCGGATTCAGTTGTTGCATATTTATTGTCCCGTTAATGATTATTCCTGAATACAGAAAAGAAAATGCATCATAGGAGGAAATAAATGATGTAACAAGTTAAATGTTGGCTTATAAAGAGCACTCCGTTCTTTATGATGATATAGAGTCTTGTCTTTTTTAAAAAAATAAACAGTATACAGTACATCTCTGTTTAATAACCTACATACTTAGCCATGACTTTACAAGATAGAAAGACACAGCTTAAGAGAGAGAGAGAGAATGATATAAATAAAGAAATGGATAAATGGACTGATAAAATATTATAAAGATATATATGGTACAGAAAGTGCTAAACAATGTTAGCAATGTACTGTGTATGAATTATGAATAATGAATTATTGAACTCACTAACCAACAAGATTTTGGAGGCGTGTATGGCACCTTCAACAAAACCAGTCATCTGCCCATTTGTTTACTTTAATACTGGCCATACATTTCAAGATCTGCTTGTTTAGTGAAGGCACCTTCTATATTCCTGGATCTATCTTTTTGTTCTGTCCACAGGCAGCCCTGTATGAATGGGGAAGAGCAGGTCACACAATGACCTGTTCCCACAGACCCTGAATGTGAGGCAGGGTGCTGTGTGTGAAAAATGGCAGCTTCACTATGCATCCTGCCCTGTCACTAGTAAATGACTCCTAAGAGATTTTAGTTAAACTTCTGGGGTGTTAGAGGAATATATGATTTATAATATAAGGTTGTGTATAATAGATTATATATCCAGTGGCGTAACTACCAGGGGTGCAGGGTTTGCAATTGTACCAGGGCCCCCACCCCTTTGGGGCCCCTTGGAGCCACAAAAATGGTTATGGCAGGCGGTTACCTAGGGGGAGATTTTACAGCACACATGCCATCAACACTCCAGTATGTGATTTTTAGATGTAAGGGCCTCACAGGGGGGCCCAGGTGCCCATCCTTTACCGGGGCCCACCAGGGAGTAGTTACGCCACTGTATATATCTATTTTACAATGTATTTATAGGAAAAAAATAAGCATACACAACGTACATATAGTCACCCTTCAAGTGTCATTAGATTGAATTTTTTATTGCCATTGCATTTACTGGTATATTTTTGCATTCTTTTTACATTAATTTAGCCCAATGTTTCTCAAACTATAGAGCCCACCCAAAGGAGCTCTGCATTGTATAGGGGCCAAGCCAAAGTCAGGTTAGCCAAGTAAAAATTTTGAGGTTCTATAGATGTTAATGGGAGGTGTGCTGATCCTATTGAACAATTTTTAAACCAATCAGAATTTACTATTTAACTTGGAAGTCATTTACAGCTAGATTTGAATACAAAATTAATGTTGTAGATAAATGGCTGATGCAGCTAAGTGTTACAGTATTTATAACATACTTTTCAGCTTATAGGGATCTTAACCAAACGTGTCATTATAGATGGAGATCTTGCACTGAAAAAGTAAAAAAAAAAAAAAAAAAAACACTGAATAAGCCATACCATATTAAAGTCTAATATGTCACATTTTGCAGAAATAACATTATTGTTGAACTGGGGAGCTGCAGCTGTCTATGGCCCCCTGCCCCAATTGCAAACTCCTTTGGCATGCATCTTTTTTTTCTTTCTTGTAGCCGTGCCAAGGGCAAAGTAGGGTGGCCAGAAGCAGCGGCATGCAGGGAGTCAGGTCTGGGATAGTGGGGCCCCACAAGGCTTGTAATATAGGAGGCTCTCTTAATGTAATTTTTAATCTGGAAAGAAACAAACAACCATAAAATGTGGATCCTGTGATCTTAAGAAAATCACCATTTATTTTAAATGACCAAGCAAGAGAATGACTAAGGAAAAGTGCGAATATAATCCACGTCTGGATGACACATTCTTATAATATAGCAATTATCAGAGTAGTTAAAGCAAGAAAGATGAGCTAGGCAATGGGAACAACTGCATTCCAGTTTTGAAAATAAATTATGTAGCAAAAGCATGAATATACAAACTTTTACAATTTAGCACCACATGTCACAGCTTTATTTTCAGAATATTTACAGTGACCTTTCCTTTCATGGCACACATGGAATGGAACTTGGGCTAAAATTTTCTGGCCACTCCCTTCTAAAATCTTCAGTAAGTACTTAAATGACAAGCTCGTTGCATTAAGCATTTCTCAGAGACAGAGCTTATCAACCCTAAGTAGGAAATAAAATAATTTTAGCAGACAATCAATAAGATCTTTTGACAAATGATGATTTCCTTTTAAGGGCTACTGATGATGTTAAATAGCTTTCATGGGCGTTTCATGAATGAAGGGAAAGAATCGATTGCATACTTGTACTTCAGATCACCTAGTTGTTTGGAGATGTGCAAGCAATTCAATAGCAATGTATGTAAATCTGAGAAGAGTTTAGTTTTGTGAAAGTTGTATTTAGTCTTTAGCAAGCATATAGCGTATTTATTTGGTAGCAAGAATATTTTAAGGCATCGGTATAATGAATGACTATTGGAAACAGACGTGTACCATCTTTTAGCTATACCAGCAGTTCTTAAAAGGATAGTATACACCTCTTTTCAACATGAGCTAAATGAATAGGACATGTGCTAAACACAATTTTGCCTATTGTTTTAATCAATAAATATCTTTGGTTTCTGTTATTTCTGGCACTTAAGAATATAAAGCCAATTTCACTTCCTGATCCCGAAGAACTTTAAAGAAGCTAACAAAACTGTCAATCCACAGAGAAGCCCCTGATAATGAGATGTTAAAAGGCTGCTGCTTAGAACTGAGGGGTATGTTTGATCAAAGTATGTAGATAAGGAGCTCTGAACAAAATGAAATTGAATGGGAGGTGTGGTCAGTGAAAATACTCCAACTTTAATATTAGTATTTTTTAATGTTAACAAAAATTGTAAAATATGTATTTTTTAAAATAAAACAATAGGCAGATTGTAATTTCAAAACATAATTTTTATTGTGCAAATTGTCCGTTTAATCGCCCATTTGATACCTCAGTGTAAGGAAATACAGGATCATATCCTCTAAACATTGATAACAAAATTTATAATATTACATATATTTATTTAATATTAACAAATAATGAATATTTAAAATAAAAGATGGATTAGAACACCTGTAATTCTATGATTGTTAGCTTTGCATTTTGAGAAACTATAAGTTATACTGTAGGTGTTCAGATCCTGTGTAACTGAGGCATGGCATACCTCAAGCTGATGTGGGAAAAGAGAAATTAGTTATTCTAAATTATAAAGGTTTTCAATGTATTCATATATTTTTTGTGGATCGTTCAGCATTTTTGCAATTCATACTTTTTATAATCTGAACTTTTATTAAATGAATTAACAATAGTTTATAGGGTAAAATTATCAAATAGTGAAGCTCTGCCACTAGAGTGAAATTTTGCAGCTCTCAATTAATTTCTATGTGATTTTGAAAGGCGTATTTATCAATGGGTGAAAGTGAAATTTCACCCTTTGATAAATGCACCTTTAAAAATCCCATAGAAATTAATGGAGAATGGAGGAATTTTAGTTGCGGAACTTCACTCTTGATAAATTTACCTCCATGAGTTTAGTTGTGGGTTCAAAAACTTCTAAAACCACCTTTAATAAAAAAAAAAAGTCTTTTAAGTTATAATGATGCAAATTATGGAAAGACCCCATATCCATAAACCGTCAGGTCCCAAGCATTCTTCATAATGGGTCTAATACCTGTTTTATACCATTTTTATTTCAGTATGTCTTTAACACAGCTTTCCCTCTTTTTCTGTCAAAGGGCCAGATTCAATTCAGTGAGAATGTTATCTCATGGTTTATCGCTTGAAAACTCATGGATGAGATTCAATTTGAAAAGAGAGAACTTTTCTCCAAAATCAGTTCCAGTTTTCCCCCATAGACTTCAACAGAGTTTTCACTTGATAAACAGTGAAATACGTTTTTCTGAATTAAATTTTATCTTAAATTGAATCTTGTCTGTGAGTTTTGATCTGATAAACCTTTTTCTCACTGAACTGAATCTTACCCAAAACAAGAGAAGAATCCATCTATATTTTTATTATATCCTATACCTAATGATAACATTTGGATTTGACTTGATTTCAGTAACATTTTCCTAACTCAATAGTGACATTGTCACATTCGGCTCCCTAAATCCAGAATAGGTGCTAGACTCCCAGTCACTGCTCGGCTTCTGCCTTTAGCAACCGCCTTTGGCTTCGGGAGGAGCCCTCAGCTACTCAGATGCCACAAGGTCTTAATATGAGAGGAGACGTGCAAGAGTTCTGGACGAGCAAAGGGACACAATCATTACCATGGTATTAGACATAAGGCAACAGTTCAAGGAGAAGACAAAAGTGTTGTCAGGTAGGCGGAGTCAGTGCAGTAAGAGTTCAAGCAAGGTCAGACAGGCCAGGTTGGTTCAGGCAGTGTTCAAGTATAGTCAGACAGTCAGAGATCAAACCCAAGAACCAACACACTTAGAATTCCCACCAGGAAACTAACAAGTAGACCTCATAATGGGCAATAAGTTTCAGCCCAAAGCCCCTTTAAATATTCAAACTTTGCGCCAAAACGTGATGACATCTTGATGCAGTCTGCACATATAATCAGGAAGTGTATGCCGCTTGCCATAGGAGATGCGGTGCAGAAGAGGAAAGGACTAGGGCTGCGGACATCCCTGCCAGCCCCTAGTTCCCACTAGACCAACAGGGTAAGTCCTTACATTATCCCCCCTCTAGAGGGGGCCTCTAGAGAATAATTTCATCAGGAAATATGCAATAAAATTTTTCTTTGAGCATATCAGCCCTAATCAGATGCAGGAGTCTAAGATATCTCCTCTGGGCCATACACTTTACAGTGCATTAAGTACTGCAACTTACGCCGAACCAGACTTGAGTCAACCAATTTCTGAACCAAAAACTCAGGTTGACCCTCAACCATTACTGGAGGAGGAGATTGTTGTTGACTCTGTTTAACTGGTTTTAAGAGAGAAACATGAAAAGCATTAGACATTTTGAGATTGTTAGGAAGGGTTGATTATTGCAGTGATAGGATGTGGACCAATAAACCTAGGACCCAACTTTAGCAAAGGAACCTTGAGTTTAATATTTTTAGTGGAAAGCCAAACCAGATCCCTAACTTGATATTTGGGTGCTTCCCTATGGAATCAGCATTTTTTTGCAAGGAAGTGGAAAGGGAATCCTGCACCCTTCTTGAGATTTTAGAAAAATGGCCCAAAGACAGGTGAACAAGAAAAAGTTGTGCTCACCACTCATTTTTAAAATCATTAGGCGGGGGTGCAATGAGGCTGTGACCACAAAATACATAGACAAAGACAAGAGGTCCTCTGCACTCAACCCATTATCAATATATTTAAGACATTGAGACATTCTGTGCATACAACTACTAAAAAATGCCTTACCCTTTAAACAACAGGGATTGTTTGTCCATATATTGCAATATATTTAAGCTGGCCAACTACGTCAAAGTCATCCCATATCTGGCCAGTCCTACGCTCAATTTTCATCTAATTCATTAAGAATTCTATTGCTTAATTATACATTTTACAAAGGGACTAAGTTTTACCTGCAACTTACTTGCTGCTTTCAAAGTAAAACTCCCAATCATGGTTGCCAAAGACAGGTGATAAACAACCACCGTGAGAAAATGCTTTTGGATGTAAACCATATACAATAAAAAATGGGGATTGACCAGTAGTGTCGGACTAGGGTGCCTGGGGCACACCATGAAACCGTAACTCAAGGGCCTACACCCGCCCCCCCCCCTTACAAATTATCGCTCAAAAGTGTCAAAATTAAAATTTTTATATAAAATGAAACATGAAATGGTCATAACAATATTAAATATTAAATTATAAGCATAACAGAATCCCTTATAAACAAGTAAACCTTTTATCAAACTTTTATTCATAAATTAAATTATAGCAAACCAAACTCTAACCAACAAAACACATAAACATTATTTTGCATTGATTTCTCAAATTGATAAGTCCACAGAACCATCCATCTTAAATAAGAAGTTTATGTAAGAGTATGAAAGACTTGGCAAAGTTATTAATTATATCATCATACCATAAACTTGCAGCAATGTCCCTTTCAATATTCAGAAGAAGTGATTTTTCAGCATTGAGAAAACTTGTTCACAAGACACTTGAGTGTACACTGAAGTGAGCAGTGTAAGTTGTGATCATACAGGAGTTTGTAGAATCAAGTGAGACACTTTTTAAATGTCACTTACTGTTTCTTCCTCTTTATCTTCCTCTATATTGATGCTGGTTATTTGAGGAAAGCTGGGCTTTTTGAGAACTGAATAGTCATCCTTGAAGTTCAGAAGCTCTGATTTTATTTGAACAGGATCCACACCAGCCAAATCAGCTATTGTTTTTAAGGTGTCTGCTGTAATTTGCTCTTCCCTGATTTTGCTAAAGGGTCTAAAAACACAAGACCTTAGAGAACTTTTGCTCAATATTGTCTACAGCCTGATCTACTGTATGACTGTGTAGAATATTTGAACTTCAAATACTTAAACTGGATCCACAGGAGTTTCATCCCTAGCCAGCTCTCCAGGCTCTTTGCTACTCTTTTCTCTGGAAGACTTTTCTCTAATTCTGCATTGACAGACGTTTCATCAAGAGAACTGTCCACTCTTTAAATAAAAGCATTAACTAAAGCTAGAAGTTTTGGAAATGATGCCTTGGTTTCTGAAGTTGACTTTTTGCCATTTCCACCATTCTCCAAGCTTGTAATATGTCCAGCCCATTAGTTTGAAGATAATCTGACGCTGGTGTGGCAATTTCAAAAATCTGCAATAAAAGTGTCATGAACGGCACCCTAAATCCAGAACCAAAGCTAGGCTCCCTGGTCTCTGCTCTTGCTTCTGCCTCCAATAGCCACCTTTCACCTAGGGAGGAGCCCTCGGCTAACTGGATGCCGCCAGGTCTTATATAAAGAGAGGAGCCAAGTGAGGGTTCTGGACGAACAGAGGGGCACGATCGTATAGCAAAGTCTTTGGCAGAAGGTCACTGTACAAGGGGGTAGGCAAAAGCGTGGTCAGACAGGCAGAGGTTGGTTCAAACAGAGTCAGACAGGCAAGGGTCAAAACCAGGAGATCAATTAGAAGAGTCAAACAGGCAGGGGTCGGATTACGGATTTCAGATTAGTCGGATAACAGGCCAAGGTCAGGATCACAGAAGTCAGGAAAGTCAGGCAGGCAGGGGTCAAAACACTATCAGAATATTAGAAATAGCACCCAGGAACTCACGAAGATGAACCAAACAACTGGCAGTGAGCAGAAAACTAAAGTCTCTTTAAATATGTTTGGATTTCGCACCATTGTGAGCTGATCACGCGTAATCACACCAGTGTCAATGAACACCGAAAACTCAGAAGTGCGTGCCTCGCACCCTAAGGCAGTATATTGCGAGCAGAAGAAGAGGCACCACGCGACGGGCTATCCCGCCGGAGGTGCAGCGGCCCACTGGACCACCAGGGTGATTGACCCTTACAAAAAGGAAGGAAACAATTAATGTTTAAAATTTTTTCCATCCATGAATTAAATTTATTGCCTGACTAACAACTTTGCTGTCAAACTAGGGAGACAAAGAAATATGTTCCAGATAGTGATGGGCGAATCTCCCGAAAAATTGGCGAAAAATTTGCGAAACGAGTCGCGGGACACTTTTGACGCGCGTCGCGTCAACTTTGGCACGTTGCGTTGTTTCCGACGCACGTTGCGTTGTTTCCGACGCACGTCGCATCGTTTTCGTCGTGTCGCGTCATTTTCATCGCGCGTCGCGTCGTTTTCCGGCACGCGCCGCGCCGTTTTCGACACGCGACTCGTTTTTCTGCCGAATTTTCGCAGTGCGAAATTTCGCTGGCGATTCGCGAATTTATGGCGAATTGCGGGAATTCGCCCCTGGCGAATAAATTCACCCATAACTAGTTCCAGACAGTTTAGCAGTGTGCTGTATAACTCGTTTGATTAGAGCAAGATTAAATTGTACCCAGTGCTCTTGACTTACTCCACCAGCAAGTACAGTATCACCAATTTTTAGGCGTGAAAGTTTTTCCTTTCCTTGACGCTGGGCCGAACCGAGAGCCTTTTTTAAGATTCTAAGAAAAAACGTTGTCTTCTCTAAGGGTCAGATTTACTAAATTCACATGAAGGATTTGAAGTTCGATCGAATTTTCAAAAAGATTCAAATTCGAATTTTCAAATGTTTTGAAGACCACTTCGACCAGTGAATTTTGAAAATTCGATCGAATCGAATGATTCCAATAATTAGAATAAAATCTATTCCAATATTTGACAGTCGAATTACTTCCCCTTTAAATTTTTATTCGACTGCCTAGTTCGCCAGATCAAAGCTACCGAATTGGGTTTCATTAATTTTGATCAGATAACAAATTCGATTGAATGGTCAAAATCGTTTGAATTTTATATATTGATGGAATTTGCGCTATTTGATCGTTCGACCAATCGAACAGTGGTAAAATCTTTGGATTCGATATTCTTTTACTTCCCACACTATTCCCATGGTCGAATTCAAGGGTTTTTTAACCCTCGAATTTGACCCTTAGTAAATCTGCCCCTAAGAGTCCAAATAAAGATTTCACAGGGATGACACAGTCGGTTGCCTGAGAATGATGCTGCACTGCTCCATCACACCAACATGTGCTGTCCATTTCTACGCTATATTTCAGTGCATCTTTTACTTCCTTGCTAATTCTTTCTTTCTCCATTTTCTCCATTAGCATGATCAAGTTACAGTATTTATAGTTGTTTTGCTTAGGAATGTTACTAGGCCTGCTCCCCCAGTGCTCTCAGGATGGTGCCTTTTTTGTTCCTCACTTCATGCCACTACATCTTTGACAGGGTCATATTTGGCAAGAAGTAGACCCAGCTCTAAGAAGTTTCCATGGTTCAGTAGGGCACGAGCAGTTTCACCCTTCTCTCTGTATGCAAGGCCAAGCTTTGCAAGAGTTTCTCTGCATAGCACGCCCACCACGGACAGAATGGAAGTACACTTTTGTTGGAACGGCAGTGTATGAGTAGAATCTGATAGAGGCTGAACAGGGTGAGATTTCATAAAGTTTAATTTGGAAGAGATGGGGCATGATGGGTCTGGAGCATCAAACACATTGCATGAAGCTAATTTGTTAGACACAGGAGAAAACAGTTCATCTGATTCAGAAGATGTTTCAGAATCTGAGTCTATAGCAGGATCAACACCTATAGTGGAAGTGCCTTTCTGCTCAATTGCCTGTTCTAATACAAGAGAATAAGACCCTTCACCCTCTTCCTCTAGACTAGATGGTAATTCAGTTACAGTAGGGGCATCTTCCTGGGGTTGGACCTCAAGCTCTGCTGTGCTCTGACTTGTTTGGTCTTTTGTTTGCCAAAGCTTCTGCTGCCCTGGTGCACTTTCCCTGCTTCTGCTACACCTTTTCTAGAAGCCTATAATCTTTTTTTTTCTGACCCAGTTTTATATTTATTCTTTATTGGAATTGCTTCCTTGCTTTTATCTTTTGAATCGGATCCTCTTTTAGAAGAAATTTAGAAGACTCCTAGCAGTAAAGAGTTAATTAAAATGCAGCAGAAAAATATAGGTTAATATTTACCAAAGAACAAAAAGCTTGCCAAAATTTTTAAACAAATTGAACCTCTTGATCTGACAAAATATTTTCAGATAATCCATGATTTTTTAAAATTTTTGATATAACCAATTGAGCTTAAAACTTTAGTAGAAGGCAGATTTAGTAGTGGAATACAATTATTTTATTGAATCCATCAACCACCACCCAAATCACAGTATTCCCTTGAGAAGAAGGAGGATCAACAATAAAGTCCATTGACACATGAGACCAGGGTCTATTAGGGATAGGCAAGGAGATCAACAGCCCCTGTGGTAGTGCTCTAGAGGACTTGGATCTTTGGCACATTGAACACGAATTAACAAACATTTGCATGTCTTGTTTGAATGAAGTCCACCAAACATTTCTAGACAGTAAAGCAGTATACCTGTTCCATTAGATCTTTGGGGACAAATAGAAGTATTATTAGGAGCTAATGTTTTAGCCTGAGAGAGAAGAGTTGCAAGATCTGACCCTATGGCTACCACAATTACCTCTTTGGGAATAATGGAAGCACATTCAAAAGATTTAATCAGATTTTATTCAAAATTCCTAGAGAGTGTGTTTGCCTTAGTATTCTTAGAGCCAGGCCTGTAAGTTAGAGAATAAATATTGTAAAGAATAAAGCTCATCTGGCCTGCCTTTGGTTTAAACGTTTAGACGACTCAATATACAAGAGATTCTTATGGTCAGTATAAATAACTTTGTAACTAAAAAACCCTTGTCTTTGTTAACTTATGCATTTGCTTATATACTGAATTACTTATGAGACAGGGGACTATATACTTTAATACATTTTTACTTGGCCCAAGGAGTGCTCCCACAACCCCCCTTTTTGTTTTTCCATTCTTCAAAGGCCCATTTGATGGCTTATATTTCTATATTACCAATAACAAAATTGACCTCTGAAGAAGAGCATTTTCTGGAAAAAAGCACAAGGATGTACCATGTTATTGGATGCCTTTGGGAAAGAACTGCTCCTGCCCCAACTTCTGAGGCATCTACCTGTACAATAAAAGGTAGGGTTGTGTCAGGAAGATGAAGAATAGTCTTGATCCGTAATAGGAGACACAATGACAGAAATCTTTTTAATAAACTGCCTATAGTAGTTTACAAAACCCAAAAAATCTCTGAATCGAGGTGAAAAGAGGTTGAGCCCCTTCCAATACTGCTTTACTCACCCGGGATCCATCTTCAACCTGTTACCAAAAATGTTGTACCCCCAAAATTGTACCATAGGAACCTGAAAGATACATTTCTCTAGTTTGGCAAACAGATTGTTTTTCCTTAATCTGCATAGGACCTCACGCACATGTTGTCAATGGTCACCCAGATTAGAGGAGAAAATGTCATTGCAATAAACTACTACATATAGACCAAGTAAATCCCTAAAAATGTCATTGATAAATTCCTGAAAAACTGCAGGGCCATTGCAAAGGCCAAACGGCATAACTAAATATTAGCAATGGCCATACCTGGTATTAATGGGCTTTCATCCCATTCCCTAATACAAATGAGGTTATATGCACCTATAACCTCAAGTTTAGTGTCTATTGTGACATTCTTAACTTGATCAAAAGACATCCCTCTTTTTTACCCACAAAAAAGAAACCAGCCCCTGCAGTGGAATTAGAGGGCCTAATTAAACCTCTCTCCAAATTTTTCTTAATATAGTCTTTCATAGCCTGTGCTTTAGGCAAGGAGAGAGGGAGAGGATATATTCTCCCTCTAGGGGAATAGCCCCTGGAGCCAGGTCAATACCTGTCATACCGCCTATGTGGGGATAGCGTTTCATTGACTTTTGTACGCCAGGAAAGTCTGCATAAGGGGAAGGCAACTCTTCTAGGGAAGTAACCATCTGAGGAGATATTAGATAAGAGCCTTTACATTTTGGCTCTCGCTGAATAACCTCCCAAGATACCCAATCTATGTGTGGGTTGTGAGTTTGTAACCACGATAATCATAGAATTAAAGGAGAAGAAGAAGAACCATCAAAATGTGAAAAGACAATTCCTCAAAATGCATATTGTTAGTACACATGGATACAGACATATATTTATTGGGTAGCCAGCCCTGACTCAAGTGGGCTAAAATTCTAAAAATTCTATAAGGGGGATCTTACGGTGAAGGCAGAATCCAAAAAAATTCCCATAGCCCCAGAACCCACAAAGGCAGAATCCAAATGGAGCTCCCCTTCTCCTTTAAAGTTTCCCGGTGTCTTAGGACAATTGTTAAGAAAATGCTGTGTATCCCCACAATACATACAAAGACCCTTGCATTGCCTTCAAGCCTTTTCCTTGGGAAACAAATGAGTGACCCCCAATTACTTGGGCTCTTCCTGAGGGTAACGAAGGGACTGGTGACATGCCAGAGTAGAAGGAGAAGGGATAGTTAACTAGACTGTCTTTGACAGATGCAGAGGGGCCCACCCAAAACTGACTATGAAGAGCAGCATCATTCCGCCCTTTCTCAACTGACCAGCAGGGCAATTATGTACAATACTCCTCAATAACCCCTTTCCCCTGGCGGAGTTTACGAAAAGCAGTATCGACAGAAGAAGCACAATCCGGGTCATCACATAAAATGGCCATGGTACTAAAGCATACCTCAAGGGAAAAGTGGGCAGGGTCAGATGGGGTAACCTTAGTGCCCATATTTGTGGGTGACCTTGTAGTAAGGTCATAATGAACCTTACTTTCTCCAGTAGTAAAGGAGACAGGGAAAAACTGAGGTGCATGCCTCTTAAAAAAAAAAAATGTACTCCTGTCCACACTAAATTTATCGGGGAAGGACATTTTTGGTTCACGGGGATTGCCCTTATTACCCAAACCAACAGAAGGACCATGAGGAACTGCAACAGGAGATTGGACTATAGGACTCTGTTGAAAAATGTCGAACCTGGCAGAGAGATTGTGCACGCCATAAAGTCTTTTTTCCTCTCTTGTTCCTCCAAGCACTCTAGAAGGGTAGAGAGAAGCATCTCAGTGGTAAGAGGAACAGCAGCAGCATGACCTTCAGCGTCCATTTTTCTGGCCCATTGTACTGTCACAATCATCTCCCTAAATCCAGAACAACTGCCTTTGGCTTCAGGAGGAACCCTCAGTTACTCAGATGTCACCAGGCCTTAATATGAGAGGAGCCAAGCAAGAGTTCTAGATGAGCAAAGGGGCACAATTGCACTAGCCTGCCTGAAAAAGAGTTGTCAGGCAGGCTAGAGTCGGTGCAGGCCCCTTTAAATATTGAAACTTTGCGACAAAATGCAGTGATGTCATGACACGCCGGTGTGTAAAACCAGGAAGTGTGCTCCGCGTGTGCCATAGGAGATGCGGCACTGAAGAGGAAAGGACTAGGCTGAGGGTGTCCCCGTCGGCCCCTGGTCACCATGAGACCACCACGGTAACTCCTTACAGACATATTGGTTAATACTACTTTGGCATTACCCCAACTGTGGTGGAATCCTTTGAATCTTTAAAAGAAGGCATTTCAAACAGTGCCAGGTTAAATTTAATAAGAAAATGCATCTCCTGATTCATTTCCAGATCTTCATATACATTTTCTACTCGATAAACTACAATATATGGTTTTCTCACTAAATTAAATCTACACCTTTGGCTGAAACTGGCAAATTAGTAAAGATTTCTGTCACCAAGTATAACATTATAAATGTAGTTTTTGTGCTGCTGAATATAAAAATATATTAGATTTAGTAGCACTGGGTAACAACATGTGCATTCAATTTGGGCATAACAAACATCTGCAAGTGAGTATAACCTTGACATACAAAATGAAAACAAATCCTATATTCGCATTCTCTAGCAATTTTTCAGGAGTCTGATGTAAAGCACATATTGATGTTCTTGGAATCATTTACTGAGGAAACAAAAGATAAAAACTGACAAAGGAACATAATAAGAAGCATGCAAGACTAATGACAGGCTTGACATAGAGTTAATGGAAAAGTCTATTAAGAGAGGATGAAGAATTTCTTCTTCATTGAGTGATCCCATAAAACTCTAGAAGGACATAATGTAGCAACGATTTTCCTTATTAATTCATCATAATGTAAAGTATTGACGGGAAACATATGTCTGAATATGAATGGCTAGACACTGTATGCTTAACTATGAATGGTTCGTTCCATGCCTACATTGAAAAAAGCAATTCCCGAGTAGAAAGTAACACAAATCACATTTATAGCATTTATTTCTTTTTTTATTTGATTACTCAACATTAGGAATGAGCGAATTCTGCTGAAAAATTCCAGAAACACATTTAAGTCAAGGAGCATCAAAAAAATTATTAAATATTTTTTTTTCTCATTCCAAATGCATTAAAGTCAGTGGATGTTTTTCTTGTGCCGACTTCTCTGTCTTCATGACTTTTTTTTTCAAATGCATGAAACCCAACGGGTGTTTTTTCTTATGGTGATTTTGTCTCAAAAAAAGTTCAAGGTACTGTATGCAGAATTAAAGAGGACTGTATGCAGAATTATTAATTTACTATTATTGTTTTGGAGACATTAATGTGCATATTCAACCAAACACTCCTTTCTTGTCAAACAAACCAATAAATAAAACAAATTAGGAGAACTAAAACCAAATATGGTTAGAAATGAGGTTTGCCTGTCATAGAAGCTGGTGCTACAGGACTGATTATTCATTTTGATACAAGTTGCACTGGTTTCATAGCTGCCATGTAAAGTGAATCTAAATTAATAACTGATCAAAGGTACAGTATATTCTAATTATATTGTATATTGTGAGTTTGTCCATAAGCAGTGGCATAATGACTGTGTAGCACACTCTGTTATGTGCAAAGCAATTGCTATTTATAAAACCTGCATCTTGGCTGGTTTTAGATGTTTAGACTATGTTTTAATTTACAAAAAAAGTTCAGCAAAAAAATCCACAATTAAGCAAATATATTGTAATTTAATAGTGAACCATGGCAAAATTAATGGGCCGCACTGGACCCCTGAGCCCCATGCCCCAGATGATGCTGCCTACGGGACTCCCACCCCAGCCACCTCTTCTGCCTCTAGGCACCTTTTTTATCTTCTTGCGCCGCTATTGGGCCACGCAGTAGCTAATGGTGCAGCACGCAGGTTGGGAAGCCTGTCTGAGTCGTGTGGACCCACATTTTTTATTGGTGTAATGAAGTATATTATCTGAATTTCAGTTTTAATGTTAATTCAATTTACTAAATATAACATGGCATTCAACTTGAATATCACATTATAACTTGTTTCTGTGACTATTTATTTTTACTCAGGATCCTGACATTTATGTGCCAATATAACAGAAGTGGAATGTATAAATTGAGTGATATATATATGCTGGAACATAATTGATGATAAAATAAACTTGGCCACTGCCAAAAGAACTTCAGGTGGTTCAGTTACCGCACAAAAAAGTGCTGTGCAATGCTCCTCCTTGGAGAGATCTGCAGTAAATGGATATCATCCTATGCCACAGCCACAAAATCAATAACAAATAAGCATACAAGGATGCTGCAGTCTAAAAGACTATGCTAGACAAGTAAACTTACTACAGGAAAATAAGCAAGATCCTCCTGACAAGCAAATAGCCTGAGGCAACTTGATATGTATATTTTGCATTTGAAGAGAGCTGAAGAAGAACTGAATGTACTGTATCTGTATGCAAGGCATGCACCAAAAGTTATTGAATGAATGTAAACAAATTATGAAAGTTTCTGTCTTCCTTTCATGGGGACATCAGTACCATTAACACTTAGGGGCAAATTTACTATTATTCCCCAAAATTGGCTCGATCCTACTCGAAATTCGATAAGCATTCGATCATCGAATGCTGATCGAATTGTTTTGGGCTATCATTTTGCTCGATATTCGATTTCTCGATTAATTCGTACGATCGTATACCGGAAAAAATCGTATATTACAATTCAGTAGGTTCAATCTGGCGAAGTAGGCAGTCAAACAATTTTAAAATTTTGATTCCTTCGATCATCGAATGATTGAATTATCGAATATCCGATCATTCGATCTATTCAATAATTCAGTATTCGATGATCGAAGAGGCCAAATTAGAATATCCGAATATACAAAAAAAATGTGTACGATCATTTCACAATGAATTTCGTAAATCTGCCCCTTAAAAGTGTCCCAAATCTTGGCCAGGTTTGTTCTACTGCTCTGGGATATCTTTAGACCAGAGCAGATTTGTTATCATTTTC
>CM044434.1:43566598-43591216 GCA_024363595.1 Xenopus borealis | reverse complement strand
ATAAAACCACAAACAATAAAAAATTAAAACCAATTGCAAATTGTCTCAGAATATAACTCATTACATTATACTAAAAGTTAACTCAAAGTTGAACAACCCCTTTAAGGCTTTTTATTCAGACGCTCTTAAATTTGCATTTTATGCAATCTGGTAGCTATGGTCCAAATTACCCTAGCAACCATGCACTGGTTTGAATAAGGGACTGGAATATGAATAGGAGAGGTCTGAATGGAAAGATGAGTAATAAAAATTAACATTAACAATACATTTGTAGCCTTACAGAGTATTTGCTTTATAGAAGGGTCAGAGACGCCCAAGAGTCAGAAGAAAAAAGCAAACAACTATAAAACTTTAAAAAAAGAAAAAAAAAACAATGAAAACCCATTGAAACGTTGCTTAGAATTGGCCATTCTATAACATACTAAAAGTTACCTTAAAGGTGAACCACCCCTAATGTATCAACTAAATGTATCAATTTAGAACAGTTACAGAATCGCCATAGTGAGGGGTATAATCAGTTATATCACACAGAGCCGATACTGGGCAAACACTTGACACTGTTGGCAATGGCTGGAGATATCTATATAATGTCCTATTTTGTATGTCAGATGTACACAGAGTGGTACCACCATTCACAAAGATGAAGAGATTGTTGAGAGTGGAGCTAATTTCCTGGTTCTTTAGTACTTGGCTTGAGGGTGTAACTCTTTAAACAGGGAACTCCTCACAAGTTCTGTCACTTTGTTCCCCACTGGTTGCAGAGCTGGTGTGCTGAAGGGCCTAAGGTGGAGGTGGGCCTCAGAAGAAGTAGTAAGTTTAGTAGTAGTAGTAGAAAGTAAAGAAAAATATTTGTAATTGCTCACTGTAGGAGTGAGAGGCAGACTCAGTATAATAGGTAGAGACTCTGGAGGCCAGAGTACCCCTGCTGTGTCACCCAAACAAATAGGGGCTCAGGGCTAGGATATTCATGGAGATTCCATAATTCTAAAATGGTTATACAAAAATAAATAGTAGATAGATAACCATGTGGAGAAGAGCATGTCTGCTGTAAATGATGCCAGAAATCTGACTGTTCTGATTACTTGTTATTTGGCTGAACTTGCTTCACTTGGCACTTATAAGTCTCTCTTGCCCCAACTCGTATCTGCTTGATTTCTTTTCCAGTGTCTATTAAAACAATACTTTTTTCTCTTGCACAATGCATTAGATTATGTCAACCACACCATTAGTCTGCTATTTTTATTTTGTTATGCATTATTTAAGTCCTTCACTGCCACTATAAAGAAATAACAAGCAAATGCTTTACAGTATGTTGAAGAGCCTGATCTAAAAAGAAAAGACAGGAAATAGTGAGGTAGCAGGGAGAGCTTCGTTCCTGATAAACTGAATTGCAGGAGAGGGGAACTTGTCATTTGGAGTAATTATTTATAAAGATTCCAGAAAAGACCCTTTGGCAGTGATTTCTTTTTCTAGGGTGGTTGGGGAGGTGGTTGGGGAGGCCAACAGAAATCCCTCTACCCTTAACATGTATAAGAGTTAGGTGGAGCCAAAATTAGGAGTGAAGGCCCTTTGTAAATGACATTTAATGTCGCCTTTGTAAATGACTCCTGATATATTATACAGGTATGGGACATGTTATCCAGGATCTCCATACCTTTAAGTCTACTTAAAAAAACAGTTAAACATGAAATAAAACCAATAGGATTGTTTTGCCTCCAATAAGGATTCCTTATATGTTATTTGGGATAATAGTTAATGACGGGCGAATCTCCCGCGATTCGCTTCACCTAAAGATTCGCAAATTTCTAGAGAAATTCGCGAATCGGCGAAAAATTCGTGAAACGAGTCGCGGGACGCTTAAGACGCGCGACACGTTTTTTTGGCAGCCAGCGGCGAATCGCGTGAATTTGCCGCGAATTCGGCCCTGGCGAATAAATTCGCCCATCACTAATAATAGTTGCTGTTTTAATACAGCGAAAAAGGAAACACATTTTTTTTAATTTTTTATATTTCTATTAAAATGGAGTCTATGGGAGATGGCCTTCCTGTAATTCAGAGTTTTCCGGATTACGTGTTTCCAGATAACAGATAAAATACCTGTAATTTATAAGCATGTGAAAGGGCAATATTTGATTGTAGTCAATATCATAATTTTCATTTAATATAATGTGGCAAAGTTACAAATAAAGTGCTTTCCTTGTCTCAACAACTGTTTATTCTTAGATGGGGTGGTAACTAGTTATGGGCGAATATGTCCCGTTTCTCTTCTCTGAAAAATTCACAAATTTCGCGCGAAATTGAAATATGAATTTTGACACTGGTGTCAATTCGCGGGAGTCAACTTTGACGCCAGCGAAAATTTGACACTTGCCTGTTTTGGTCAATTGCATTAAAGTCAATGGGTGCATGTTAAATTGTCGCCGGTGTCACAAATGTTGTGGCGAGTTTTCGCAACAGTTTCACAAATTTATTTGCGGAACATGGAATTTCAATGCAAATTCACTAATCGCTAGTTGTAACCTTTCTAAACAGACTTACAACTAGTGCAAGTGCAAAGTACAATATTGCATGCATTTAAATTATATTCTCCAAGATATATGCATTTTCAATGCTTGCGCCATGGTCAAAAAGCTAGCTGCGTACACTTATCTGAATAAGATACATAAGCATAAAATACACAATAAACTGTAAAGTGCAAGAAGCACAGATTAAATATAGAATACATCACACATCTTTATAAATATTCCTGGAAGGAACTTAATCGTAAAAGAGATACGCTAACCTTCTGTAACTTGTTTTACTGAAATGCACAGTATGAAGATAAATATTATTTGGCCAATAAACAAGCTGTTTTGTGTAAAGTACTATTTAGTGCTTGCTTCTTGTGATATAAATGCCTGTTTTTCAGATATATATCCTTAAAAATAATCTGAAGTTTTGGGAAAGCAGAATGTAAAATTGTGAAAAACCTTTTTTGCTTCCTTTCACCAGTCCTTACCAGAAGGAAAGTGAGCTTTGTCTAGACACTTGCACTACCCCCAGTATATACAGTAACTATTTTTGAAATACCAACAAACTAAATGGCATGAAACACATTATCTGTGTTTTTATATAGTGAAGGAGCACCATAACAAGTCAAAATCTCACCTAAGCATGCTGGGGGATAACTGTAGTAGACAGTGGCTGCTGTAAAGCAGGTCACATTCATACATATGATAAAATGTAGTGCAATGTTTTATGTTTCTTTGGTGGTATCTCTTTAAGTGTGGAGGAATTAGTTTGTACAGGATAAAACAGGAAAACTCCTACATGATTAAGCAATAGAATCTACAGCAAAGCCTGTTTAGTTAATAATCATGCTTTCAAACTGCCTCAGTAACTGGCAGGTTATTTATTGACCTGTCATTGTAAATATTACTCACTTTAGACGTCCTTCAATTATTTATGATCACTTAGTTCTTACACAATATAATGAAACAAATGGCTTTCCGAGAAATCCCAAAAGACTTGAAATGCCTAATACAGGTGCACTAAAACAATATAGGCCATATTAACGGTCACAATCGCCATCATGAAATTACCTGCCACTATATGCTGTCTGGTATATATGCATCATGGATGAATATTTCCATAATGCCTTCCCTGGTGAAAGGGAACACTGTGTTTTACACCAGCCACAAACAGCATTATTGATATTACTCTGCAGAGTGGCAGAGTGAAACCCAGAACCTTTAAAAACCCTTATGTTCACTGAAAAGCTTTGTTGTATTCCCTATCCAATCACTGGAGATTAGAGAATGGTTCATATGAAGTTTTGTTGCAGTTCGTCTAGGTTGGACTATGCCATTTGGACACTGGGGAAATAATAGCTGGGTCCTTGTGAGCCCAGCTGACTCAGACCTGCTCCCTGATCTCCCCTACTGGCCCTGATCATATTGCATGAAGAATAAAAAACAAGGTGTTAAAGGAGCTGGCGGGAGGGGGGTCTTGGTCTAGGCTCACACTTCTGCCTATAACTGCTGCTTTACACTTCGGCAGGAGCCCTATGCTACTCGGATGCTACCAAGTCTTAACATCAGAGACTAAGGTGAAAGTTCTGGGCAGGATAACCTTGGGTTCCACCATGGTATTAACCGGGCTGCTGGTAGTGACCTGCCTGGAGGTATGTATAGAGCTTGAGTGGGAGCAACCAATTACTTCTGAATAATGTCCAATCATTTGATGATGTGATCCTGCTTGGATTCTTGTTCTGCAAGACATGCCAGGATTACTTCAATGGTGGCTGGTTAAGCAACTCTCCTTCAGCATCCATGTCTGGCCCAATGTAATGAAGCATATGGTCAATATCAAACAGGCAGTGTAGTTCGGAATCAGGAGACAAAGGTGTAGACAAGGTCACAGTAGCTTGGTGGAAGGGACTTTCAAAGATAACCAGACCCTATCACCAACCAGGGGTTTTCTTTTGGGCAGTTACTGCAGAAGATAACTAGTTCTGAACCTTCTGCCAAATCTTAGAAAAGTGACCATCCAAAGAGTTAACAGCAGAAACATCTGAGGAATGACCAGAAAGAAAATGAAAAGGCTCTAGGATGGTGACCAAAAACAGCAAAGAATGTAGAATCTCCAATGGATGAATGAGTAGCATTATTGAATGCAAACTCAGCCCATGGAGGAACTCTGCCTGTTGTGATTGATTGGAGATGTTGCTCCAAAGATTGATTTGTGCTTTCCATCTGATCGTTAGTCTATGGATGGTACACAGAGGAAAAAGACAAATTGGTACCCATAAAAGAGGCCTGCCAAAATCTTCACAATTTCAACCACCCTAAGAGAAAAATGTTCAATGACACTTCATGACACTTACTGTAATTATTTTGGATAAGAACAGATTGGCAGAGGGTAGGGTGGGAAATCCATGGAGATATGAGTCCATGGCCTTCTGGAAATAGGAAGCAAATGTAGGCAAAGGCCTGAAAGGTTTAGGGTGTTGACAAACTGGGCAAGTATCAATATAATTGATATTTATATGTTGGCCATCAGAGATTGGGGGGGCAGAGGAAAACAGGCTTTACTGCAGCCTAGATATCCAGCTACTGTAGAATCATGAGTTTTAACAGAACTGCCTCACAAAGGTTTTTTTTCCCCAGGTCTGTAGGTTATGATAAACTGAAGCAGGTAAAGAACAATGCCCATCTGGCCTATCAAGGACTTAAGCATTTAAGATTTTTGTGATCAGAAAACAATGTTCCCACATGTTTAGTGCCCTCCAAAAGATGTCACCACTCCTCAAAGGCCCATGTAATGGCCAGTAATGCCTTGTTACCAATAACATAATTCATCTCCACAGAACTTTTTAGAAGAGAAAGGAATGCATCTTATTGTTAACATGGTGTTGCTGAGGCATCTACTTCTACTGTACCAAGAAAGGAAGGGTAGAATCTGAATGATGGAGCACTGGAGCTTAAATAAATTCCTTTTTCAATAGTTCAAAAGGCTTTACTAACTTTTCAGGCCAAATACTAGGATCTGCCACGCTTTTTGGTAAGGACAGCTATCTGAGCCACCAGTGTAGAAACGTTCTTAAATAAATTGCCTGTAATGCTTGGCAAACCATAAGAATGTTGCAAAGTCAGGGGATGTGACCAATCTAACATGGTCTGGACCTTGGCTGGCCTTTCCTTTTGAGAAATGATGTACCCTAGAAAATGTATGGAGGGTACTTCAAAGACACATTTTTCGATTTTTGCATAAAGCGGATTTTGTCTTAAACTATCTCCTGAACATGGGCATTATGATCCATTAGATTAGAAGACTAGATCAAGATATCATCTAGATACACCACTACATAGGACCCAAAAGATCACAGAAGACACCATTTACAAATTCTTTGAAGTGCATTACATAAGCCAAAGTGTTTTACTAGATATTCATAATGCCCATCCTCTCAAATAAAGCTTGGAAAAGATTGTGGTGCCTTTCTATCGAAGAATTCAGAGATCAAGGGAAGGGGATAATGTTTCTTGACCATTATGTTATTTAGACCTCTACAATCTATGCATCCTTATTCCTCCATTTTTCTTCTCTACAAAAAAATAATGCACCCGAAGGAGAAGAGGAGAGCCTTATGAACCCTGTCTCCAAGTTTCTCTTCATATACTCCTCCATGACCTGAGACTCCAGAAGTGAAAGAATGTATTTTCTACCCCTAGGAGCAGAGGATGCTGGAATTAAATCAATAGCACAGTCATAAGACCTGTGCTGAGGAAGGGTCTCGGCAGCCTTTATAGAGAAGACATCTGAAAATGAAGAATAGCAAGAAGGTAACCCCTCTACAGAAGTTTCAGCAAGAACATGGGAAGATTTTAAACATGAGAGCTCACAGCCTGTTGCAGGATAGGCAAGTAGTCAGCACAAAGGCTATCCCATTCAAATGGGGCAGTGCATGTTCAACAAAGTCCACTTTCCATTGGCATCAATAGGGTAGATACTAATTGAACAGCACCACCAAAACTCTTCTTGTTATTTAAAAGCCTTTAAAGGCTGCATTGCCTGAAACATTGCTGTAATGCCCCAAAAGCACAAATAAAGGTTTTTAAATAACAAGAAGAGTTTTGGTGGAGCTGTTCAATAAGTTTCTACAGCTCACAGCCTATTCCCTATTGTAGTGTCTTGCAAGTGCCCCAATCAATTTGGGACTGCATTTTTGCAACCAGGGAAGTCCCAGAATCACAGGAGTATGGGGACAGTTGATAATGTAAAAGAAAATTTGTTCAGTGTGATTACCTTTCTGACTTCTTGCCCTATGCCTCCTATCTATTTGGATAGCAAGATGCTGTAGGAAATCAAGGGAGGATGGAACAGGAAAGTTAACTAGGCTATCCTTCATAGCAGCAGCCAGCCCCCTGAACTGACTGATGTAAAGCTGTATCATTCCAGTCTCTCTACTACCTATTGTTGCAATTCAGTACAGTAATTCAACCCTCTCTTACCCTGCTTGAGGTTATGGATAGATGCATCAGCAGAGGCAGTATGGTCAGGATTTTTATAAATAATTTCCATAACCTTTAAAGAAGGCATCAAGAGAGAGATGGGCTTGATCAGAAGGAGGAAGAATAAATGCCCATAGCTGAGTATCCCCCTGGAGCAGGGTGATAACAAAATATACCCTGGACTCCTCAGTTGGGAAGGAGTGGGGCATGAACCCAAAATGTAACTTGCTGGCCTCCAAGACATCAAAAAACTTGCAATTGTCCCCACAGAACCTTTCAGGGAACGGGACCTTGGGTTCCACCGTGGTATTAACCAGGGTTCTGGTAGATGCCTGCCTGGAGGGACCGGAGCTTGAGTTGGAGCAACTAATTACTGCTGAATAATGTCCAACCTTGCAGACAATCGCTGGACACATTGGACAATCTGATACTGTTGGATTATTTTTCCCTGAAACACTGGATGTGAGAGAACCAAAGGAGAAAGTTCTGGGCTGACAAGGTAACCATAACTTATGACAAGAAGGAAGGGGAACAGGAAGGGTAGTCGAGGGACAGGCCGAGGTCAGAACCAATCAGTAACACAGTAAAAAGTCAGGATGTGAAGAATCGTCACTAACAGGCAAAGGTCAGTACAGGCAGCAATTAGCAGACAGGCAGGGACAGGCTAGGGTCAAAGAACAGATAATCAAACAAGAACAGCACCCAGGAACCATCAGGAAATAGACTTCCGCTGGACAGGGCTAATTGTGCATGGCCCAAGCCAATTGAGGGTAGGGGAAGAAGGCTAAAAACCAAACCCTACCTATTTAGAAGAGTGTCTACATGGCTGCATTCTGCATTTACATTCCATACCTACTATACCTATTTTCTTGCTGTTTAGAGTAGCCATCTCAGTTGTCTTTTTGATTCCGCATAACAGCCCGACTGCTTCAGGAATCTCTGGCAGACTAAAGTCAATAGTTGAACCAGTAGGAGTTTCAGTAATTCTTCCATTAAAATCTGCTATAAATATATAGTATAATAACTGTAGTAATGGAACAAATGCATTACACAAGCAATTAGAAGCAGTGCTTGATTGTTCAGGGGCCGTGACTACTAATAACGTTGGTAATGGAACAAAAGCGTTACATAGGAAACAGTGCTTGAGTGCTCACCCATTCTGGGCTAACTCAACCCACCTAAATATGATGATTCCATCCATAGTTTAATGCAACTGGAATTTGTTTTCTGTTGGTCAGATTAGCAACATTCCAAATGTATATGTTAATGTACATGGCACTTTGCTTGGGTGTGCTTTTGGGTGTCACTTTTTTAATTTGTTTAAAAGGCTGATCAGTACTTTGTGATACTGGGCGGTATTTGCCTATATATTCCTTTGCTCAATAAAAGCAATCTACAGTAAATAGGACCTTAATTGTTATGGACACCAAAGTATAAAACAACGGTGTCTGGTACTGTGGGAGGGGAAGCCAGAGAGAACTGGTGCATTATGGCTGGCCTCTCAGCATAATAATTTACTCAATTTTCAACAAAAAAAGATAGTGGTATGTCTTTCATTTCCCAGGAACATCTGAGTACTGGGGTGTTTTCTGAACAATTTTTTTTTAGTGACGCAGTATTCAGTTGTATGAAATTAAATCAAATGTGAAAAACTGGTTGTGCAAAAATTTGGGTACCCTTGTAATTTAGCTGATTTGAATGCATGTAACTGATCAATACTGATAACTGGCAACACCAAAGTGGTTGTATTAGCTTGTTAAGCCTTGAACTGCATAGGCAGGTGTGTCCAGTCATGAGAAAAGTTATATAAGGTGGCCATTTGCAAGTTTTCCTTCTGTTTGACTCTCCTCTGAAAGGATTGTGAATAGTTACAGACAACCCAAAGATCACCTCCAAAGACATGCAAGAACATCTTTCTGCATATGGTATACCTTTACATTGTTTAACAATTCAGTGGAATCTGCACAAAAAACATCTGTATGGCAGGTTGATGAGAAAGAAGTCCTTTCTGCACTCCACTGCATGCCACAAACAGAGTCACTTGTATGCAAAAGCTCATTTAGACAAGCTACAGTCATTTTGGAACAAAGTAATTTGGACTGATGAGGTAAACATTTAGTTATTTGATCATAACAAAAAGCACTTGGTGCAAGAGGAACACTGCATTCCAATAAAAATACCTGCTACTTAAAAGTCGAGGTTTGTATGAAATCAACCCAATATCAGCTAATTCTTAAGGATAATGTTCAATCATCAGTTACAAAGTGGAAGTTACTCAGTTGTTGGATATTACAACAAAAGAATGACCCTAAACACACTTCAAAATCTACAAAGGCATTTATGCACAGGGAGAAGTACAATATTCTGGAATGGCCGTCACAGTCCCCTGATTTGAATATCATCGAAAATCTATGGGATGATTTGAAGCAGGCTGTCCATGCTCGACAGCCATCACATTTAACTGAACTGGAGAGATTTTGTTTGGACTAATAGTCAAAAATACTGCCATCCAGACACTCATCAAAGGCTATAGGAGGCACTCATCAAAGGCTATAGGAGGCATCTAGAGGCTGTTAAATTTGCAAAAGGAGGCCCAACTAAGTATTGACGTAATATATCTGTTGGGGTGCCCAAATTTATGCACCTGTCTAATTTTCTTATGACATCCTGTGTTCGCCTACATTAGGCAATCAAACAATGCTGTTTAGGCTTTTTTAAGGATTAGGGATTTGGACTTTTACTTTTTTTTTTCAATAACAGGAATGTGGTGTTTATACAAATGGTCTGCAGGTGGCACTGTGCATACATAGGACTTTCTGTACAACTTGAAAGTGAAAGTAAGTCTTAATGCTGTTATGTAATGGCTGCATGACCTGCTAATAAAGCACTGTTATACTCTCCTCATCCTCGGCTACCAAACACAACAAGGAATCTAGAAATAATTATGTGGGCAATAGAGAACAATTAGAAGTGTAGCAAAGAAAAGTCTACTTTTTGTAGCATCTCCAAACAAAAATTTCAACCTCCACCCTGGAACCAAAGGAAATGGGAAAATGAAACTGTATTGAGTTTTGACTTTGGAAATCAAAGCAATTCTTCATTCAAGCAGACGGAAGGCAGGAAGAAGGCAGTTTGGGGATATTGTCGCTGCACAGAAGAGCCGGTTAGTCGCCAGGGCACTAAATTTCCCCGAATCTGCCGTCTGCCCCAACCCTAAGGGAAAAGTAATAAAATTTGCAATGTAAAATTCTTTATTCGGCTTTTATTGCATTGTGAATCTTAATTGCAAATTGCAAACCTTTAACATCTGCATCAACTTTTGGAGCAAATGTAACAACTTTTTCATGCAGAAGTTTTATTACATACACTGCACACAAACAATAAAACTTGCAATCACTATCGTACTGTCCTGTGAGGGGCAAAGGGTTCACAAAGCAAAATTTTTCACTTTGCAAACATCTATACGCACTGCAAACAAATTGTGAACAGTTTTTGAGTTAGCAACCAATATTACATTCTCCAATAAGTCTTTCTTAATAAAACAAAACATAAAAACTATGCTCAGCAGTGCTGGACAAGAAGGTATAGTGCTACTTTGAACTCATGTTGGGGTTGGGGTAGTTACAGAAAATATGAGGAAGAGTTCCCCTTTGAGTTTCCAGTCTTAAAAACATAAATAGGTTATTTCAATGTGGGAAATGCAGCTATTTCCATTATGATCTCTATGATGAAAATATGAGCAAATTATGACATCAACATTCTGACAGTAGTGAAACACTAACCCCTCCCTTTACTGAAATAAGTCATTTTTTGTACTATTTTATCTACTGTATCAGAGCAAACAAAATGAAATCAATAGAATTCATTTGAGCTATATACTCAGTGGGATAGCAAATCCAGAAGGAAAGCACATTTCCTGCTGTGTTTGAAAATCTTCCAGGTGTTGGTAAGACAAATGTTCAGGCTGTAAATATATATTGTGAGAAATGATGAGACAAGAACAATTGCTTTTAGTATTTATCTCTTTCTCCTCATTCTCTAGAGGATCATCATACCAAATGCAGAGGTTTACTTCTGCAGACAGGAATGTTACATTAGCTGTAACTTAAAATAGCATTCCACCACATTGTTCAACGAGTGCAATGTGCGAAACATACCTTTTGCCTATTCCTGTAATTGTAAGCAAGAATTTGTAAATTCTTGAGCAAACCAAGGCAAACAAGTAAACTATAGCTACTCCATATTTGGTCCTTCGAGGTGGATAACCATAGCACATAAGTAAGAGTGCCTTATGTAGGGTTTTTTTTGTACACTGGTAATCCAACTATCTACCTCACAAGGACCAAACATGGATTAGCTTTAGTATCCCTGTTTGCCCTGTTTAATTCAAGAAATAACATAAGCCCATAGGATTTTAAAAATGAAAACTGCAGGAAAAAGTAAGCACAGCACAGGCCCTGTTCATTGTGTACTTATTGAACAAGAAGGGTATACTGTTGTGTAAGCCAAGATGGACCTATTTTTATATACCAGTAAGGGGAAAGCAGTTATTGGTAAAATATATATTTATTTAGCATTAAAATTCCCATTTGCAGCTGTCTCCTAATTTATAAAGTATTAAATGAACAGAACAAACAAAGGGATAAACACTATGCGACTGCAGAGCGATTACATTTGAGGACATTAGGTGTGGATTTAATAATGTTGGGGGGCAGGGCTATGACATTTAGGACTATTGCAGTACTCAGATGTGATTGGATTGATTTCTCAGTTTTTAGAAAGGTGAAAAAAAGGCAGAAAGTTCAGTGCTTACAGGTGTCTGACCTATACATTGGGGAGAAGAAACAACCGCTTTGTAAGAGAATAGTCCAACAGGGTTGGACTGGGCCGGTGGGACACTAGGAAAAAACCCAGACCGGAACCTGGTTTGCCTCAGAGCCTCCCATCCATCAACCCGCATGTGTGCGCCAGTAACAGAACAAGGTGGGGGTGGGCCCTGGTGCGGGCCATGCAGTCGCGCCCCCTCCCACCCTAGTCTGTGCCTCATCTTAATGCCGCTGCAGCCGACTCTAGCCAGCTGAAGCGGTGCAAAACTAAAGGGGGGGCCCTGCGGGGGTGTGGGCCCTGGCCCAATTGCACCCCCTTCTCCCCCGGTAGTTACGGCACTGGTGTGCGCACTCGAGCATGCGCCAGTGCACGCAGCTTTTTCTCAAGACAAAACAGTGTGCACATGGGGGACAGGTTGCCAGATGGGAGGCCCTGAGACAGCAGCCCTCAGGGTCCTGGAGGGAGGATCCTGAGGCAGAAGCCTAGGTGGGCCCAGGGCACCCAGTCCAACCCTGTGGCCCAACAAAGAAGGGCTAACTCCCCAGGACTCAACTCAGCAGTCTACAGTATCTATATCTCAAGGAATAGGGACACTCCATTGAGCACAATCATGCACATTTTGGATAGAGAGGACAGATGGTTTGAAAGAGGTCTGAGAGGCCATTTATGCCAGTGGTCATCAATGTACAATGTCACTTGACATCTTTACCCCGGTGGCTTCACAACTATTCACAATTCCAGTTATGTACATTGAAAGATTAACTTAATTGAAATAATGGTACCAATGTGACTGGATCACACTTTCACACATATGTGAGTTTAAGTCAACAACTTACTGAAGTTCAATGGAACCATTGTGATTGGACTTACTTTAAACTCACAGGTTTAAATGGTGGGGGATTCCCTACTACTTCAGTTGGACTGAAAAAGCCACTTGGATAAGAAAAAACTCTAAATGTTCACTTGCCCTTGAATTAATTTTACTAAAATACTTTTACAATATTAAAAGCGAAAGAGTCTTATCTACTATGTATATGGTACATCTGTTGTTTCACCATAGTTATCAACAACAAAACCCAGTAGCCAAGGATCATGGAATATTAAACCAGGATATTTAAGGGAACATTAAAATAGCTGTAGACACACTAAACTTGAACAATGCAGTTTTGTTTTCTTTTGTGTTGAAGGCTTGCTGTCCTTGGATTAGTGACCAAGGATCCTTTAATGGCACCCTTTGTGAAATCATGCTGATGTTGTATTTATTATTAAAGAACAAATGTTCTGCATATATTCTGTTTATGCTTATATGTGCTGTTTCTATTTTCAATACACAAAGGCATAAAATAGCAAATAGCCATGTAAGCACATGGAACCTTTTGCTTTTGCCTCTTATGACAGAAAAATGGAGAGCGTCAAGAGTGAATCAGGAAAATATATAGACTAAACCTGGCTTTGTCTTATTAATACTTAATGTGAAATAAAGCTTACTGGGATGTTTCAGTCTACTAACCTTAGTAAAAGAATTATATTTAAAAAGAAACCATGTATGCAGTTTCATTGAAGTGAATCCAGTTACAACTATTTTTTTCTGAAAAGCACAGGTACAAGGGCTAATAACACAATGTGTTGTTTTTTTAATGCACATCTCGGTTTTTTTTACGCAAGCAAATTTTTGCCAGGACGAATTTTCGCTGGCGTTTCGTGAATTTATGCGCCGGAGGCGAATCACGGGAATTCGTGCCTGGTGAATAAATTCGCCCATCACTAATTATGAGCTCTACAGCAAGGGTGCATTTTAATATACAAGCAATGAAAGTACAGGTACAGGACTCGTTAACCTGGAAACTCATTATCCAGAAAGCTCTGAATTACAGGAAGTCAAGTCTCCCATAGACTTAATTTTAATCAAATAATTAAAATTTTTTAAATTGATTTTTTATTTTCTTCGTAGTAATAAAACAATGCCTTGTTCTTGATTCCAAGATATAAGTAGTGCTTATTATAGGCAAAACAATCTTATTGGGTTTAAAATAATTTTGAGTATGTTTGAATATGAGTAAATGTATGGAGATCCAAATTACGGAAAGATCCATTATCTGGAAAACCCCAGGTCCAGAGCAATCTGGATGATAGGTTACATAACTATGTCCATTTCAAAATCCATTTCTAGAGAGAACTATTTTTTGCTTATAATGATTGTTTTGCTTATAATGGAGTCTATGGGGCAAATGCACTAAAGGAAATGGACTGAAGTTTACATTTTCAACTATAATTTTATATATAGCGGTGAACTGGAAAATAACTTTTCCCAGATTTAGAGCACATTTGATATATATCCTTAACCATTTCATATACAATACAAATATAAAAATGTCTATAGTTTATATCATTTCCAAAACGCATGATTGTACCTTGATTTAGGCCTAGAAATTGTCACTCATTCAAAATTTATAAATGCTATTAGTCCTGTAAATGTATTCTTTCAGCTAAACTGTCATTTACTCCGCCTTAAAATATATCTATAAAGAGAACAGACAGGAAATATTTTGTTCAGATTTTCAGACAGATATTTAGCTTGCCAACAGGAATTTTACATAATTACATAGTTAAATCGGGTTGAAAACAAAAGTCCATCAAGTTCAACCCTTCCAAATGAAAACCCAGCATCAATGCACACACTTTCACATAAATTATATATGCCAATATCTATACTAACTATATAGTTTATTATCACAATAGCCTTTGATATTATGTCTGTCCAAGAAATCATCCAAGCCCCCTCTTAAGGGCCCTTACATACGGGCGTTTTTGACCTGCGCTCCCCTGCATTCCGTTTGGCTGCGTTCAGCCGCAGGGAAGCGCAGGTCGAGACGCACCTCATTCTTTTCAATGAGGTTGTACCCACAAGACACGTGTAAGCGCCGAACGCAGGATCAGACGCATCAGGTTGCATCTACCCTCATGATTTAAGTCTTCCATCTCTCTAACCAGTTTAGTTGCACGTCTCTGCACTTTCTCCAGCTCATTTATATTCCTCTTAAGGACTGGTGTCCAAAACTGCACTGCATACTCCAGATGAGGCCTTACCAGGGACCTATAAAGAGACATAATCATGTTTTCATTCCTTGAGTTGATGCCCTTTTTTATGCAAGACAGAAATGTATTTGCTTTAGTAGCTACAGAATGGCAGTGCCCAGAATTAGACAAAAACCACAAGAGCCTTCTCATTTAAGGAAACTCCCAACACACTGTAATTCAGTGTATAACTTGCATTGTATTATTTTTGCCAAAGTGCATAACCTTGCATTTATCAACATCGGACCTAATTTTCCAGTTTGCTACCCAGTTTCCCAACTTAGACAAATCACTCTGCAAAGCAGAGATGGCAGCATCCTCCATGGAACCTGAAGTATAGTTCTGCACAATTTAGTATCATCTGCAAAAATATAAACCGTACTTTCAATGCCCCCCCCCAGGTAATTAATAAACAAGATGAAAAGCTTTTTGCTTGTTCTCATCTCAGCTGACCCCTCTCTGATATTAAAGGTCCCACCCCTTCCTGCTTCATTTTTTATGCTATTAACATATTTTAAAAATAGTTTTTGGATTCTTTTTTACTGCTTACTACATTTACACTTACACTTACTTACTTTTCCATATTGATTTTAGCTTGCCTGCTTTTTTGCATGATTTATTGGCCTCCTTGTACCTTATAAATAATTTGGCTGTCCCAGCTAACTTGAAAGCCTTAAAAGCACATCTTTTCTTACCCACCTCAACACCAAGGGGCAGATTTTTCAAAGGTTGAAGCGAAAATTCAAATAAAAAAAATTCAGATTTCGAGCTATTTTTGTGTACTTCGACTAGGGAATAGTCCAAATTCAATTCAAATTTGCAAAATATTTTTTAATTTAATTTAAAAATAAGACTTAGACCATTCACCATCTAAACATGCTGAATTGCTGTTTTAACTTATGAGGGACCTCCTAGAACCGACTTGGGGGGAAATTCGCTAAAGTGCAAAGTATCTAAAGCTATCGCTAATTTGCCAGCGTGACGTCATTTCGCAACTTCGCAAATCAACATTTTCCTGAATGTTACCACTTACACTAGACTTTACTTCGCCTGTTCAGACCTGGCGAAGTGGAATACAATAGATAGGAGTTTGAAAAAAGAATTGGAAAATTTTTCTAAGTCCCAAAAAAACGCTGGTGTGTTTTACCATTCTAGGGTGATAGTCTGAAAAAGATCTTTTTTTGGGGGGGGGGTTACCCTCCTTTACCCCTACATTTCCTAACATATTGCAACTCAACTATACAGGGGGAACATGTAGGGCAATAGGACAACTTTATTTATTTTATTAAAGGTTTCCTGGGCTTGTGTAGTGGAATGTAGTGGTTGTAACATATACTTCTATTATATGCTTAAGTTCCCGCCGTATGCAAATTAGGCATCACTAGCGTAACTGCGCTTTGCCTGGCTAACTAACATTAGCACTACTTCGCTAACGTTCACCGCCCTGAGAGCAAATTTGCATCTTAGTGAATTTGCGTAGAGCTGGCGTAAATTTGCCTGGCAAAGTGCGGCGAACGTTAGTTAAGCCAACGGTAGTGAATTTTCGCATATTAGTGAATTTCCCCCTTGGAGTCCATTGGTGTACTCTGAAAAACTTTGAATTAATTTTGATTCAAATTCAAAGTTTTTGCACTTGGAAATGCAAGCCTTGATAAATCTGCCAACAACACTTCTATTGAACCAAAAAGGTTTTGCTTTGCAACGGCGTTCCTTGTTTACAAGGGGAATATACTGACATGTATATTTATTAAGCAGCATTTTAAAGACTTCCCATTTTTGTTCTATGTTTAACCCTGTGAAAAGCATTTCCCACTTAATATGTTACAGAGATGCCCTTATACTGTCAAAGTTTGCACGCCTGAAATTTATTGTTTCTAATTTATTGAATCTCAAAGGAGACCATGTTATGATCACTATTCCCTAAATGCTCACCCACACAAATGCTAGAGATGAGTTATATTTAACTCTATTCAATTTTTATTTTTACTTTAACAGTAAATAAGTATATTCAAAGAAGATACCTAACAGTGTTAGGGGAGATGCCTTGTAAAGGACAATGGATCCAAAACATGCTTATGTGGTCCCAACAGTTTTTACATTTGAGTTTTGCTCGCAGGTAAAAAAAAAAAAGAGGTTGGGGACCCTTGATTTGGTGTATAATTAGCAGGTATCCACTATTTTGGATTCCGCTGAACCCCAGAATCCTTTGCGAAAGTTTCGGCCAAATTTGAATATACAAAGTTGGGGCAGGAAGGGGAAAACATTTTTTACTTGCTTGTTTTGTGACAAAAAGTTATGTGATTTCCCTCCCCACCCCTAATTTGCATATGCATAGGATTTGGATTCGGTTCAGCCTGTCAAAAGGATTTGGCCGCATCAGCCGCATCAGAATCCTGATGAAAAAGGCTGAATCCTGCCCAAATCCTGAACTGAATCCTGGATTCGGCACCTCCCTAATAATTACAGCATTTCTGTTCTTTGTTAACTGAACTATGGCTGCAGGTATAATATACTGTAAAATGAATTCCCCTTACATCCACCTTGGCTACATTTTTTGTAGCTCTCTCTAAAATCATAGACTCTGAAAATGATAAAAGATTAGCCTTTTTGATTACATACTGTATGGTGGCCTAGATTAAAACCATAAGGTAATGCATGAGAGACACTTGTCTATTAGTAATGGGTGAATTTGTCTCATTTAGCTTTGCCAAAAAATTTACGAAACGGCGCCAGGGTCTCGTTTTTGCCTCACGATAACACTTTGGGCGACTTTGGAAATCAAAGCACCACAAGTGTATTTGCACAGGCGATTCCTCATTCAAGCACAGGGAAGGCAGGAAGAAGGCAGTTCAGGGAGATTGTCGGTGGGCTGAAGAGTTGATTAGTCGCCCTGCCCTGAATCTGCTCGTCTGCCACTAGCCTTAACAATAAAGATAGCTAGGTGCTGGAGAATGTAAAATATACACACTACTGAGCTATGTGTACCTTATCTAGTTCCATTTAAGAAGAAAACAAGGCAGCACATTGGTTGTAAAGGATGTGTGATTTTAATGGATGCTTTGCTTTGGGATTGTTGAAGGAGAAGGTATTGATTTGCTACTTTTGGAAAAGCCAGTTTTCTTTTCCAGTACAATTGTAATCATTTCAGAAGCCTTAAGACAGGAAAGGCAGCCAGCGTATCAATCACAAAACCTCAATACAGCTTTTATCTAACCAATCAATAAGAAGATGTGTAGCTCACATAGAGCCTTCAATGCTTTTATGAGGCAGATCAAGTTACCCTCTAGAGCCTTACAGCATGGAAGACAGACAGTTTGCGATGTTAATAGGCAAAGATGTAAAACATCTAAAATCTGGATCAGCAACAGTACCAGTTTGCAGTGATTTTTATGAAATTACTTTCTTGTCCAGTTCCTGGGAGCATCATGTGTAATCTTAAAGTAGCTAGTCAGTGGCTGAAATTCATTTCATATGTTTGTGTTGTAGTCTTGTTTGCTAAATGTTAGGGAATTTTTAAGGGCAGAGTAACATTTTAGATACTTCTGGTTTATGTGTGTTCATTGTGTACATCTAGCCAAGGTTTCGGCCCACATTGGCCTGAACGCTGCAGAACGGAACGCAGGTTTGTGCAGTTTTAACTTCTTGTGAGAAAGAGTCCTTAGTTCTTCACAATTTTATGCAATCTTTGTGTTCAACCCACTCAATTAAAGCTGAAAAAAGTTCAGCTGCATCTGAGTTATTTGATTCAAAATTTGTTGTGGTTATGTACAGAACCAAAATCTGAAAACTGTTCTCTTTCCAAATATTTATGGACCTAACTGTATATAACCTTACAGAATTCCCAGTGCTATTGCCTTAAATCTGGATGAAAAAGCGCCTACAGTACAACAAATGCAACTTGCAACCTCCTTTATTTTGCAAAATGAAAGCAACCCTTCACCTTGGTTGCCAACAAGCACTTAAGACTTACAGGGGAGTAAACATTATTTAATTTAACATTAATAGCAATTTTCCATTTCTCAGGGCAATATTGATTGTACATGGTAAATATAATTATATGCTTCATCTTGTTACAACAGCATTCACCCCTTTTTCAAGCCAGTCGGTGAATGATTTCCTATTGCCTCCCTTAGTAGGGAATTCTATTATTCTTATCCTAAAGCTTATTAATCAGCATTTGATTGGTATAAAGTGCAGTGTAATCAATACTTTCAGCCAGTGGCAAAATTATTACCCAGGAAATAATGATAGTTTCAATCAAATATTTACAATCCATTCTGCGGTTTTTGCCACATAAAAAAAATAAAAGGTGACTGAGAGACATCAAATATATCTAATCATTCAATGTTACTAGTTATTTTAATTTGTTAATTGTTGCAAGATCACTGGCCTAAGCAAGAGAAGATTCTATATTGTACCTTAATTTCAAATATGTTTGTCAATTTGCATTCAAATATTGCATTTTGCACTATTTTGGTAAATTAAATTGTTTTGCCAATTACCTGTTTAACATACTACACAATACAGAGGTAAATTAATCAATACATATTTTCAACAGTTGAAAAGTGGAAATATTATCCTAGAAAGTAGACACCCCCAAATAAGGAGGCCAGAGGGTTATGATTGGAATATTGGTCATATTTGGTTTGAGTTTATAGAGTAAGAAAAGTGTTATCCACACTGCATGGTGAGATACATTATGAAAATGTGAAGGTCAAGATCAACATTAATTGCAGTTTGGCTCAGAAGCCTGAAGACCAAATAAAGGGAAAATGTAAGATAGTGTGAAGAAGTAGAAAAGGAAATGGAATTTCCATGTGAATCAGAAGTCATGTACATATTTAAATGGAAAATAATTAGCCTACAATTAGAGAGATAATTGTAGTCCGTTTGAGATTATAGACACAGAAAAGCGATAATGGTGAACAAGCATAAAACATGTCTATTCCCTTCCCCCATGCCATTGCTAGTGGAGTGATATTGACCTTTAATATACAATCAATAGCTTAAGCTGGACACACATGACCACATTTGTTTGGATGGATTAACTGATTTTGGCTATACTGCCTAAATATCTGGACATATATTCCAGTTTAGGGGACATTTTAAGAGTTCATCTTGGAACCTTGTCAGACTACAGATGATTGGGCATGTTTAAAAGTCATCTGCCAAAGCACCATGTCAACAAACCCAGTTCACTTCTGTATTTCTAACTGTTTCTATATGTTAGCCCAAAGGAAAACAGTGACAGAAGGTATCCGTATGTACACATTTATAGTCAGTGAATAGCTACTCTGTCAATGTGGCCAGTGGGCCAACCAGTCATATAAGGTGGAGTGTTGGCCAATGTTAGGCATATTTGCTTGCCAGAGAAGTGGAGTTCTTTTAATGAAAGTTAAATTACTTATCAGTTGGACTAGAGGAGCGCTGAAAGAGTCAGGAATGTCCTCTGTTGTCATAGGGGAGTAGAGGGAGTAGGAAATGCCTGTTGATGTCACCAAAGAGTTATGGAAAAAGTGCAGTGTTCCCAACAAGGTGGACACACAGTATGACACAACAATAGTCCACTTCCTTCAAACTGCAATTGCACTCTGTTTTCAGCTGCCATTCAAACCACTAGCTAACAGTAAATTGTGACCCTTACCCCATATGTTATCTAATGGAAAGATTAGGTGAACTACATCCTGCTCTTTGCTGGTGGGAAAGGGGAAGAAGAGGACAAGTGGTTAAAAATAAGTAAATCACACTGAACTTATTTACTAACATGCTGTAGGTGTTAAATGGCGCTATTACAGTTATCTGTAACAAATCAGAGCTTTATTGTCATTTCCTAAATAATATTAGTAGACTGATTTAGTACTAACAACTCTTGTATTTCTCAAAAAGAACTGGAGATTGAGGATAACTTAAATGAGGTCCCATCAACTACATCTTTACCCTATTTCATTGCTACTAGTGATATGGCGAATTTTTTTTCCCGGGGGCGAATTCGCGGTGATTTCCCGCAATTCGACGCTGGCGAATAAATTCGCGAAACGCCAGCGAAAATTCGCCTGCGAAAATTTGCTGAAAAAACGAGTCGCATGTCGTTTTTGACGCGATGCAACGAAAACAACGCGATGTGCGTCGAAAATGACGCGACGCACGACGGAAACAACGCGGCAAAAACGTGCCGTGACTTGTTTCGCAAATTTTTTCGCCAATTTGCGAATTTCGCTGGAAATTTGGGAGTTTTTCGGTGAAGCGAAACTGGGTAGATTCGCCCATCACTAATTGCTAGTACAAGTATGGGATCCATTATTGGAAACCCTTCGCCCTTAGACTACAAATTTGTAATAATGATTTCATTTTTCCCTGCAATAATAAAATGGTACCTTGTACACAATCTAAACTGAGATGAAATGAATACTTATTGGAAGCAGAAACAGCCTATTGAGTTTATTTAGGGGCAGATTTACTAGATTCGTGTGAATGATTCGAAATTCAATCGAGTTTAAAAATAAATTAGAATTTTAGAATAGTTTTTCTGGCCACTCGACCAGCGAATTTAAAAAATTTGATCGAATCAAATGATTCAAATAGATCGAATAAAAATCTTTTCAATCACTCGACCATTCGATGGTCGAAGTACTTGCCCTTTAAATTTGAATCCCTAGTTCACCAGACTAAACCTACAGAATTGCTGTATAACTCTATGGGAAGCTCCCATAGGGTTTTCCCAGCATTTTGAGATCGAATAAAAAAAAATGGACGGTGAATTGTCAAAATCGTTTGAATGGTTTGAATCAAACGATTTTGACAATTCACCGTCCATTTTTTTTTATTCGATCTGAATCAAACGATTTTATTGAACAATTTTTTTTATTCGATCGTTCGATTTGTCAAATTGTGTTAAAACCCTTCGAATTCGATATTCGAAGGGTTAAAATTCGCCAACAATTCTATGGTAGCAATTCGATGGTAGCAGCATTTAGATCCAGTCATACTTGAAGGTATGACATGGACACCAGTCTAGGAAATACGCTGTTCCCCATAATGGAGTTTGTAACAGAAGGCCTTCAAAGTTGATTATCTTATATGCAAGTTTTCAGGCCCTAGCAATATTTTCCTCCCACAATGCAGTGTTTTTCCCAAATAGTTTCCACTGCAACTTAAATGTGTTGCAATAACATTTTGTGCACAGCACATCAAATTCAACCAATAGTAAATCTGCCCCTTAATGTCTTGCAGATTTAAAGGAACAGTTCAGTGTAAAAATAAAAACTGGATAAATAGATTGGCTGTACAAAATAAAAAATGTTTCTAATATAGTTGGTTAGCTAACAATGTAATGTATAAAGGCTAGAAAGACTGAATGTCTAATATAATAGCCAGAATCCAACTTCCTGCTTTTCAGCTCTTTAAAGGAAAACTATACCCCCTGAACAATGTAGGTCTCTATAAACAGATATTGCCTAAAACAACTCATATGTAAAACCCTGCTTCATACAAATAAACCATTTTCATAATAATATACTTTTTTAGTAGCATGCGCCATTGGGTAATTATAAATAGAAAATGGACATTTTAAAAAATAAGGACAGCCTCCTGGGATCCTAGGATCCAACGGTGCACACAAACATACCAAACAAACTATAAAGTTAGGTCACACGAGCCAATTAACAGACAGAGTTCTGTCTTTTGCTTCAACACTTCTTCCCTTTACAGTTAGAGTTTAAATACTTCTGGTCAGGTGATCTCTGAGGCAGCACACAGACCATCACGAAATGGTGGTTCAAGGCAAGAGATGTAAAAGGCAATATTTACTTAAATATATATATACCAGTTTGGTAAGATTCTTTAATATGTCACTTGATTTGATATAAACTATCTGTTGCTCAAAAACTCATTTTCGGGGTATAGTTTTCCTTTAACCTTTAGTCAGTGACTTGAAGGGGGGTCACATGGGACATAACTGTTAAGAGAGTTTGCAATTGACCCACAGCATTCAGCTCAGATTCAAAAGCAACAGTCATGTGGCTTCCCCTCAAGTCACTGATTGGTTCCTGCCTGGTCACCAGGGTAACCTGTCAGTGGAAAACAAGAGAGCTGAATAGCAGGTAGTGTTCTGTCATGTTAGACATCCAGTCACTCTAGCCTTTATACATTACATTTTTGGCTAACTAACTATATGATAAACATTTTTTATTTTGCACAGCATATCCATTTACCCAGTTTTTATTTTTATACTGAACAATTCCTTTAAGGTATTAAGGAAATATCCACTATTTGGAGAACACCAGGTTCTGAGCATTCTACATAACAGGTCCCATATCTGAAAACAGATTTATATTATTCAGCTTTGGGTCTGCTTATTTCCCCTCTACAAGGATGACTGTTAATGTACCTGTACTAGGTACAACAGAATCCCTTACAACATTCATCTCAGGTGGTGTTGTGCCTGTTAGCAGTAATGGAACTACCTGGTATGGGGCCCGGGTGCAGGCCATACAGTCGCCCCCCCCATCCCTTTACAGAAGCGGATATCATGGCATATTCATGTGCGTGAACCCTGAGCGGGTGCGGGCCCTGTGCAGTTGCACCCATGGTACCTCCAGCCCTGGCTGTTAGAGGAAGCATGAGAGTCACTTATAACTCTTTTGAAACCCATCCCTTTAGCCTAGTGGGACAAAGCTCAGTAGAGTTGTGTTTTTAAGGTGGCCAATTTCTCCTGTGCCTTTGACATCAAAGTTGAAAAATTTCCATTCTGTATTTTTTTAAAAATCTGCATACACATTATTTAAATTGTGTCTTATCCGCTGAATTTTGAGAATTTTATTTCAGTTGGCGGGTTATGTTATCAAAAATATTGTAGTGTTTTTTGCTAGCAAAATTTGCACATGGATTGCCTCTGTTGTAAAAGAACTTTCTTAAATATTCCTGCTTATCTTGTTCTGTGACTTTTATCTTTATCAGGTCATGAGGAACAAGGTTATTAATAATGCATTTCACTGTGTGATGTCAATTATTTATTTAAAGCTTTTGTGTAGGTCTATTCGTTGACACAATATTTTTCCCCATAACAAACGCAAACCAGGCATTTTTTTATCTACAATTGCATTGACATGAAATGCAAAACCTAAAATCTATGAATAAAACAGATTCATCCTAGAACAAAAAGTTTTTCTTTTTTTTTTTAAAACAGCCATGAATGCTTAGTGAATCAGTTTCTCTCATCTCTGTATCATTCTCTCTCTCTCTCTCTCTCAATTAATGTCCCCCAAATATAATGTGCCATATTTTAGTTGTATAAACTGTAATACCAAATAACTCTGTTCTAATTCTAACTAATTCTGCTCGGTACAAATAAACTATGTATGCCTATTATTGTTAACATGAATTATTATTGTTATTATAATATATGTATTATTATCTGTATCCAATAGAAACTGTCTGTTGGATTAAATCTGGGGAAATTATGAGCAGGGGAAGTAATGTTTTGTAATGGATGAGAAAACTAAAAGCTAGGAAGTCTGGATGTATTTTTAGAGACTGCTTATGCTTACAAGTTGAAAATTAGACCAAAGCTCTATGGAAAACAATGACAAAAAAGAATGACAAAAAGAGAAGTCCTGAACGAATGTGTTATGGGAAGACGTAATCAAGTGTGGGTTTTTATTTGTAAAGTTATTTTGATTCAGTTTCTTGTACAGGTATGGGATCCATTTTCCCGAAACCCATTATCCAG
>CM044434.1:43553057-43566544 GCA_024363595.1 Xenopus borealis | reverse complement strand
TGCGCGCCGAAAACGCGACTCGTTTAGCAAATTTTTCGCCAGTTCACGAATTTTGCTGGAAGGAAGTGAAACGGGATAGATTCGCCCATCACTAGTGGTGAAGTGTCAAATTCAAAATTTTTAAACAGACTGTACTTCGATTTTCAATTGGTCAAATTTTTTTTCAAATAAAATTTTGGCCTAATTTTTCGTCAAAGTAGCCAAAAATTACGTTTTTTAAATTCAATTTTTTCACTTCCACCCTTAGTAAATGTGCCCCTTAATGTTTAAAATGCTAGAATAACTTTTATACACCCTGTTTTTATTGCACGCTATGAAAGGCTCGCCTTTGAGGATTCTTTCACATTTAGAAGTGTTTATGCTGCTTTACTGTACGTAATTGTGATCTGCTTGTTGCCTGCACATTGGGTAAAAATCAGCACCATGGACATGCATATAATAATGTCACATCACTGTTCCAATAGTTAAGGCAATTAGAGTCCTGCGTGGGTCCATTTTTTGGGACCCGTACCCAAACCCGTACCCGCAAACCGCAACCCATTGTAAAACGGAAGTGACATCATCGGAAGTAGCCGCGATCAGAAAAAAAGGAGTAAAACAGGAAGTGCAGTCATTGTAAACCGGATGTGACATCATCAGCAGTAGAAATGCTCAGAAAAAGGAGTAAAAATCACTATAGCGAGGATCCGCGACCCGACCCTCAACCCGCCAACCTGCAGAACTACCGGCCCGCTTCTATACCCGCACCCAGAAATTCTACGAGCAAACCGCAGGGTACAGTCGGATTTTGCGGGTAACCCACAGGTACCCGACCCGCTGCAGGACTCTAAAGGCAATATCACTTCGTACAGTACACACAGTTTAAAATTTATGTGAATCTTAACGGCCTGTTTACTAAAATTAAATTTTTTTCATGAAAATGTATGTTTTTTTTTAATTTCTTTAAAACTCTAAAAATTTTAGATATATTTAGGGTTTGTTTATTAAAGTTCAAATGAAAAAACTAGAAAAAAATTTTTTTTATGATAAAATCCAAACTTTTAGTGAAAAAAACACCAATAATAATTATTAAAGTATGATGCTGCAAAATGTCCAAATCTGAAAATCTTGCATTTTAGAACTACCAAGGTTGTCTATACAGTATACAGGAGAGGTCTCTATTCTATTTAGAAGTTATGTGGTCTGCTCTGGAATTAGCTTGAAAATCCGACTATTTCATACTTTTCAGGCAAAAAATACCAAAAATTTGGGCTTTTTGGGAAAAAACAGAAAAAAATTGAGCATTCTGGAGGAAAAATAAATCAGTTTTTTCACTCGGTTTTATCGAGTTCCTCAATCATGCTTTTATCAAATAATAAATAAGGTCCAATTATGGATTCTGGTTTGGTCAAACTGTTATTATTTAAATACTTTGGATTTTGATAAATAAGCCCATAAATGTAAACAATATTTTATTTTTTCCATGAATCTCGAACAATTTGTGATTTTTCTTAAAAGCTCTAAAACTTTTAATTTATTAAGTATAAAAATCACAAATAACTATAAGGAAAAAGTAAATGCTGTAGAGGTCCTATAGGAGTCAATAAGAGCTGCATTGATCATATTGGACAATTTTTTATCAATTTGGACTTTTAGAGGTTCTCTTGTATTTTTACTCTAGTAATTGTCAGAAAAACATATTTTCTCGAGTTTTTCTTTATTTTGTAGAGCAGGGCTGTCCCCTTGTGTGCCCCCCCCCACATGAAAGTCTGCTTTCTGTGTCTGCTTAACATATGTAAGATTTAAAATGTATCACTACAGAGAATAATTGGTTCCTGCATTGTTTAGACCTCAAATTCAGACTGTAATCCCCTGTATTGTTCACACCTGAGACCCAGACTGAAACTGCCCACATTGCTCATCTGTTTACACTCATACAAACTGCTGAAGGGGCACCAGAAAAAGTCATTCTATGTAGTACATCTTAGTGGTCCTGATAGATTTCCCTGTCTCCTGGTCTGTTATGCCTGCCCTATGTTCCCTGTGTGCCATACTCTACCTGCCCTATGCTCCATGTGTGTGTCATACTCTGCCTTCCCTATGCTCCCAGTGTGTGCCATCCTCTGCCTGCTCTATGCTCCCTGTGTGCCATACTCTACCTGCCCTATGCTTCCTGTTTGTCATACTCTGCCTTCTCTATGCTCCCTGTGTGAGCCATTCTCTACCTCCCTTAAGCTCCCTGGGTGTGCCATACTATGCCTGTTTAACAGAAGTCTGGTATCTGTTCTGGAGTTTGTTAGCATTTGAAAAAATATTTCTGAGGGGCCCCAAGGGTGCTGTGTTATCCACAGGGGAGGATTAGGCATATATATTTAAGGGAATGTCTTAATATGACAACTTTTTTCACAAATGAGTGATGAGTGATATCCCTGCAGTGAACACCAACCATTTGGTTTTTTGGTATCTTACTACCATTAATGTGGGTGTGGTTAAAAAACAGGGAGTGGTCAACACTGGCTTTCATTATCGGCCCTCCACCATCTACGCCAGAAACATTCTGGCCCTCCATACCACAGAAGTTGGTTAGCACTATTCTAGAGCATTGTTCAGTTTTTTTTTGTGCTGTTTATATTCTAATAACATCCATAGCATTTGTGGTTTTACAGAAAATTGTGAATAGTGAATTCTAAAACCACTAAAATGACAATGTTGATAAATGATCCTCTAGAATATGGGCATGCCATCCAGATTCCTTATCTCTGGTGCAACCTTAAGAACAGGCCACAATGAAGTAATTGACAGGTATCTCCTACTCACCATAAAGTATTTTTCTGTTGAGGAAAATGATCTGTGGGTTCCCTCATGTGCTGTCAAAAGATTTATACACCACAAGATAAAATCATATGTCAAGCTGAAAGATTTTATACACAAGCATCAAAGGAATACATTTTTGATTGTATCTATTTATTACATAGATTATACTTACAATGGACCAATATGGTGTAAATAAATCTTACATAGGGTATGTAAGAATAAAATTTTTTAATGTGTTTAGAAATATATATATATATATATATATATATATCTGTGCATGCTTGTCTATATATGTATGTATTTGGACATACATACAGGTTTTCTTTTATACACACATTTACATTTCAAAAGTAGTACATAGTGTCAAAGTCAGTCATGGAGACCAAGTGGATCATATTTTATAGACATACTTACAGGAGAACAAGTGGATCAGTCAATAATCTCTAATACTAATGACAGATCCACATTTCATCATGCAGACAATCTCAAACTGTACACTTCAGGCTGATTATGTGGGCTATAAATAAGGTTCTTCGCAATAATATACACACAAAAAAGGCCCCTGAAAGTTCAATTTTTGAACTTTCAGGTATGAGGAAAGCTCTGAAGTTGAATTATTGCAGAATAATTGGAGCCTTATTTAAGATTATACCTGATAACTCAAGCTACAGCAATTCAGAGACTTAAAAGTCCAGGGGCAATGTAATAAAAGACACTAAGTTTGCCCAGGGGCAGTAACCTATAGCAACCAATCAGCAGGTACAATTCACTAGTCACCTGTTTAAATGCGAGCATCTTATTGGTTGCCATGAGTTACTGCTCCTGGGCAAACTTAGAGCCTAATATTACATATAGGGGTGGGTGTTGTGTCTTATATTAAGGCACCCATGCACTCTGTGCTTCACAGACATGGTAATGACTTCAAATAGAGAGAGAATTTCATCATCATCATCATCATCATCATCCTGTAGGAGATTTGTTACAGCACAATGACAGAACATGCATTAAAAACTCAGGCCTGGCACCAAAACAGGTGCACCATTCAAAAGCAGCTAAGCAAGGACCAGCTGCAATTGTGGTGATGAACATCGGAACAATTGGTGTTGCAAATTACACCAAAACAAAGATGCAAGCTACACAAAGTGATTCCTCTATCCATTCATATTCCCCAACTCACTGGCTACATTGGATAATAATTAATAATAATACCCCAAAAGTTTTCAATACCACAGGTCAGTAGAAGTTCAATGTGCTCTTTAAAGTGCTCATCCCAGTAACTTGCAGTGTAGTCTTTGAATACAATATTCTGTGAAATAGATAAGCATCCTTTCTACCTGCAATAATGCAAGGTAATTAGAACAAGAGAAGCTTTAACTGAAATTTCTGTTTCTTTGGAAATATTTATTTAAGAGAAACTGACTAGTACAGGTATTGAATCTATTATCCAGAAACCCATTATCCAGAAGGCTCAGAAGACCATCTCCTATACACTCCATTACAATGAAATAACTCAAATTGTTAAAAAAATATTTCCTTTTTCTCTGACTTAATAAAACAGTACCTTGTACTTGCTATCAATGATGATGAAAATATTGAAGACAAAGCAATGCTTTTAGGTTTATTTAATATTTTAATTATATTTTTAAGAAGACATAAGGTATAGCAATTCAGATTACAGATATCCGGAAAACCCCAGGCCATGAGCATTCTGGATAACCGGTAACATACAAGTATTAAAGGTGGGGTCTAGCCCCTAGATATTCAGGACATGGAGAGGAAACTAGACAAATTATCATATGGTAGTATAGTATTCAGTATTAGTAATTCATACTTTTCTGACTTGCAAGTCTACTGCGAGGGAAGTATTAAAACTTTCTGCCCTGTACCCTTCCCCACAATCTTTAGGCCCAGCAATGGAGAGTAAACAAAAGGAGTCACTTTTCAAAAGCTAGAATTGAAGTGGTTTTAGAAGTGTTGCAGAGTGTGTTAAGCTACTGTAACTAGCCCTGTTATAAACAAGCCTCAACTTGATATAACCACTTTTGAAAAGTGTCTCCTTTTTTGCCATTGATGTAGGTTGGTTTGGAACAAAAACCTCTGGGAAATGTAACAGCTAATAAGCACTGTAATCCTCAATTGGTTATTTAAAGTCAACCCAAGAGTTTTTCACATTTACATACAAAGTTGGAGGATGTCATTTATAAAGTTGGCTGTTGTTGAGATATCACTACACATTGGTCATTGTGCCAGAAACTCTCTGTGCCACTGCAGAACCAGCTCTACTATGTTACTGCAGCCTTAATCAATGATCCTGGGACTCAAACAAAAAAAAAAAACATACTTGAAAATGAGAAACTAAGGATCAGTTATGGTACTGCTTTTCATCTATTCCAAATAATACATGCTATTCATATTTTGCAACCCTTTGGTAAGTGAGATAAAGTAAGAATGTGTGTCAGTTTATACCCTAGCACTACAAAAGGTTCTATGGCTGACCATGAAAAGTTACTTTTGTAGCATTGTGCACCAAAAAGGTCTTAGGTGGAGGAAATACCATTTTGTTGCCAAATAACTCATGGTTGTTTTGACCTGCATGATTTAGTTTTGCTCCTTCTGTGGAACCAATGAATGATAATTAAAGCCAGGGTGAAATTCAAATCAGCAGTCTCAATATGCAAGAATGGAAACCCACTGACCCAATCAGCATGTGTAAGAATAAAAAAAAACTACAGGAGCTACAGATTTTCCATCTTTCCTCCATTCTTATGTATGTGGCATAACTGCACACAATATGGACAGAAACTGACATGCGCTGGAATATTCCCGGAGCCTATGTTCCATTAATATTAAATTCTAAGTTGTGTCATTAGTGTTGCTGAGCCCAACAATCCCCTGACTCATATGTCCCCCGTTTCCCCATGGAATCTTCTAAATGTGTCATCACAGTCAGTAACATGTAATTCTCCTCTCTTTCTCTCTGAGTAAAGTAATAAAATGATATGACCTTTTGTGGTCAAATTGCTTAGAGACGGTCTGTGTTGCTGTGTTAGCAGCAACAATCTGAAAATCACTAACTAAATTGGCAAAGGCAGTCTCTAGGTGTTTTAACAGGTATTAGATCGGTTATTCAGAAACCTGTTATCCAAAAAGCTCAGCTATATGGTAAGGCTGTTACCCATAGACTCCATTTTATCCAAATAATCCAAATATTTCATAATGATTTCCTTTTTCCGCTTTAATAATAAAACAGTATATTGTACATGATCCAAATTAAGATATAATTAATCCTCTTTGGAACAAAACCAGCCAGTTTGGCTTATTCATGTTTACATGATTTTCTACTAAAAATGGTATTAGGATCGAAATTATGGAAAGTTCCATTATCTGGAAAGCCCCAGGTCCCAAGCATTCTGGATAACCGTCCCATACCCATGTGTGACCATTGCAGGTTATGTGATCTTAATACCCATTAAGTAAACAAAAGTTGAGGATGGCAATACTTGTGTTAGCCCTATTAATTAGGGTTGTTCTGATTTATTCAAAAGTCTGTTAGGCACAGAACATGTGAATCAAGTATGAAAGTTTTATATAATTATGCTTTAAATGAAACTTGTACTACATTTTTGAGAACATTTCTCTTTACATTTCACTATCACTTCTTCCATTTGTCAGTACCTGTACCATGAATAATGAACTGAACAGAATATGCTGAAGTCTCTGTTGAACTACATTAGTATATATTCCTTAACTAAAGTTTAACTCTGGTTTAGTGTATACTGTATATAGGTATATTTATATACTGTATACATATATATATATATATATATATAATATATATATACAGTATATATTAATTTTAGAAGATTCTCTACTGTTATTATTTGGTTCAATAACTTTACTGCACGCTTGCGTAGAAACTGAGCCCTTCAAAAATATCTGTACCTACCACAAAACACAAGTGCACAATCCATACATTTTGTGAAGGACATACACACCTTTCCTTTCCTTTGCAACAAAGTAAAGTATTTATTGTATTGTTTTTACAAAAACAGACATAATATTTCAGGGTTTCAGGGTATGCTTGTTTCTGTAAATACCATACAGTAAACACTTAACTCATTGTAATGGAAAATATGCATCCTTCACATAATGTGAGATTTAGGGGCAAATTTACTAAGGGCAGAATTTCCAAAGTGAAAAAACTTTGAAATTTGACCATCAAAGTTTTTTTAAAGGGCTTTTTTGCAAAATCCTTCGAATTCCTAGGCAGGTTCTAGGAGGTCCCCCATAGGCTAAAATGGCAATTCGTCAGCTTTAAGGTGGTGAAGTGTCGAAATCTAAGGATTTTAAAGGGCCACTAGTTCGAAAATTTGACTTGTCATATATTCAATTTTTTTCAATTCGAATCGAATTTTGGGCTATTTGAGCAGTATGTCAGGCATCTTGCTGTTATCTTACATAATGGGGGAGATTCATCAAAGAGTGAAGTTCCGCCACTAGAGGGAAATTACACAGCTCTCAATTAATTTCTATGGGATTTTGAAAGGCGTATTCATCAATGGGTGAAGTGAAAGTTCACCCTTTGATGAATACGCCTTTAAAAATCCCATAGAAATGAATGGAGAGTGGCGGAATTTCACTCTAGTGGCGGAACTTCACTCTTAACTTCACTCTTTGATGAATCTCCCCCATAGTTTGTATTGTGATGCAGTCACTGCTATGGAGAGCTTGGGAAATGTATTTTTAAGCAATATTGCCTTAAAGGGGATCTAAATCTGATTAAATGACTTGGGGGGCGGGATCCTCTGTGCACTTAACAATTTAAAAATTTTTTCATATGAACTTGTTTTTGGAGGCAGTTGTATACTGCTAGGGAGGCCAGGCTCATCAGCTCTCTTTAAAGGCTTCTCTTTAAAGGTCAGCAAAACTTTGGTTCAGATTTATCAAGGGTCGAAGTGAAAATTCAAATTTTGAATTCGAATTCTGAATTTCGAATGGGAAAAACTGTCAGATTCGACTAATGAATTTTTAAAATTTGATTTGCGTTTTTTTAAAAACTCAAATTCATTTTTAGAGATTTATCATACACTGGCCCTTTAACAACTGAAATTTAACTATTTGCCACCTAAAACCTGCAGACTTGAATTTAGTTTTTAATGCTAGAAATAGATTTGAAATTTTGGATTGATAGTATTCACCCGAGTTTAAAAAATTTGAATTTTGAAATACATTTCCATTGGTTGAATTTCAAGTTCATTTTATTGGAGTTTTTAAAAGCTCCCATGAATTCAAAATTCAACCCTTGATAAATTTGCCTCTTGGTCTATGCAATGACTATGTACTTCCTGGATTTAGTTAACCTTTGGGATGCTGACTCCCAGTTGAGCCAAAAAGCTCATAGTAACCATTACAGACACCATTACAAATAGAAAATTACAGTAAATTATAAAAATGCTCAGAAATAAGCTCTGATTCTGCAGGACTACAGGTCTCGGCATGATTTAACCCTTAAAAATGTGATCAGTAACTACTGAGTATAGGCTGAACAGCACTTTGATCATGTAAAAATGTACTTATTCTAGACCAGTGACCCACAACCATCAGCAACATGTTGATCTCCAACACCTTAGATATTTAGATATTTCTCCCAGTAGCCTCAAAGCAGGTGCTTATTTTTGGATTCCTGGTTTGGAGGCAAATTTTGGTTGCATATAAACCTGCCAAACAGCATCTCCTGTAGACTGCCAGTCCACATAGGGGCTACAATATAGCCGATCACATCACTTATTTTGCCGCACCCAGGAACAATTGTCATACTTGTATTGCTCCTCAACTCTTTTTACATCTGAATGTTGGGTTTAAAAAAAGACTAGAGCTACTGATTCTCAGTTGAGAGGAAAGTCTGTTATTAGAAGTCTAAACTGCAAATATCCCAAAATCCACTTTAAATCATAAATATTTAGTTCCATTTTCCAGCCTGCAATTTAAAATCTTATCTAATTCCTAAGGTCCTAGAAAAATAAAAGCAGTTAAAACCCAAATTAAAGTGCTTAGAATTAAATGTTTGGTGGATACAATATTCATTTAATTACCAATGGGAAATTTCAAATATCTGTATTAACTTGCATATGAAGTGGGTTCACCCTTTTAATACACCCCAAAATTCCAATTCAAGTCCTAAATAATGAAAACAACCTCTGCCAATCTGAGGTGAGCAGTCCACACTGATGAATACACCAACATTTCAAAACAAAAGATGAGTAGATTCAATGAGTTGTTAATCAACAATTTGTTAAATTATAATTGCAGGAACCCTGCTGGGTTTACAACATACTAAAAGTCAGTACTGATCTCTGCTCCTGTGGTTTTCAGACCTGTATGGAAGAATGAGATTATTTTAGACAATGGTTGCTATGCAGTGGATCACAAATTACGCCACTGCACACCAAAGACATTAAAGGGGTTGTTCACCTTTAAATAAAATGTAAGCATGTCATAGGATATCGTAGTCCTTGCAACTTTTCAATTGGTCTTCATCAATGAAATTCAATTTCACCTGTGCTACTTTTTATTCTTCCCCTTTCTTCCTGTCACTGACCAGAGCAGCCAAAACAACTATTGTTCTGAGGCCACACTGGTATTATTATTAATCATTTGTATTACTTTTCTCTTTATTTAGACCCTCTCCCATTCATCAACCAGTCTCGCAATCAAACCACTGTTTGGTTGCTAGTTTGAAGTGGTCCCAGCAACAAAACTATGAGAGCTACTGAACAAAAAGACAAACCTGTTCTTTGAATATGAATATCCACATCATGCAATGCAATTGAGGGTATGCACACTAACTCGGTAAGCACTTTCACACATCTCGTCCAGAGTCAGGATTATGTGTAATGTGATCTCATCAGCTTTGCAGCTTCAGTTTCTTTTTGATGTAAAAACTGGAAGTGAAAGCACCAGAATCTGGTGACAAATCGTAGCAGCTTTTAATCGTTTTATCCTGGGAAATGTTTTAAGTTTGTTTCTGTTGTCTCTAAATTGCTTCCAGTGTTTAAAAGATAATTAATTGCAGTTTATGTTAAATAAAGACATGGTTTGTGTTTAACAGCTGATGTCACACTGTGCATAATGCTGACATTCACAAGATGACTTTTTTTTGTAGCTGTACCATTTATACTGTAGATTGACGACTAAAGGTTGCCTGACATATTATTCAAAGGCATAACTGATCCTATGGCATATGTGGAAACCTTCATATAATATCAATAAACTCTCATAAATAGTGATGGGCAAATTTATTCGCCTGGGACGAACTTGCAGCGAATTCCCGTGATTCGGCGCCGGAACGAATTGCCTGATGAAAATTCAGCGTCTCATTTTGGACGCGGGCGTCCTTTTTTTTTTTCGACGCTGGCAACATGCGTCCAAAAATGGACGACTGCGTCCAAAATGAGACGCCGACGGCATTTCATGAAAACGCCCCAGATTCAGCCATCACTTCTAAGGAATAAGTTATGGTTAAAAAAAAATCTCAATTATATGCATGCCAATTATTTTTAATTGGAACCCATCAATCTCACAGACATTACTGACCAACATAGAGGCCCTTTACTCGCTCTATATTTGACCACAAACAAATGAAACATTGTTTGACTCCAATTAGATAATTTATGTAAAAAAAAGGGGGTCATTTTGACCAAAACAGAAGTGTTCAAAGTACAAAATTGCCACGTCTTAAAGGGCAAGTCAACCCCAAAATAAAAATTTGCCTAATAAAAGAAAACATAGTTCTAAGCAACTTATAATATACATTGATTAAATATTTTTAGTGCTTTTAAAGTTATTTTTATAAACGATTGCTATTAAAAGCAGCATTCCGTTGTTACTTTTTAAACAAATGTTGCAAAAGTCTTCGTTCCACCGGCAAAGACAAGCCTGTTAATCAGCTGCCTTGTCTTACATTGTTTCAACAGACTGAGCCATCAGGCGAAAGGATAGAAATGGACAGACAAATGCTGCTTTAGATAGCAATACATATACAAATAATTATTAACTGTAGAAAATTTGAAATGAAAGTATATTGCAACGTTGCTTAGAATTATGGTTTTTTTTGGGGGGGTTGACTTCCTTTAACCACAATGCAGTGCTTTTTTGCACAATACCAACGTCACTGCAGCCACATGGGGAGTTTCATCCAATGCAAATTGATGCATCAGTAAAGTGAAGTTTTTGGCACAAATCGGGTGCAAGCTGCAGCTTAATGGGGTTAATGCAGCATTATGGGGTTGGCATCATTTCCCCTGCTCCCCCACCAAGGTTGTAATAACTTGTATATTGGTCAATTTTCCTAACAAAACTGGTTTCTGTTTAATGTGCCTCTTTCTACAAAATTTAAAAAAAAAAATGAAGTTGTGTGGCTACTGTGATTGGCAAATCATCAACCACATTTACTCTGTATGACTTTATGATGACACTCGTTTAAAAACAGAGCCTTGACATAGTTATTCACATTTGCTGTTGACTCCATGTACTGTACATATGTTGTGCTGTAACTGGATAAATCACTGACCTAACCTCTTTGCATCATTAGATCAGTGTCCTGCTCCCACATTTCATCAAATCAAAAACTGCAAGTTTGGAGGATAGTCTCTCCTTGCCTCCCACAAGTTAACTGTCAGCCTGAATGTATTTATAGAGCTATACCAAGAAAATGATATACATATAAATTATACAATACGGTTGACATTAATGCAGAATATAATCCTCAAAAAGCATCCATCCAGTTACTGCAGTTCATTTTCTTTTCTTTTGTTTTAATAATAAAAGTATGTTGCCAAATGATACCATTCTCTTTATGTAGACTCTTCCCAGATATTTCTACATGCACACCTTTATACATATACAGTATGTATAACTGTATACACAAATATATACATACATAAAGATATATACATTGTGCAATGCATAAAATGCCATCTTCATCATGGCAAATAACATTATTTGTGTTGACAATGCCTGGAATATATATGTCAATGTGTTTTTAAAACACTCTTTTCTGTGTTTTGCATTAATCCAGTTGTACTGTGCATATATAAGACAAGGATATTGTACATAAACATATAACAAGGATATTAGTATTATTAGGTACTATGCAAGTGATATAGTAGTTATACTTTAAGCATGACTAAGTGCCTTTGCACCTATGTACATTCCTTGCTGCAAAATATACCCAGAAATAGCTTGTCTCTTAAAATGTACAATCAGTATGTCCCGTTTTCCTGATTTGGCCTATTTATTCCTATAAGGAAATTTTCAAAGTAATACCTTTAAAGAGTATAAATACTATAAACATGGACGCAGCTACACAGATAGCTGATCATTTTTAGCTTAAAAAAAAAAGTGTGTGCAAGAGAGTGTGGTTAACTATATTTGCCTGCATGCAATATATATATTCATGCATCATTCTTAATTGATATACAATGCTTAATACATGGAATGTCAATCAGAGTAGATATTTTTAGAAATATTATTACCAACAGGACATCTGTAAGACCTGTTAGAGATCTGTGGAATTTTAAGCTATCATATACAACCCTCCCAAGTAATATAAATGGAATGAGTCAAAGTAGTTTTCCATCTGATAGGGATCATGACGCCTTATGATTACAGGGCAATTACACACATATTCTCCACCTGCTTGACAATCACTGTCATAACAGATAACATGCATGCACGTATTTTACATAGGACAGGCGTATTTGTGCAACCCTATATCCTAATTTTTCTTCCACTTAATTTAGTCCTGTTTAATGTTATAATCATTGCTGTAGGCTACTTAGACTTTTGTGCCACTATCATTCTTCATGCATTCTTGTATCAAAACTTATATATTTAAGACCGGTTGTTGATATTGTGGCAGGCCTAGCTACAGACAGCTTTAAACATTTAGATACATGGTATTGAATATACTGAGTATGCATGCCAAAGCCCATATTATTTCAGGATTGCCATTGTGTCACGTTTCTGCACAGACACACTGCAATGGCAGTGAAGCAGCTTTCTGTCTTAGAAATCCTTCTTGCTTTAAAAATAATATCAGCATTTTAATATACAAATACCATAAAAATATAAGTTATTCAAGAAAACTCAGAAGGCCTTTTTTTTTTTAAATAGCAATTTAACCCCTTGGGGAAATATATAAATATGTATCTCCTGGGCATTTCACCATTGCATTACCATTCATTTAAGACCTAAAGTATTGGTATCCAAGGGAATAAACATTAAAGCATGAAATGTAATTTCCTGGGTTTTACATAGGTTTCTAAAGTGCAAAAAATGTTATTTTGTTCTTGTGAGGTCTCAAGCTTACGCCTTTTAGTTGTAACCTGCGTGAGTTTTTGACAGTGACCTCAAATTACATCTATCGTGCTTGTCTTTGGGAAACAATGTAACCGCAGTAATGCTGCCAATAGATATTGTGTGAGTTATAGTCTAGTTAGAAATGCAGTAAGACATCACTTACACAGATATTGCTTCCCATGCAGAACTAGCACACCTAGAAATAAGACCTAGCATATTATTGCGTTACACAAACTCTGAAACTGTCCCAGACACATTTGCGGTGTAAAAGTAATTTAAACATCAGTTAGCATTTTGGTTATATTAACATAATTTGTGTTTCCTAATGTGCAATT
>CM044434.1:43519359-43541857 GCA_024363595.1 Xenopus borealis | reverse complement strand
ATACACACTTGTACAAAATGGAGTGGAGTTAGTCCGCATGTGAACAAATTATATAACAAACAAAAAAGTCCAGACAACTTGCTTTATATAACAAAAAAGTAACATGGATAGTTACAGAGGAGGAGAAACTCACTATACATTTGGCTGAGATGACATCAAAATTTACACAGAGAGGGTACTCAAGTCAGAGGCTTAATCAGGAAGTGGCACGGGTTAAAGAACTGCATCGGGATTCCATTATACAGTAAAGGGCACCTAATAGGTTGAAAAAACTTGCATACCCTTTGTGCATACTTACCATCCTTGTGCCCGAAAAATCCATCATATTATCTTTAAACACTGGCAATTACTGCAAAGAGCCTATCCTGATATTCCAGAATTTCAGGAACCTCCACTCTTATCCTACAAGGAACTTGAGGGACAGATTGGTAAAGGCAGATTTGGGCACTGAACAGGTTAGTCCACAGAGGGTTCTGGCACCTTTGAGAAATGGCATGTATCCCTGTGGTAGATGTAATCAGTGTTCAAGTGCTTTACGCACAAATGTATTCACACATCCACACACGGGGAGGAAATTTGAGATACAAGTCCACTGTACATGTGGAGTTGCCTATATTGTACAATCGATACAAGATAGAATTAGCCAACATAAATCTACCATAAGAAAAGAAGTACTGAAATTACCGGTCCCAGCCCATTTTCACTCAACACGACATCCAGTGGCAACCCTTAGGAGTCTGTTGCCCCTCCATGCCAAAATCTGGTCACCGGCGACAAATTTGGCGCCGGGGTACCCCTGTTATAAACGATGCGTTCTGATGTCCGAACGCGCTGTTTATATAGTGAATAAAGTACCCCCTCTTGTAAAATATAAGGATATTATAAGTTACCGAGGAGTTTCATGACCATATAAAAACACGAGGCCGAAGGCCCAGTGTTTTTATACAGGTCATGGAACTCCGAGGTAACTTCTAATATCCTCATATTTTGCAACTGGGGGTACTTTATTCATTATAATACACAAGTTTTAGTGAGTCATGTGACAGAAATGACATCAAAACCGTTTATAACTGATGACATCAGAACTCACCGTTTATAAGGATATAATTTACAAGATATTTACGGCTTTTGTGTATTATATATATATATCTCTGTACATACACAAAAGTGATTTGTCAGGTTACCAGTTCTTTGGGATCTTGTATTTAGACTATTTGGGGGTTATTTAGTAAACCTTTCTCATTAATTGGTAAAACCACTTCAACCAAACTCCCATTAACATTTTAACCTTCTTTATCAATAAATGAACAATTAAGAGAAAAGACCTGATAAAATTGTGAAATAAATTTAGGATTATCGCGCAAAAAAAAAACTGATTATTACATGAAATTCAACTCCGTTCTCTTTTCATTGTTAAAGGGACATCTGCCATTGACTTCTACAGGACATTGGCAGGTAGGTGATGGAGTACTTTTTCTATGTTTTATAAACCTTTGAGAGGAAAAAATTGTGTTTTCCACTTTAAAGGAGAAGGAAAGCTATGGGGTTAGTTTATTGCCAATAGATTAGCTGCAGTGGTGCAAGCTAGAATGCTACAATTATTCTGTAGAAGGTTTTACCATACCTGGGTAAAAAGCTCTCTGTTTGCTAGGGTAGCAGCTGCAGTATTAGCTTGGAATGACATCACTTCCTGACTGAGTCTCTCCCTCCCCTCTCAAAAGAAATGCAGTGTTTTTTTTGACAGAGTACTCAGAGCAGCACTACTGAAACCACCTGAAAACCACAACATCTTCAGAATATTGTACCCAACCCAGTTCAGATCAGGATATCTTCCAAACGGGACATCTGCCATTGACTTCTACTTGAACTCGGCAGGTCTGAGTTGGTATATTTATTTTTTCTGACTTTTGAGACCATCTTGGTTTAATAAATCACGAAAAAAAACAGAAAAAATCGGACTTCAATAACCCCCTAAATATTTATTACAATTTGAAGGTTATATATAAAAAATGTATAACATTTATAATTTTACTAACCAGCAAAAATTCGACAGCATCTGCTTCGCACCCAGAGCAACACTCCGCCAGTTGAAAATTTGCCTGGACAATGCTAATTCACTAAAATGTGGAGTTTCGTTCCTGGGCGACAGTTACTTTGGCAATGCGAGCAATTCAAAGTGAAGATGCGCTAGAATTAATTTCTGTCTAGTGCAAATTCGCTAAAGGTCTTGCGCTCAGGTTAATTTTCATACAATGGGAAATTTAAAGTTGGCTTTATGTTATCTATTGCAGCAAATAAATAAAATTTCCACTGTTTTTGACGTGTCCAGGAAACCTTAATAAAAAATCTCAGAAAAATTTGAGATTAATAAACAGACCCCTTAATGTACAGTGGAAGTATAATGGACCTATTTGTTTCAAATACACAGTAATTAACAATGCAAATTTATTTTAATAAAAACTTTTAATATGAAGTATCTCCTCCTCAGGTCTTAAAGGAACAAGGAACATGTGTGGTGTGCTACAACACAGAATTTGGCCTTCCCTGCTGTAATAGAATATGTGGTGTTTATACAAATGGCCTGCAGAGGTCACTGTGCACATGAGTTATGCTGTGTATACACAGTACTGGCTATACTGTTTAAGAAGGATAGAGTTTATGTTACTGTTGTTTAATGGCTGCATGAACTTCCTAATAAAGCCCTGTTATACTATGCTCATCCTCGGCTATCAAAACACAACAAATTGGCAGCAAGATGTCTCTTCTACCTCTGCAGGTAGAGCCTACCATACCTTTTACTGCTTGGATACGTATGTTTGAAAATTACATTATTGATTTTAAGCAAGCTTGCCTCACATGTCCAATCAAAGTAAAACTACGGGATATCTTACAAAGCAAATGGCCAAATGCTGAGAAGAATCTCAGTTCTGATCTTCAACCTTACTACAGGATTAGACATGAACTGTCATTAGTGGATGGCTATGTTGTCCGTGGAACTCTTCGCTTACTGGTACCAGAGACCTTGCGAAAAAAGCTCCTACAACTGGCACATAAGAGTCATCAAGGAATTGTATGTACAAAACAAAGACTAAGAGAACTATACTGTTGGCCAGCAATGGATGCTGATGTGGTAACTGTCATTGATTCTGTCAGCATCATGACAAAACAGCTATCACACATACACCACCACTTTAGCCAGTACCATTCCCTGATTCAGCATGGGAAAAAATTGCTATTGATATTATGGGTCCTTTTGCAGATGCTCCTATAGACTGTAGATTTGCTATAAGCTTGATAGACTATTACAGTAAATGGCCTGAAATTGCATTTGTTTTTCATATAACATCAGCTACCGTAATAACATTTCTGTAAACAGTCTTCAGCAGAGAAGGTAATCCAAAGGAGTTAATATCAGACAACGGACCACCGTTTGTCTCATCTGAGTTTGAAATCTTTCTGAGAGAGAGGAATATTGTGCAAAGGAAATCTTCAGTGTATTACCAACAAACAAATGGAGAAATCAAGTGATTCCACCGAAGTCTGAAAGAAGCACTACAGACAGCAAATCTTACTGGGAAATCTTGGAAAGTATTTACAACAGAGTTCCTACATAACTACAGAGCAATGTGCCATGCAACAACCCAAGCATCTCCAGCTAAGTTACATGTTGCAGACATCAAACATCCACTAAAATCATCTACTGCAGACATTGTCAAACGTCAACAGGCCAAATGCAAGGCTTATAATGAAAGAAAATGTGGTGCAAGAGAAGTGCACTTTCATCCTGGACCTTTAGTCAGAATTAAGAAACCAGGAATACTGAAAGAAGGACAATCTAAATTTACTACATCACTTAAAGTGAGACACCAGTGAGGACCATACACATATGAACTGTCTGATGGATGCATATGGAATGCAAGTCATCTATGCTCCTGCTAGATATGACTTTGGAGAAGCTCCACTTGATGAAGGACATTTTCCTACTCCTGATGCCAACTGTAATAGGCCTGAAGAAAGTGAACCTATAAGTCATACTGAGAGAATCAGAAAACTGCCTGCATGGACCAAGGACTATGTGATGTGAAGAATGTATATTAATGCTTTAAGATGCGTACTGTTTCATTACTGTTTATTACATTTACCCAAATGCTTTCCTACTATAGGAGGAAAATATAAGGTGTTTGTACAAATGGCCTGCAGAGGTCACTGTGCGCATGAGTTATGCTGTGTATACACAGTACTGTCTGTACAGTTTAAGGACAGCGTTTATGTTAGTGTTGTGTAATTGCTGCATGAACCTGCTATTAAAGCCCTGTTATACTCTACTAATCCTCAGCTATCAAAACACAACAGACTACAAAGGCATTGGTGAAAGTACTGCAAGTACAATTGAACATTGACCTCTTTTTGCATGCTGGATGCATATTTGACTAGATCACTAACCCTTACATTGCAAGTGGTGGTTAACATTTATTATGTTAAAGAATGGCCAATTCAAAGCAACTTTTCAGTTAGTCTTCATAGTTTATATTTTAATATTTTCAATTATTTACCTTCTTCTTCTGACTCTTTCTTCTGTCAAATGGGGGGGGGGGCACTGACAAATGCACAGTCAGACTACTCATGTTATAGTTATTGCTACTTACTCATCTTTCTTTTCAGGCCTCTCTTATTCATTTTGCAGTCTCTTTTTCAAATCAATGCATGTCTGCTAGGGTAGTTTAGGCCTTTGAAACCAGATGTCTGAAACGGCAAAATGGATAGCCGCTGAACAAAAAGCAAACTTACTCAAAAACCACAAATAATAAAAAATTAAACCAATTGTAATTTGTTTCAGAATTTCAATCTCTGCATCATACTAAAAGTTAACTCAAAGGTGTACAGCACCTTTAAATTACCAGATGTAGTGAATATGGCTATTTGATGTTTAGATTGGTGAGGTATGGTAGCTTGGCAATTTTATGAATAGAAACTTGTAGCTAAACCTCCCCCTTGATTTGTATGCATTTGTACATACCATTCTTTCTATGGGGCCAGTGATTGTGTATTGATCAATTGCTTCTATTCTGTAGGTTTGAAAAACATTTATATTTTAACAGTTTGGATAATTCCAACTAAACATTCCAACTTATACAGTCATATCAAAAAGGTTAGGGAACCCCTCTCAGCCTGTATAATAATTTACTCCACTTTCAACAAAAAAGATAACAGTGGTATGTCTTTCATTTCCCAGAAACATCTGATTTTTAGTGAAGCAGTATTCAGTTGTATGAAATTAAATCAAAACTGGCTGTGCAAAAATGTGGGTACCCTTGTAATTTTGCTAATTTGAACATGTAATTGCTTAATACTGATTACTGAAGAGTGACCGCATGGGATCCTCAAAGCAACTCTCAAAAGATCTGAAAACATAGATTGTTCATGGTATTAGGGGAAGGCTACAAAAAAGCTATCTCAGAGGTTCAAACTGTCAGTTTCAACTGTAAGGAATGTAATCAGGAAATGTAAGGCCACAGGCACAATTGCTGTAAAACCCAAGTCTGGCAGGCCAAGAAAAATACAGGTGCGGCATATGTGGATGGTTGTGAGAATGGATACAGACAACCCAGAGATGACCTCCAAAGACCTGCATGAATATCTTGCTGCAGATGGTGTATCTGTACATGCTTCTACAATTAAACGCAATTTGCACAAAGAACATCTGTATGAGAGGGTGATGAGAAAGAAGCCCTTTCTGCACTAACAAAACAAACAAACAAGCCACAGTCATTTTGGAACAAAGTGCTTTGGACTGATGAGGGGGCCTTTTTACCCATAAAGAGGATCACCGCACCAGAAGCCACCCCTTCAGACTAGAAGAAAAGGACTTTCATTTGAAGCAGCGTAGGTGGTTCTTCACAGTCAGGACGGTGAGGTTGTGGAATGCACTGCCGGGTGATGTTGTGATGCTTTTAAGAGGGGTTTGGATGATTTTTTGGACAGACATAATATCAAAGGCTATCTTGATACTAAACTCTACAGTTTGTATAGCTATGGGCATATATGGTTTGTGTTTGAAAGAGTGGAGATGTATGTGTGTATGTATGCTGGGTTTTTAATTTGGAGGGGTTGAACTTGATGGACTCTGTCTTTTTTTCAACCCAATTTAACTATGATGAGACAAAAATGTAGTTATTTGGTCATAACAAAAAGTGCTTTTCATAGGGGAAGAAGAACATTGTATTTGGTGGAGGTTCTGTCATGCTCTTGTTAAAGTCGAGGGTCGGATGAATTCAACTCAATATCAACAAATTCTTCAGGATAATGAATAAGCATTAGTCACAAAGTTGAAGTTACACAGGGGTTGGATATTCCAACAAGACAATGACCCTAAACACACTTTGAAATCTACAAAGACATTTATGCAAAAGGAGAAGTACAATATTCAGGAATGAATATAACAGACCCCCGACTTGAATATCATTGAAAATCTATGGGATGATTTGAAGCAGGCTGTCCATGCTCGTCAGCCATCAAATTTAACTGAAATGGCGAGATTTTGTTACATTTGCAAAAGGAGGCTCAACTAAGTATTGATGTAATATCTCTGTTGGGGTGCCCAAATGTATGCACCTGTCTAATTTTTTTATGATGCATACTGCACATTTTCTCTTTACAAACTTTGTCCCTGCTGACATACTACTGTTTCTTTAAAGCATGTTATATAGTAAAAGGAAGTTGATACTTTGAAACCTCAGCCAAAGAATTAAGAGAGGTTCCCAAACTTTTTCATATGACTGTATATAGAATTTCAACAGAAACCAAACCAAAATTTCTATTTACTTTTATTCTCCAATAGAGATGCACCATGATTTGGTTCAGGATTAGGCCATTTTCAGCATGAAACAATTTTGAATATGCAAATAAGGGTTCAGATGTGGCTTGGTATTTGACCAAATCTTTCACAAAGGATTAAGGATTTAATTGAAATCCAAAAATAATGGTTTTGGTGCATCCCTCCATTCAGGGTCCCAAAAACAAATGTTGCCTGTAGGACAGTGATTCATCCAAATTTGATAGGAAAATAAATGCATTCTTATTATATGATAAATATGATATACTGATGACAATTTACTAACTTTGGTTTTTTTTAGTTACATTTTTACAGAAGAAGTTGAAATTCTGATATCAACAACCATTTCACCTTTTTATCAATATCAAAGATTGAATGATTTATAAATCAGTAATTCTCTTTTGCCTCCCTCCCCCCCACCAAAAATTAAAAATGCGTTGAAGGACAGTTGTTTTTTTGAAAACTTTAACAGGGTCCTAATTGTCTTTGTCATGGAAAATTATATCAGCATTAATATAACAATTTATCAACAGCATTAAAGGGGTTGGCCACCTTTAAAATAACTCTTAGTATGATATAGAGAGTAATCTTCTGGGACAATTTGCAATGGTTTTAATTTTTTATTATGTTTGGTTTTTTATTTATTTTGCTTTTTATTGAGCAGCTCTCCAGTTTGCAATTTCAGTAATATGGTTCCTTGGGTCCAAATTACCCTAGCAACCATGGACTGATTTAAAATGAATATGAATAGGAGAGGGTTTCAAAAGAAAGATAAGTAAAAACAATAGTAATAACAATACATTTATAGCCTTGCCCAGCTTTTGTTTTTAAGATGGGGTCAGCAACCCCATTTGAAACCTGGAGTCAGAAGAAGAAGAAAAATAATTTAAAAACTATAAAAAAAGAATCAAAGGCCATTTAAAAAGCTGCTTAGAATTAGGCATTCTATAACATACCAAAAGTTAACTTATGGGCAGAGACACAAGGGCAGGTTTGGGGAGATTAGTCACCCTACAACAAATCTCCTTTTCTTTGAGGCAACTAATCTTTCCATACTGCCTTCCCCTGCCTTCCCGCTGGCTAAATGTAAATTGCTGGGGGATGGCACTCAGAGTGCTTCATTTTCCGAAGTCGCCCCAGGTTTCCTCGTGAGGCAGCTTCAGAAAATGAGTGCCATCCCCTCTGTGATTTACATTTTAGCTGGCCGGAGACAGTTTGGGGAGATTAGTTGCACCGAAGAAGAGGAGATTTGTCAAACGGGTGACTAATCTCCCCAAGTCTGCTTGTGTGTCTCTGTCCTAAAGATGAACCACCCCTTTAAAAGAAGAATTATCTGCTTAAGTGCCTAGCTGTATTTAATTGTTTAGTGCAAAGGTCCTGATATTTACAGCAGATCTGTTGATGTTTGGAAGTGAAAATGTCAAGGACACACAAGTACATCAGCATTAATCTTTTTTCCCCTAATATGAAACACTCATCATATTGCTGAATTATTTGTTTTCAGTGACATTGAGAAATACGTGTACAGTATGTACCACTCCTGTCTAGGAGATAATGGAATTTGCTGTATAATGCAGCCTCAGCCGTTAAAGACAAGCAGAACAAAATACATATTGTTTCTGCTATGCATCTTGGATAGAGCACACGGTATTACACATCCCTAATGTATTCTGCCACTTTAAAGTACATTTAAATGAACACTTGAATCTTCCAATATTTTTCTAGCAATGAATACAATTTCCAGTATTTTATTTTTCAGTTTAAGGAATAAGCCAAAGTCTAAACACAACCAACTATTAAGTTATGAAACAGAATACTGGCTTCTTCTGCAAAATATGATATATGGGTTGATCAATAAAACTATTAAGGCTTGGAAACATTTAAATATAACTTTAAAGCTTCTGGGTAGATACTGCTTGCTACTGTAAAAGTGTAATATTATTTCAAATCAAAATGTTCTGGAAAAGACCATTATGCTATATGCTATTATGCAGATATTTACACAGAATTATTAGAGAGCCTTTTATTAATTAGAAAATTGCTAAAGCAGCCCGTGACCCAAACTGCAACCCAAATATTTACCCACTTTGATCCGCTACCCGACCCGGACCCACAACTGCTTTACTCGCAACCCGCCGACCACCATCAAACAGGAATTGATGTTGCTACAAACTGGAGTGATATCATGAAAAGTTGTCGGGGACAGAAACAAGTTTTGCTAAATTTTAAAAGGAGTAAAATATAGAAAATATAACATAAGATAAATTTAGATGAGACCCGCAACCCGACCTGCAGACCCACATCTATACCCACACCTGGAAATTGTACACTCATTCCACAGGGTACCTGCTGCAGGAATCGAGTGCAAGGTACCAAGCAGTAGGAGGTGCAGCCCACCTTGTGGTGTAAATGAGTAAGTACTTTGGCACAAAAGGCTCTTATGTACAGTATGCTAATCGTTTTGAAATAAATATATATATGGTTACTTTACTTTGTCTGTTTCTGTGATTCTGCGAGTGCCTGTCAGAAATATTTGATGGTGTTATTATGTTTTCCAGTCTATAATTTGCTATTTTGTTAGGCCAAAAACATATAGAAATGTATCGGCACTGAGGCCTGTAGGTGCTGGCTGTAAGGGAACCATGTCCTTACTGCCTGTTCTGTGGCAGGACAAGTCTTGCCTATGCCTCCTGGAACTATGCTATTTTCCTTGTACCTGATTTTCAATCTGACATGAATAGAAGAGTCAAGTGCAACATTCCCTGGAGGACAAGAGCACTTGTGCTCCACTTGAAAATTGGGGTAACATAAATGACAATGAAAATGAAAAGAGGATGCACACTCAATACGAAAAGTTATACTTGGTAGTCAAAGATAATGTTAAAAATATTTTTTTACTTTCATATAGAATATAACAAACAAATATACATCAAAACAGTAGGTATATTGTATACAGCTGCAGCAGCACAAATATATACATACCACCAAGTTACAAAATCAAGGCAAAAAGGGACAAACCACAGGTAGCAGATACACTTGCCAATGATGAGAAAACACCAACATTTTGGCACTATAGCTTTTGTCAAGGGGAATTCTGGGAAAAGCGCTTTTTAACAATATAGATATATAGGAATTGACTGACCTTACTAACAATATCAATGTACAGTCATGGGTATTAATACTCTGCAATGTCAACATACATATTCATACAGTAAAATGGATCAATACTATAGACTCTAGCGTTCTGGAATACAGTGTCCCAATTGGGTTACAAATATCCAGAGCGCAATAGTCCTGATGCTGCCGGGACCAAAAACAGTTGTTCTAAACAAGGTCATGAAGTTAATAGAAAGCAGAAATACAAGTGTATTATCATTCCTTGGGGAATGGGGTGACATATGTTGCCAAAAAAGTGCAACTATGCAAAAATTCAATAATATACATTAAAAAGTGATAGCGCTAAAAAGTGCATCATAAATGGCTAGCAAAATTCATCTAATAAGTTATACAGTAATCATAATACATTCACTGATATGTGATCCAGATATCGGCATTCAATAAAGTGTCAGGGTAACATGGTCACAGCATATGCTCATGTCTCTCACATAAGCTGCTTTTTAGAGGTCACCATCAGGATCCCATGTAATCTGTAAGAACAACATATACCGTCAAAAACCATTCTCTTAGATTTATTATTAAAAACATCAGAACCGATTAAAACCCATTAACAACACAAGCTGACGTCAAAGCACCATAAACATTCAGAAGAAAAAGGACAGCTCTCTGTCCTCATTCGGGCCATTAGGAGAAAGGGTGTTAAGTCTCTAAATGCATCTGAGCTCCTGTTTCAGCAGCCGTTCTCTATCGCCACCCCTAATTGGTGTTCTCACCTGTTATATGCCCATAAATCATGATGTTCTAGAGTGAAATGTCTTGTTCAATCTAATGTCACCTCTATGTTCTCCTATCCAGTGACATAACTAGATCGTACTGGGCCCCACAGCAAATTATTTTTCAAGCCCCCAAAATGTCCAATGATTGACCTGTTTTACCAATATTTATTGAAATTGTATATGAATTAGGGCCTCATGGGGCCCCTATGGCTCCTGGCCCCCCTGCTGCCGCAGGGTCTGCTTCCTCTGTAGTTACGCCCCTGCTCCTATCCTAACACTCAAGGCCCTTGTTGTCTCTCCTACATATAACTTCCCACATGGGCATTTAAGGATATAGACAACAAAGTCAAATTGAAAATTTATATAATCTTTCATTGAATACTCCCTCCCTGTCATGGGATGATACAATTGATCAGCACATCACAAAATTACAGTTCACACATCTCCCACATCTGTACAAAACCTTGGCTCCACTTAGCCATGTGCCTTGTTTTTTGATGGGCTTAGATCAGGAGTCCCCAACGTTTTTCATCCATGAGCAACACTCAAATGTAAAAAGAGTAGGGGAGCAACACATGAAAAAGTCCCTTGCGGTGCCAAATAAGGGCTTTGATTGGCCATTTGTAGCCACTATGTGGACTGGCCTACAGGAGACTCAACTTGCCACTTGGAATTCAAAAATAAGCACCTGCTTTGAGGCCACTGAGAGCAACATCCAAGGGGTTGGATAGCAACATGTTGCTCACGAGCTACTGGTTGGGGATCACTGGCTTAGATGTGCATGGACCAACTGGTACCTCAGATTATTCACTCTTTTGTATGCCACCATTGGAAAATCTGCAGCCCACAGCTTCAGTTTCTGATCCATCTGTAACAGATGACAATGTCTATGTATGATCTTTTTGATACGGTGTGATTGTGTTGTATTTGTGGTAACAAAGGGCAATCTATTAGATTTCATTTTGGTTTTTTTACATAGCAAATCTGATTATTTTTTGCTTTCTTTTTGGCTTCCTCTAGGAGATCAGAGACATATCCCCTGCTTTTGAAGTTAGTCACCATTTCGTCTGTCCTCTCCTCAAATTTGTCCTCAGTGCTCACAATCTGTCTTACTAGTAACAATTGGCTATTGGGCAGACCTTTAGTAGTAGCAGGGGGGTGGAAACTACAAGTATGCAAATATGTGATCCTGTCCGTGGGCTTCCTGTAAATGTCAGTAACTAATATCCCATCTTTCAATTCCACGATGACATTTAGGAAATGTACATCATGTTCAAGAGTAAACTTAATGATAGGTATTCTGCCCCCTGCCAAATAAAGAACAGGTCATCTATGTAGTGAAGCCAGGTCAGAACGTGAGACCAGAATTCAAGATCACCATATACAAAATCATCCTCAAAACGTGCCATGTACAAATTTGCATATGCAGGGGCCACATTTGACCCCATCAATGTAACCTGGCTTTGCTCATAGAAAATGCCCTTGAACATGAAATAGTTTTTCTTAAAGACCCATCCCAGAAACTGCAGTAGTAATTCTGGAACACCCTCCGGCAATTGTAACTAACAATTGACCAGAGCTATTGTGTCAATGCCATGGTCATGCGGGATAGAGGTGTATAGAGAGGAAACATCCATTGTGCAGAGAATTGCGTCATTTAAGATTCCACCAATAATCCCCAATTTGTTAATAAAATCTGAGGTGTCTCTTACATAAGATTTTGTACTTACCACAATTGGGTTTAAAACACTATCCAAGAGCATTGCTAATGGTTGAAAGACAGATGACATCCCTGCAACAATGGGTCTCCCAGGTGGTTTCTGTAGGTCCCTATGAATCTTGGGGAGGAGATAAAAACCAGATATAATAGGGTTATCAACTTGAAGAAAAAATTTTAAGCGATTTGTGATCATTCCTGCCTCCTCACTGTCCTACAGGAGGTCTATCACTGATTTCAAATCAGTGGTGGGATCCCCCTCTAGTAACCTGTAGTGTGAAGACACACTTAGTTGTGCATAAAAACCATAAATTGTTTTTTGCTTTAAATTCTCATATCATTCTGGTTCTGCCAAACCTTCCATGCTACATTAATCTTACATGTGATTTTGCAAGCCAAGGGAAAGATGCTCTTTTCATTTTTATCAAGTAATGGCATCAGAGTCTTTGCCTTAAAACAAAGTAGCTGGCTTTTATTTTAAGGGATATAAATGTGACGTTAAATGAGTTTTAAGTAAAGCTATAATAGTATCATAATTTATTCTAATCAGACAAGACAGCTTTCACTAACTTTAGTAGTTTCCCTCTGTAATGCTTGTATCATATAGCCCAGTACAGGAAAATAGTAATTACATTTGAACCATATATGTCTATGCCCAACCCAGACCAGTGAAAAGAAATGTAATGAATTTCTTCAAATGCTTGTCGACTGATTTAATCTCCTTAAGCTCTGCTGAATCTTTGCCAGAAAATGTCATTGCCTAAAAACAAAGCTGTCAGCATTTAGATTAAGGGACATGAAAGTTATGTCAAGAAAAAAACTGAGAGTTTTAAACAAAGCTATAATAGTGTCAGAGGTTATTCTTCTCAGACAAGACAGCATTCAATAATTTTAATAGAACATATTTTAATAAGTCATTTTTGCACAAAGTTCAAGAGCAAAATGAAAGTTAATTTTCCTATCAAGAGTAATAGGCACAAATGATTTATAACAATAAATAATGGGAAGAAAATAAGTTAAATCTACACATAAGACAAGGCAGAGAAGAATTTGAATTTACAACAATTCGATGGCAGAATGAACAAGTCTCTTAATTTACTGCTTTAATGAACTTAAAATAATCAGCTGCATTTCCAGAACATGGAGTTGAAGTACTGTAAGTATTATTAGTTATGATTACATACAGTATGTAGAATTTTAGATTTTATCACGGCAATGGAGGGTGGAGGATATGTCTTCCACTACTGCATTGTTACTGCACTAGAATAGTTAATTTTCATGAATTATTATTTTCTTTATTTCAATTCAACATATAGATACATCTAGTACTTTAGCTGTACCAGTAGCCAACAGACTCATTTTATGTAAAGATATTTTTTAATATCATTGCCTGAGAGGTTAACTGGAAGTTTAGCTTCAACCACAACTCTTTCTACTTACTTGGAAGTTAAATTGTACCAGCAAAATCTGAATCTTCTACTATGGCTTTTGATAAGCCTGGAGGTTATTGTGCATTCGCTTTATTGATTAATACATTAAAATGCACTTAAAAACATATTCTCCATTACACAGATTATTGCATACTTAGACAAGATGGAATGAAACTATTATGCTGTTATATAATATCTTTATCTGTACACTCTCAGAATAGTGTTCAGTCTTGTAACAAAAATTCCTGGCCAACAGAAATGTCAAGTAAACAGCAGATATACAAAAATATTTATTTGAACTGTAGGAATGTAATACATACAAAAAGTTTTTTCTCGAAATAATTTTATTTAAAAAAAGTCCATTCATCACATTGTAATAAATATTGACAAACTCAATATGAAAATATATTTCAGCTTATAAAATATGTAAGGTGGAAGTTATGTAAAAGGACAGGATTATAGCATGATGGGTGGACCGTTGGGGGCCTTCTGCATCTGGGCACATCAGGGGATTAAGTGGGAGGACCAAAAAAAATCTCAAAAGTTAAACATACTGTATAAACAAAATAATTTAGTGTAATCGGACAAATCCTTCCCCTGTTTTTCTGTCTGTGACATCAGCCCACCCAGTTACAGGCTGGAGAACCATCTCCTTGGGAGAGAGGGTGTGCCTGACTTTGGAGCCAAATGTACAGGGTCTCCAACTGAGTTTAACAGGGGTTCTATGCTGCATCATCCAGCCGGAACCAATTTTAGTGAGACTGTCCAGTGTATAGAAGCTTCTGCATGTCTAGAAGTACAGAGAGAGTCCATCCTGTTCCTTGCCAAGCTGCTAGAGACTCAGGAGGTGCCACTGGTGAGATTGATCCTGCTGCAAAGCAGCCTGTAATCTCAGTGTAACTGCCTCTGAGAGCACCCCTGGGAAGTGAGCCACCCAAGGGAGGATACTGACAAGGATACAAGTGTGATGCTTCAGTTTGAGGACAGGTCTTGTGCATTTACCTGCTAAGTATATGTTTGGGATTATTAGCTATAAGCAGATGCAGCTAATGACCAATTCAAAATGATCCAACTGTTACCCATACAGAAAAAATTATTTAAGGTGTTTTCAGTTTCTCATAGAAAGTGATAAGCAAATTGTCTGGTTTTGCTTAGCTGCACAAAACTAACAAAATTTGTGAAGTCAATGGTTGTCAACAAAAACATTTTCGCTCAACAGTTTTGTGACGCGTAACAATTTTTTTTGCTCCAAATTCATTAAATGAGTAAATGGGTGTTTTTTTCTTATGGCAACTTTTTTTGTCAAAATCCATTCAGGTCAATGGATGATTTTTTGTTCGCTGTATTTATAAGTTGAAGCAACTTTTTTGTTGCAGCTAATTTTCCATGACAATTTTTTCCACAGTTTAGTGAAAAACTTTCCAGATGCTAAAATGCATAATTTTACCATGAATTCATGGCTGGCGAAAAAATTTGTCCATCACTAATTAGCACCAGGCATAGGAGCAGCTCTTTGTACCAATTGCCAAATTGAAAATACCTTGCTCAGTGCAGATAGAAGTGTCAGGAGGCACAGCAGCCTAAGGACAAGGCCCCAATGAGGGCTGCGCTCACACTCCTTGTGTGTATGAATGTATGGGTAGGGGTCAGGTGGGGATGCCTATGTGCCTACCCCTGTCCTACTCTCATAAATTGAGCTCTGCATTATGCAGGCAGTGCTCGATCCAAGGCACAGCCCACTGTGCCCGAAAAGTAGTGTAGAGACCTGCAATAACGAAAGCCACTCTCTGGTGTAATACGTTTTTGCTGGTTGAAATGTGTTTTTAACAAGAAGTACTCACATTCCGATACTTAATTCATTTAAATATTTAATTTATGTAAATTACCCATTATGGAAATTAATTGATTGTGAACTTTATTTAAATGTAACGGAAGTAATTTTCTGTAATTCCCCTGATGAAGTACTATGAAACGCGTTGGGCTGTTTTTGTAAAAATAAATTTGAAGATTTTATTAGAAAATAAGTGTTTAAGATATTGTCTGTTGGAGAGTTCCTTCATAAGAATACCGGACCACTGGACTGATGAGGCTGTGATACTCGGCACGAGCGCACCGAGAGGAGACCGCCATCTGCTTGATAGGATCGACGCCATTACCACTCCTCAACAATGGGAATCGGCAGATGCGGATAATGTCAAGTACGGATTTGGAGGCCGCAATCGGGGAAGGAGAAATAAAGTGCGAATACATCTCTCACCCCACCTGCAGTCTGGTAAGTGAAAATGGCACACAGGGCATCTCACCAAGCTCCGGCTTTGCTACTCTTTTTGACGTTTTTACCGTAGACGATAACAACACGGAAGATTACCTAACTGTACATGATAGTGATGAGCATTTGCTAAAGAAACCTAAATGTGAGTAGTTCTTGTTAAAAACACATTTCAACCAATAAACACTTATCAGAGAGTGGCTTTTGTTATTGCAGGAAATCTCCAAACTGCGCATCGGTTTTTATACAAAAAAATTGTATAAAAAAAAATTGAACACCGTGGGTTCACATTATATAACGGTGCTGCTTAATGTGAAAAGCTGCGTAGAGTCACTCATTGTATTCTCTAGTGTAGAGACCTGCAGTAACTTACACAGGGGCCGATGTACTAAATTCACGTGAAAAGATCGAATTTCGATTGTAGGATTTATTTGTTTGGTCGAATATGCAAATTTTGGCATATTCGATCATCAAAAAGCGAATGGTCAAATGATCGAATACATTCGAATAGATTCGAATGAACAAATAGTCGATCATTCGATCAGCAAAGGATTTAAATTTTAAAGTTTATTCGATCAAATAGGATTCAAACGATCGAAGTCTTCAATCGTTCGAATTGTATGAATTATTTGAATGATCGAATGATTTATTCGACTGATCGAATGATTTATTCGACTGATCGAATAAATTTTAATTTGATCGTCGAATGATCGAATATCGAATAAAAGGTAGCCTAAAACTATTCGTTTAGCATTCGACGATCGATCGAATATTGAATTTGGTCGAGCTAATTATGGGGAATAATAGTAAATTTGCCCCACAGTGTTCAATGTGCAATGAAATGGCTATTATTACATAAGATCAGACACATAACCATCTAGCCCCCACTGTAGAAAATTACACGGAGCAGACCACCAGTGGTGATCCTGCGCTTAGTATCGCTAGCAGATGCGACCACACATCGCTAGTGGAGAGAGCAAAAGTATGTTTTCGGCACTAGAAAAGCAGAAATTTTGATTTAAAAAAATAATTTATTGCCACCCCTCGCAACCTACAGGGCCATGGCTCATCTGGCAAGTTTTTCAACCTCATGGCATCAGCACCCCTGAAGACCACAGCTTTTCCATGATGGCATGATCTGTGTGTCCTATAGTCATTTCCTTTACCACCTAATTTGTAGAGCTTTGTAAAAGTTGTGGATAATGAGCAGGGGGCATATATGGAATTTCACCTGTAAGAATAAGTTTGGAGGTCTCGGTTGCCATTATTTCTTAGAAATGTCTGCCCAAACAAGCTCAAGTTTGTATTATCATGCTGAAGTTGGCACTTGTACACAGCAACAGGCAATGCTATTGATGTCACTCACTACAGTAAGAGGTGGTATGCGACAGGATTTTTTCTCTTTTATTTTGTGTTTGCATTTGAGATATATGTATAAAACACAGGGAGCGAAAATGCCAATCAATATACTTTTGTCCCAAAATCACTCAATATCAATAGTGATGTGAGGGTTGACCTGAAACCCATGGGTCAGGCAAGGTCAGGACAGCATCTTTTGTGGGTCCCAAGCAGGCTTCGACTAAATTCATATCCATAACTGAATTCATATTCAGCATGCCGCCCCCTAAAATCCTGCCACCCTAGGACCGGGCTTTGGTGGCCTTTCCCACAGATCCAGGCCTGCTTACTATGCCTGATTTTTAATTGTTTTTTAGGTGCATGGCTGCTCCGTCCACCACCTTTATGATGTCATGGATGGGGAGATCGGGCGTGGGTCTATAAATAATGATGAATTGCCTGGTCAAGTTGGGCACAGGTTGAGAGCGGATGGTTAAGAATTGGACTTTTTATCAAAATGTGCAACTTATGTGCACTAAAAAGGCATGGTGTTGGCCTGTCAGCACCCAGACAGACCAGATTTAATTGATAATATGTGCATAATATACATTTTTGTGAAGAAATCCTCATCTATGGGTTAACAGGCTAATGCCACAGTGATACCACGGCAGAAATAAGCAGATCTGAGTTTTCTCCCCTGTTGTGGATATGCTGGAGGAGAGAATCCCTCATCTGACAAGCGGCAGCAGTGGATCCTCTTTTTCAAAATTAGGAGTTTTATTTGCTCTCTGTAGTTTAATACAAAAAAATCTGACACACTAAATAACTGGTGTGACAGCATATCTGACGTCTTCAGAAAGGTATAGTAAACACAAAGGACAAAGCAGCTCAAAAGCAGTAACCAACACACATTTCAACATAGAATACACCCATTTTGGAGTATTCATGGGTTTTAAACACCCTTGTTCAAAAGATGGCTGTAAGAGAACTAATGGTTAAGTCTAGTCATAACAATAATCACACAGGACATTGTGTTCTATAGTCACTGAATATACCAGTCAACAGGAGAAGCATCAAGAAGAACTTGCTCTGCCTCAGACTCCTGGGAAAGGATAATATCACATTCTCTTTGGGATGAAGTATGCGAAACGCCCGCGAAAATTTGCTAAAAACAAATGAGACACGCGCGCCACCCGGTTTTCGAATCCAAAACGAGACAAGCGTGTCCAAAACGAGACACCCGCAGCTTTTTGCTAATTTTTCGCTGTTTCCTGAATTTCTCATGAAATTTGAGGAAAATTAGCCGAAGCGAAACGCCTATCACTAGTTATTGCTACTTTTTATAACTCATCTTTATATTCAGACCCTCTCCTATTCATATTCAAGTATAATATTCAGATCAAAGCATGGTTGAAAGGGGACTTTAGCCCCTAGCAAATAACACACCCTGAATAAAAAGTTAAATAACACAAAAACTACAAATAATAAAAAAAATTAAAACTAACTGCAAATTGTCTCAGAATATCACTCTCTACATCATACTAAATTAATTTCAAGGTGAACAATCCCTTTAAGCAAAGTTTTAGCTACAGTACTAGCCTTCTGATCTTTGGTAAAATAGACCTGACCACAGCAAGTAAAAAGATTTGTAAAATATTGGAGAATTATTGCTGTCATTTTCTAATGATAGAAAGTCCATACACACTGGCTACACAGGAGCATCAGAAGCAGTGTTTGTTATATATGCTGTCTTTTGCATTCACACCTGGCACAAATTTGACAGTGATTTTTTTATAGAGGCTGACATTTTAACCCAGTAAATCTTCCTTTTATCAGTTCAGAGGTACAAATTGAACATTAAAGGGATCCTAATTAATACAGAATAGAAAAAAAGAAAGCACAACCCCTCCTTCTTCCCTTATATCCACTAATTAACTGATTTAGTCCAGCAGCCGTGTATTTGATTTGTTTAGAACAACATGTTAACAAACCGGTATCTCAAAAATTGGTGTAAATTCACTGTTACTAATGCCCACCCAAATGGACGTAAAGTGCAAGTGCAATACTGTGAAATTATCAGACACTATAAAATCATTCGATATTCTGGGGACCCTGACGTGCTTAAAATGCCAATGTTATAATATTTGGATCCCTAATAATCAGAATCACTTAAAGTGCCAGTGCGTGATTAAATTAATGTATTAGTTAATCTAAAAAATAATTAATAAGGTAAATAATTAAATTGCTTATAAATAAACCATGAGGTAATCACTGTAACTAATTCATTCAAAATTCATACTGCTGCTGGAGTTCATACACGCTAACTAAAAGCGCTACAAGGCTGTTTAAAAGGATTTTAAGTAGTTGATATACACACCTCAGCCTAGGCTGAACTCAGTCTCCCCGAATGGGATTAATGAAAACATATTATATAATGTTTTCATTTAATGAATTCATTAAAATAATTAAAATTTATTATCATATGAATGAATAATCCCAGTAATTTCTCCTTTTTCCTCTCTCCTTTTTCCCTTTTGGACTTTATTAAGTCACTAGACATTAAGCCCGTTAAATTAACGGGTGCTAGAACATATTGTCAGGATCGCGCCGCCCGGAGGCTTACCTTAGCTGTCCGGCGCACTTTAAGTGATTCTGATTATAAGGGATCCAAATATTATAACACTGGCATTTTAAGCACGTCATGGTCCCCAGAATTTTGGATGATTTTATAGTGTCTGATAATTTCACAGTATTGCACTTGCACTTTACGTCCATTTGGGTGGGCATTAGTAACAGAGAATTTACACCAATTTTTGAGATACCGGTTTGTTAACATGTTGTTCTAAACAAATCGAATACACGGCTGCTGGACTAAATCAGTTAATTAGTTGATATAAGGGAAGAAGGAGGGGTTGTGCTTTCTTTTTTCTATTCTTTATTAATTACAATTATCCAAGTATATACCTCTCCTGTTTCCCAAAGTAAACTAATACTTACGAGGTTTTTCGAAATAATTTTGTGCATTAAAGGGATCCTGTAATGGGAAATTTTTTTTCCCACAATGCATCAGTTAATAGTGCTGTTCCAGAAGAATTCTGCATTGAAATCCATTTCTCAAAAGAACAAATCTATTTTTTTATATTTAATTTTGAAATCTCACATGGGGCTAGACATATTGTCAATTTCCCAGCTGCCCCAAGTCATGAGACTTGTGCTCTGATAAACTTCAATCACTCTTTACTGCTGTATTGCAAGTTGGAGTGATATCACCCCCTCCCTTTCCTACACCCAGCCAGTGTCGGACTGGGATGCCAGGGGCCCACCAGAAAACCTTAGACCAGGGGCCCACCAGAAAACCTTAGACCAGGGGCCCAACATTCCAAACTATTATTCCTTCTCTCCTCAGTTAACCTCTTTATTAGCATATTCTTTTAAATCTATTCTTCCATTATTAAGCCTCTTTTTCCACATAAAGAAATAGGGATGGACATGAAATAGGCCAAATTGTTAGAAGCAAGAGGCCCTGGGCCCACCGGGAGTTTTCCTGGTACCCCTGTGAGCCAGTCCAACACTGCACCCAGCAGCCTAACACCAGAACAATGGGAAGGTAACCAGATAACGGCTCCCTAACACAAGATAACAGCCTGGTAGATCTAAGAACAAAATTCAATAGTAAAACCCATGTCCCACTGTGTACTATTCAGTTACATTGAAAAGGAAAAACAACAGCCTGCCAGAACGTAGTTCCCTCCTAAAGTGCTGGCACATGACCGTGGAAGCTGGGAAATTGACAAAATGGCTAGCCCAATGTCAGATTTCAAAACTGAATATAAAAAAATCTGTTTGTTCTTTTGAGAAATGGATTTCAGTGCAGAAGTCTACTGGAGCAGCACTATTAACTGGTGCATTTAAAAAAAAAATGTTTTCCTGTGACAGTTTCCCTTTAATAACTTTGTTGACAGGGATATTCATAAGACACATTTCTTTGAGAGAATAAATTAATGTATATTTGTTTTAATTACAGAATATGCAGAAAATATGTTTATCTGTAAACACCCTAAAGCCAGACTGTGCTTGTCCAACTTGTATAGGTAATATACAGGTACAGGATCCTTTATCTGGAAACCCATTATCCAGAAAGTTCCAAATTACAGAATGAACATCTCCCATAGACTCCATTATAATCAAATAACCCACATTTTAAAAAAGGCATTCCCTTTTTCTCTGTAATAATAAAACAGTACCTTGTACTTGATCCAAACTATGATATAATTAATCCTTATTGGAGGCAAAACCAGCCTGTTGGGTGTATTTAATGTATACATGATTTTATTTGTAGAATTAAGGTATGAAGATCCAAATTACTGAAAGATCCCTTATCCGGAAAACCCCAGGTCCCAAGCATTCTGGATAACAGGTCCCATGCCTGTATATTAAATAAATATATGTCCATGAATTAAAAAGCTGTTGACTAACAAAAGAAAAAAAAAAAGAATTGCACCATGTGGAATAGCATAAACATGATTATGGAGATTACATTCATTCTGTGCTCAAGAAGAATAGAAAGCAGTACATGGTATAATTCATTTTGGATACAAATTGGCAGAATGTTCTGTTGGAGAGAATTATATTTTGTCTAAGATTTTTGTCCTATATTGTATTTATGCATTTTTAACTGTGTAGCAGGGGTGTAGCAATTCTATAGAGAGCAGAGAAAATGACAAGAAAGCAGTGGTGTAACTACCAGGGGAGCAGGGGGTGCAATTGCACCAGGGCCATCTCCCTCTCGGGGCCCGCAATTCATAGGGGGAGAGCCCGATAAGGGGGCCCGGGTGCCAATCCTGCACCAGGGCCCACCAGCGAGTAGTTACACCACTGCAAGAAAGCACCTTAGGTGAAGACACATTTGTAAATGTAAATGGTAGTTCTTTGAACTGTCTGTTCAGCAAGTGTAGAGGGGATAGTAACCCCTGAGCATCTTGTTCACCTTCAAAGAACTAGTTTTAAGATAGATCCCCA
>CM044434.1:43485037-43501962 GCA_024363595.1 Xenopus borealis | reverse complement strand
AAATCATTGGATATACCATTATGATTCTAGCAGAAGATACTGAATTTCCCAAAGCTCCATTTTGATGTACAGAAAAAGTGAAAAAATAATTTAAAATCCACCTTGTAAATGAGGATATGGCAAATGTTGAAAGCTGAACAAAGACGGGGGTAAGAGATTCTGATAATGTTATGGTATTACGGCTGCAGTGATGTACCTCTGTCACTGTATATTGTGTAGTGTATTGGTGTGTATTGTTCTAGCTACAAAGCGTTATGAGCGATATTACATCATTGAAAGGAAGAGCAAAGAAAACATGCATGAATAGGTTTAACATTTAGTTTTTTCTGTGCTTACACAATGCCACATCATATAGAATATAACTGCTTTTGTGTGTATTACACAATGCTTGACCCATTTCTGACAGCAAATCAACCCACTACAGCTGAAGGAAATGTATTTACTCTATCACTATAGCCATTTTATACAGCTCAAAGGCCCAAAATATGAGAAATATGTTATGGGCAGAAAGAGATCTATTTAGCACAATATGTCAGACATGTCATCTTGGAGGCAAAGAACAACACATTACAACAGGCAAAATGGCTAACTAGGTCTATTTTTAAGCAAAAAACAAACCCAACCACCATTAGCTTCAGCATTCAGTTCAGTTTGGATCACTAAAGGCAATATAACTTATAAGGGCACAGCCACACTGGGAATTTTTAAATAATATCTATTCAGTTAAGAAATTAGTGTAAGGCCAAAAAAAACCAAATATTTCAGTGCATTTTTTTCACTGAATCAAGATTATACAGTATTATACAGCCTTTCAGTATGCAGAAATTTGAATAACTCAAAAATGATGGACTTTGAAATGATGTACACATGGCACATTATAACTAATCCACTGACAGAAAGCATTCAAATCTGCCTAATAAAGCCTCAGAATACCAGAATTAATTAGTATGGTCCTTGTTATCTGGTTTCTAAGCAAGACTAAGAACCCTATGTCCAGTTAACAATCGCTTTGATTAAAATAATCTGATGTGTTGTTTCAATGTGGCCCAGCATCAAACCCAGAATCACAGAATACTCCATCGGCCTGGTATTAGACACACTTCGTGGATATAATGCAATTTGGGAAGGAAATGTCTAAAGCTGAGAAACAGCCCCTCCATATCTACTGTCTTCTGTGTCTGCACTCATAGGGGTAAATTTAGCAAAGTGTGAAGTTTCGCCACTCTCCATTCATTTCTATGGTATTTTGAAAGGCCTATTTACACGTATCAATGGGTGAAGTAAAAGTTCACCCTTTGATAAATACGCCTTTAAAAATCCTATAGAAATTAATGGAGAGTGGTGGAATTTCCCTCTAGTGGCGGAACTTCACTCTTTGATAAATATATCCCACAGCCACTGTGCCGGCCTAGGCGCTGAAACATGGAGAACATTTTGGTGCCAAAATCTACTTTGGGCGACTGCATCTCACCCAATATGGTGGCTCTGAATGCAGACACAAAAGACAGGAGATATGAGCCAATGGGCTATTTCTAGGTCTGTATTTACATGCAGTCTGAGAAACACTCTCTGTGGCATTTCCTTAAAGGAATTGTTCAGTATAAAAGTAAAAACTGGGTAAATAGATAGGCTGTGCAAAATAAAAAATGTTTTCAATATAGTTAGTTACGCAAAACTGTAATGTATAAAGGCTGAAGTGACTGTAAGTCTAACATAACAGAACAGAACACTACTTCTTGCTTTTCAACTCTCTTTTGTTTACACTGACTGGTTACCCTGGTTACCAGGCAGTAACCAATCAGTGAATTGAGGGAGGGCCACATTGGTCATAACTTTTGCTTTTGAATCTGCGCTGAATGCTGAGGATCAATTGCAAACTCGCTGAACAGTTATGTCCCATGTGGCCCCCCTTCAAGTCACTGACTAACTCAGATTTAGAGAGCTGAAAAGTAGGATGTTGTGTCATATTCTGTTATGTTAGACATCCAGTCACTCCAGCCTTTATACATTACATTTTTGGCTAACTAACTATATTAGAAACATTTTTTATTTTGCACAGCCTATCTATTTACCCAGTTTTTATTTTTTACCCTGAACTGTTCCTTTAATGTTGCCAAATCTTTAAAAAATATATAATCACCAAGGGGTGTCAAATGATAGCCCACCCCCCCACATTATAAATGCTTACTTAAGACCTGGTTCTGGTGGTGCTCCTGTTCATTTTTTCTGTACATTTCTTTTCTGTTTACCCGTATTAAACCTATTCACAAACCTAAAGATTATAAAATTGGTATTTGTGAACAAGCAGTAAATACTGTTTTTACAAGTAACTTGCAATCAAAAAAAGCATCCATGGCTGAATTTCCTGTTTACATCAATGGGGGCTATGGGAGGAAATCAAAGATAACAGCTGAAACGTACCAGCTGAAAAGAGCTGCGTGTTACATTGGGTTTACAATGCACTGTACTCCTATGTATAGTAGTTACAGTAAGAGTGACTTTCCTAAGGGCTTCTCATCCACAACCAGTATAGTATATCAAATAAATAATTCCTGAACCATGATACCTGGAAGTACACCTGATTATTTTGAGCCATCTTGCAAAGGTTATGGGGACACACCGCCTTAACCAGCCAGTCATAAACAGTCACATGCATAAAGCTGAAAGAGAATTTTTTCTCATTGCACATCTCTCATTCAACTTTCAATCATAAGAAATGTCTTCACATCCTAAACTACTTTTGTAGAGAGCATACAGGCTGTAACACCCAAAGGATTCAGCTGCAGTCCCACCACAATTCAATACATACACTGAGCCAGCTTTAGTTCGATGAGACATATTTCAATGCTTATCAAGTCTACGGGAAAAATTAAAAGAAAAGCTTTTTTAAAAAATCTGGCCTATTGTGTGTCACTCCACAAATAAAGGTGTGTAGAGAGCTTGTGGCTGAAAATGCAGACTCAAATATGAAGCTCCCCATCTTCCTTTCTGCTGTGTGCTGCTTTCATTTACTGAGCTTAGGGACCAATGTACAAGATACTGAATATATACAGTAGAATATAAATGTCAAAATATAAAGCTGATTAGTAATGTATTATTGGTAAGTGCCAGCTGAGAAACCAGCATAAAAAGAATCAGGATTTAATAATCAGCCCTGTAACATAAGCTGATATGGCAAGGAAACCTCATATTCTGCTTGATGTTTTGCGATGACCCCTAAGCTTAGCTTCTCAACAGTTGCTCAAGGCACATTGAGCATGTGCAGACGCTCCTAGCAAAATCCAAGATGGTAAATTCCTATGACAAATTTTGAAGGCCTGGATCATTGCTACTATCAAGAAGTTCAGTATATAAAATATGGTATTTATTGCCATATCCATTTTTAGGGTTTAGTTCTCCTTTAAAATGTTAAATCCCCTGGCATGCCACTGCTTCTGTGCACCATATAATGTGCTGTGTCATTTTGTAATAGACTTTGTATTTTACATATCTATAGAGAGAAGAATTTTTTAGCAACGTGCACAAAAGCTTTCTGGGATACATAGTTAGAACAATGGCAACTATGATATGGTAAATACAGGTCAATTCTTTGTTTAAGAGCCATAGATAAAGGATATTACAGTCAACTTACTGCATTATTATTTTTCTTTAGTATCCAGGGCTGAAAGGGAAGGAAGGATTCTGGGTGTGGTGTTAGCCACCTGTCCATAAATGAGTCAGGTGACTCCTACAGTGTGTATGGAAGGGGATGATAGCCTACTGTGAACACCCGCTGAGAGTGGAGAAACTAACTATATAAGCCTGGTGCCACTGCTTTGACAGCCAGCCACTAGGGCTGCCAACTTTTCTGGGAAAAAATACCGGCCTTACTATCTTTTTATCTTTTTTCCCTATTAGCAACATTGGGATCAACCATAATTTTTACCGGTCAGACCAGTAAAATACCAGCCAGGTGGCAACCCTACCAGCCACCAAGGAAACTGAGCGGTATCAGTAAGTGCTGCACTGTAATATTTATGATTTTTACAAACAACTTTTGTTCATGGCTTCTGTTTGAAACGGGATGAAATAAAATCAGCCCAGGCTGAATTGAACTTAAGATGAGGCTCTGTGGAATGATTGTGTGCTAAAAAAAAGTGCTGAGTTAAAGATCCCACAACCTAAATAAAAATAAGGTTCTTCAAACACTGGTGTTCTTTGTTTCATTTGTACCCGTTTTCCCCACAACAGACCATGTGCTACCCCTGCTGTAACAGTCAGGTTGCACCGCTGCTCCCACTTTATGGGATATTTGAAGAACAATGCTGAAAGAATATGCTTGAAGAATATGTCGGCACACGTGTGCTGGTATACTTTAAATATTAAAATGGCTTTCACGTTCCACTGTGGCCCTACCTGCTTTGGACCTAAAGTGCAACTAGCTTTGGGATAAAGGGTGCATTGCAGGGCAACTGTTGGCAAAAAATATATTCCCCTCAGTTGGGGGAAACAGACTTTTTTTTTTATTGCCCCCACCCCCCCCCCAGCCAGCACTAGGCCATCTGCACAAGGAAGGAACTCCAGGTACGAGTGACCATGGTGGACACACATGATGTGGAGCATGACATGGACGCTCGTACTGCGCGATTCCTCCCAGTGCAGGTGGTCTAGTGTTGGCAGGGGGTGAAAAAACTTAGTTATTGCTTTATTAGCACACACCTTTGGTTGGGGATAATATTTGTGCCCAAAGGGTGCCCTTTAAGGCTATAATACTACAGTGGAGCTGCAGCTGCAATGTGATTTGTAAAGAAACTTTGCAACCTGGTTTGTAACAAACTTTAATGATTATGAGATGGACAGGTTTTATTCTATTTTATACCATGCGCCACTTTTTTCCTCCTCTTGCTTCTAAACATACTTGCACCCATATATGCCTTACTCTTTGGAGAGCACCACAACACTTGCCTAGCTTGCTCTGTGCTCACTGATGAAAAGGAACTCTGAAATTACCACCAGCTTGGAGAGCAAATCCAAAGTTCTCCTTAGCACCTCACATGGATAGCTGCTATTGAGATACAACAAACACTAATGCTGTTATTAGCAATGAACTCTGCAAGTAACTCCATTCTAATGCAATTGCATAAAAATCTGTGTATCACAATTTGCTAAATGGATGCTAAATTTGCATCCATATTAGTACATTCAAGTTGCAATAGAAACAAAATGCATTGTGGGGAAAAATATTGTGCTAGGGCCTGAAAACTTGCAAATAAGATAATCAACTTTGAAGGCCTTCTGTCACAAACTCCATTATGGGGGAACAGCATATTTCCTAGGCTGGTGTCCATGTCATACCGTCAAGTATGGCTGGATCTAATGGTTGCTACCATGACAAACATCTGGATGAGATGGTATATTCTCCTTAATCAACCTGTTGAACATCCTGTTAAACTCAGATGTTTCTGTGGATATCTGCTTGATATTAATGCCACCTAAAGCACAGTTACCACTTTGCTTTATGGTAAAAATGCCCCTGCTTGTTATTCCAGTTGCATCTTGTTCAACTCCAATTTTGGCCAATGGCCAGCAATGGAGATTGGCAGTTCACTGTTCCCATACTGATAACAGAGAAGTGCTGGAGGAACGCCGTTTTGCAGCATTCCACAGCAAACGACTCACTGAAAACTGACAGCAGCTCTAGGGTATTTTAGAGTCTCTTGCATTTTAGAGTCTTTTTATTTTGTGTTATAAATCACAATGCTTTTTTGCAGTTGGGTTTTATTTGGACTAGTTTTACTAAAATAAAGATTTTAAATATATCACATATGCTCTCTAAGCCTAAGCAACAAGTAAACCGTTAAAATTTGATACAGTGACTAATGCACACATTGTAACAGTTACTTAGTGAACACACTCAGTGAAGGTTAAAGCAGGTGCGTCTGAGCAATGTATCACTGATATTTCAAATTGTAACGGTTCTGAAAATGAGTGGTCTGGTTTACTGGTTAGCAAGAGAAGAACAAAACTAATTATTCTTACAATATAATTTTTTGTAAAAAAAAAAATAGCACATCAAATAAGTGGATATATGCACTATTTGAATAGATGAGTTTTGTGAAGGTGAACTTCCCTTTTTAACAGGCAGTATAGTCTGCATATCAATATATGCAAAAACCATGATTTTTCTTGATCTCTGTCTTGTTATTTATTTATATACAGTATAAGAGTTAATGTAATAAAGTCTTGTCAGAGGAATTCTTCAGAGACAGCTGTAATATTGCACTGCATTTATGACCACTTGGGTCTAGTGATGTCCAGTTCTGAAACATCTGGGACCGAGTCCTTTAACTTTAACCTTGAAAGCAAGTAATTGCAGATAAAAGTTAGTCCTTGTGAAAAACATATAATGAAGAAATAGAATTCTTTATGAATCAGATGAAATTGAGTACAGGACTGGACATGAATAATGGATGGAGTGCAGAGGACCTCCTTTTGTCTTTGTTTGCACCAACCTGAGCAAGCCATACTTTCTTCAGGACCTTTCTGTGTTAGTTACATCACCGCCTATACTCTGCTCTGGTGAGCACTGCTACCCCTCCCATCAATAAAGTCTGCAGGGTGATGGATTGGGCATATGTCATGGGTCTAAAAGTTTTAGGTTGGGTGTGGATCAGAAAATTCTTGGCCAGCTCATCATTGTAAGGGTCACAATATCCCTGGTGAGAACAGCTGTATAGCATCCTTACATATGATTACAAAACCATATTAAAGGGGTTGTTCCTCTCTGAATACACTCTTAAGTTGGCCTTATATGTGCAGATATACCTGCAATATTGGACGAGCGATCATACCCCCAATCTCCCGACCTGTCACTAACCTTTCAGATTATAAAGTAATAAAAGAACAGACGAGACAATGTTCTGCCCTGACAGAAATCATACTAAAGTTATGACCGACAGAAGCTGGTGACCACTCCCACTGATATCGGCAGATCAGCAATACACGCAGATATATTATCAGCAGCCAACTTAAATTTTCTAACCTGAATGACTGGTCGCCATTGCACAAATAATGTTGGGACACTCCACTCAAGGCCCGAAAATCGTACGAAAAGGAGATTCGTACTATCAAATCTTTGCGTTTATGGCCAGCTTTAGTGTGATGTAGAGAATGATATTCTGAGACAATTTGCCATAGGTTTTCATCATTTGTGGTTTTATGTTATTTAGCTTTTTATTGAGCAGCTCTCCATTTTGTAGTTTTAGCAATTTGGTTACTAGGGTGCAAAATACCCTAGCAAATATGCATGGAATTGAATTACTTCAGTCAGGTTTAAATTTGCCGAGTGGTGAAGCATGTCTGACACTTTGGAGGAACAATCCTTCAATAAGTAAGAGTACTATTTACATTTGTATACCAGCCCTTCTAATGGGTATTATAGCTGTGACAGCCCCTGGTTAGTCTGGCCTGTGCTCCTTAAAGAAATTGGATTGCACATGAGCTAAGCTAGTAGAAGATTGGTACCCTCTCGAACAATTCTGGTGTATTTTGCTGCAAGCATCTGGTTATTTGTAGGGGCAGAGTAAAACAAAGAAAAAATCCTATATAGGTACCTGAACACAGCCCATTGAAGATACAGGCAGTAGCTAAGAGCGCCTCCATATAAAATAAATTCCTCCTCCAAACTATGGCTGATCCCACTGCCCCAGTCCATCACTGGGGCAGCCCACTACTAAAAATAGTAGTAGTAAGTAACACTGGGTTAAGGGTGAGAAGGAGATATTAAAAAAAAAAAACAGTAGATAACACATAGTAGTGATACTGATACATTCCCATAAATTATAGTTTAATATAAATGTAACTGGGTTGCACATATTGCAGCCCACCAAATGCATTTATTAGAATCTAATAATGTATTGAAAGCATGCAGTCCTGCACAATCACTACAATGACATGGGTAAATCATTCAGATACAACAACCAGATAAATGCCAGGGTTTTTCTTAATAACAGAATGTCTTACAGTGGTGATTACTGTGGTTGCTGCCTTGCAATTGAGTTCTGGGTTTGAGTCCAACCTGGACACAATACAAGGAGTCTGCATGTAATCCCTGTTTCTACAAGCTTTTCAGCTGATACTCTGGCTTCCTCTCTTAGGCTAGTGGCAGACGAGCAGATTCGGGGAGATTTAGTCGCCAGACGACTAATTGCCTCTTCAGCCCCGGCACCAACCTCCCTGAACTGCCTTCCATCTACCTTCTGTGTGCCTGAATGAGGAATCACCTGCGCTAATGCACTTGCTGCGCTTCCATTTCTGAAGTTGACCAAAGTTGCCTCACGAAGAAAGTTCAGGCGACTTCGGAAAGTGCAGCGAGTGTATCTGCGCATGCGATTCCTCATTCAGGCACGCGGAAGGAAGATGGAGGGCAGTTCGGGGAGGTTGTCGCCACCAGGCTGAAGAGGCGATTAGATTAGTCGACTGGCAACTAAATCTACCCGAATCTGCTCGTCTGCCACTAGCCTTACTATAAATGCCAGTTAACTGATTTTAGATTAAATTGATCCAACTGTGTATAGGTGAATGTGATAGGGGCCTTATATTGTAAGCTCTGTTAGGCAAGGGACCAATGTTTAATGACCAGTCCCTGTAAAGTACTACATAAATGTATCTGTACTAAATAAATAAAGAACCAAAAATTATTAATTGCTGTTAGATGAGTTTATAAATATGAAATGATTTGTTGTGTAACAGGTTTTCAATTGTTTCTCAGATGGAGAAGCTATATTATTTCAGGCAGATTCTCTCAAGTGGAAAATATTTCCTGGCATTCTAGCTACTTAATTTGTTCTATAAGATATAATGCAGGAAAATGTCCAGATCTGTTTAGCTAAATTTGACAAGACGTTCAACCTATGATGTACATTACATAACAAAATAATAAGCAGGAAAAAATGTTTTGATGATAATGAATTGTACTAACCATTCCTCAGAAATTAGGGACACATTTATATCTAGCAATGAAAAATATATGCAAAGACTACAAATGAAAAACAAAATCTTACATAAAAAGCACAAAACGAAAGTTTACAAGGCTCACCTTCCTTTATGTTGCACCACTTCCTTTGGTGAAAGGGTTAAGACAAGGCTGGCATTTTCCAGTTGAAGTTGCCATTCAGTTATTCCCTAATTGCCATGGTCTGTTTTTCCTGATAAGGCTGGTTCTCTTCCCTTACACAGTTAAGTGCTGATGAGTTTCAAAATGTATAAAGTGCTTTTTCTAAGATGCTACTGCTTATTTTCTTTCAAATCATTTTTTTTACTGTGATCATTTTAGAGTTTGATTTACTATATGCAGCAGACTCCTCCATATAGATTTAATACAGTAATGTTTATTTTGTCTCACGGTTATTTCTTTGGAAGATTACTTTGTATTTGTTAACAAGAGGCGATTCTTCATTGCTTTCATCGCAGGTGACATCCTTATTTCCATACCTATTTTGCAAAGCTCTCTGGGATTAACTTTCTCTGAGCATTTCCCCAACAGCAGCAGCATATCTGTAAGTTGGAGCCATCTGGATGGTTGCTATGGGAACTAAAAAGGATACCATGACAACGAATTGGGTTTCCCAGGAAACCTCTGTTGCTATGGAAACTGCATCACTGGGGTCAGAATTAGTAACTTCTGATGAAAAGCAGGTCCTGCAGTTTAATCTTCTGGCATGTAGACCTGTTACACACAACAGAATCAGAATTTTGTTTATGCTGCTTGGCACTATCATAGACGTGAAAATATTGCAGTTTCGCTGCAACCTTTTTAACATGTACAAGCAGCTTTGAACAAATTGATTAGTGAGTGTCGATCTAAAACATTAAAGCAGAAACATCTGTGCCATTCTGTCACAATGAATAAAACAGAACAATGTGATTTTTTTTCTGCAAGGATTAAGTACTTCAGCTTTTTTCTCTTTTGTAAGGGCCAACTAATAGAAACAAAGCCAAATGGAATCATATTGCCCTCAAAAGGATGCCTGAGAAGTAATTAGCAACACAGTGATCTTCTTTATGCGTTGATGTTCAAAAACTATGCAGCAGCACTTAAACTGTAGGAAGATGCAAGATGTAGCTCCCATTTTCTTGTGAAATATTAACAAAACAAAGGCGTTAGATCCCAACAGGCTCAGGGTGCCCTATTTTTTTTAGTGGAAGCCAGTGGCATAACTAGATAGTACTGGACACCACAGCAAATTATTTTTCAAGCCCCCAAAATGTCTACAGGTTGACCTGTTTTACCAATATTTATTGATATGATTTATGAATTAGGGCCTCATGGGCCCCTATATCTCCTTGCCCCCACCCTGCAGCCACAGGGTCTGCTTCCTCTGTAGTTAAACCCCCGGTGGAAGAGCTCAGAAAAGAAACAATGAGAGAGGAACACGCTGATGCCGATGGTAGGTGACTTTTCTAGTTGCTGTTAATGTAGTTTCACCTCCCAACATTGTCGCTACACATCGGTAAAGATCTTCTTTATGTTAACGCAGTTCGGGTTGTTGTTGGTAGTGGTACAGTTGGCAGTTTTAAAGGGCCCCGGGCTGACCCCCTCCTCTACGACCATGTACTCGGATTTGCTCAGCGACGAGTTGCTCCGCGTCTTCTTCAGGTCTTCATTAGAGGACAGGTGTTGGCAGCTACCTACGTGCAGGTACTGAGCCTGCTCCTCTCCCTCGGTCTCCCGGTGGTAGAAGTAGTTGAAGTTGGACACTATGACAGGCACCGGCAGGGCGATGGTTAACACACCGGCAATGGCACACAGGGATCCCACAATCTTTCCCCCAATGGTGACCGGATGCATGTCGCCGTATCCTACAGTTGTCATGGTGACCACCGCCCACCAAAAGGCGTCCGGGATGCTGTTAAACCCGGAAGAAGGGTCGTCAGCCTCTGCGAAGTAGACGGCACTGGAGAATAAGATGACTCCGATGAAGAGGAAGAAAATGAGCAGCCCCAACTCCCTCATGCTGGCCTTTAGAGTCTGCCCCAGGATCTGCAGCCCTTTGGAATGCCTGGAAAGCTTAAAAATCCGAAAGACACGCACCAACCTGATGACCCTAAGGATCGCCAGCGACATTGCCTGTTGTCCGTTCCCCTGGCGCTCGGCCAGCTCAGTCCCCAGGGTGATAAAGTAAGGGATGATGGCCACTATATCTATAATGTTCATGATGTTCTTAGAGAAAGTGGCTTTGCTCGGGCAGGCAAAAAACCTAACCAGCAGCTCGAAGGAAAACCATATAATGCACAGAGTCTCCACCACGAAGAAAGGGTCAGTGAAGGGGCTGCTCGTGAACGGGCCGGTGCCGTTGACAGGTGGCAGACTTGCTCCGCTGTATTCCTTGTCGTCTCTGAACTCCGGCAGCGTTTCCAGACAGAAGATGACAATGGAAATGAGGATGACCAGCACGGAGACAATGGCAATCCCCCTGGCAGGCCCGGAGCTCTCGGGATACTCGAACAGAAGCCATACCTGCCTCTGGAATTCATTGGAGGGAAGCGGCCGCTCTTCTTCTTTAATAAAGCCCTCATCTTCCCGGAACTTTTCCATGGCTTCTTCCCCGAGCTGGTAGAAGCGAATCTCTTCTGAGAAGATGTCTATGGGGACGTTGACGGGTCTCCTGATCCGGCCGCCCGACTGGTAGTAATAGAGGATGGCATCGAAGCTGGGCCGGTTCCTGTCAAAAAAGTATTCGTTCCGCAGCGGGTCGAAGTATCTCATCCTTTTCTTGGGGTCGCCCAGCAAGGTGTCGGGAAACTGGGCTAAAGTCTTGAGTTGGGTTTCGAAGCGAAGCCCCGATATATTGATAACCACCCTCTCACAGCACTCGTGGTCCTCTTGCTCGTACGCTTCGGTGGAGTGATGCCCCGGGAGAGCAGCCGCCTCCTCTAGGATGTTATCACAAGCCACCACCGTCATGATCTCCTGGTCCAGGTCCGTGTAGCCGGGGTTCACTATGTTGGAGTTGGTTCTGTGTCTGGTGGAGGACGGAGGAGGCGAGTGCAGGAGACTGAGGTGCTCGTCCATAAAGGTGAGATAAGGGGTTGGGCGGGTAGGAGAAGCGCTGGTCTCCTCCTTCAGCCCACTACTCTCTCTCCCTGCTGCTAGATCCCTCTTGCGCCCAGGCTATTCGAAGCATTTGTGGAGATTCCTCCTTTTTACCTCCCAGACTATGGATTCCAGCTGACGGAGCGCGCACAGAGATATATAGTTCTCCTTCTGCCATCCCTTGCTCCTCCGACCCCTCCTTTCCCGCCAATTCCTTCCCGCCCACAGGGAGCGCGCTGCAACCACCTGAGGGAAGGATGCAGACAAACAAACGTTTTGCGTGTCTGAGGAAAGGGGCTTCTTGTTTCACAGCCTCCATTCAGCAGCTCTGTTTGGATTCAAGCACCCCAACATCACGATTTTTGTATCCTTATCCTGTGCCCAATTAATGGCAAGTGAATCACGGAGATATTGCCTTTTCCATCATTATCCTATCTACTGAGGCTTTTCCATTAGGAAAAAAGTCATTTAGAAGGAAAGTATAACTCGATATCCTTCAAAACTACACATGGCAATTATAGTCTCCAGTGATCTGAAGTTATTCAAAAATATTGACACAGGCAGCTGATACAATAGTTGCTAATATTCCACGAATGCTACTGAGAAATGTATCAACTAATGTAGCAAATTGCAACAGTTCAGAATCTGCACCTGAATTACTGAGCTGCCAGTCTGAAACACCAGCTTCATCTTCATTCAGCTTCATTCAGTTAATAGTGCTTCTCCAGCAGACTTATGCAGTGAAATTCAATTCTCAAAGAGCAAACCGATTTTTTTATATTTAATTATTGAAATCTGACATGGGGCTAGCCATTTTGTCAATTTCCCAGCTTCCAAGGTCATGTGACTTGTGCCAGCGCTTTAGGAGGGAACTGCTTTCTGGCAGGCTGTTGTTTTTCCTTTTCAATGTCACTGAATAGTACGCAGTGAGACATGGGTTTTACTATTGAGTGTTGTTCTTAGATCTACCAGGCAGCTGTTATCTTGAGTTAGGGAGCTGTTATCTGATAACCTTCTCATTGTTCTGTTGTTAGGCTGCTGTTTGGGGGAAAGGGAGGGGGTGATATCACTCCAACTTGCAGTACAGCAGTAAAGAGTGATTGAAGTTTATCAGAGCATAAGTCACATGACTTGGGGCAGCTGGGAAATTGACAATACGTCTAGCCCAATGTCCAATTTCAAAATGAAATATAAAAAAATCTGTTTGCTCTTTTGAGAAATGGATTTCAATGCAGAATTCTTCTGGAACAGCACTATTAACTGATGCATTTTGAGAAAAAAATTTTTCCCATGACCAGATCTCTTTAAACTTTCATTTTGAAAAAATGGCAAAATAAGAAGAAGAAGTAGAAGAATAAAAAAAGAAAGCAATTGGAAAAAAAATCTTTATTTCTGTTGAAAATTTTGAAAACAACTCAACTCAAAAATGTGTGTGGAAGTTGAACAGTCCCCTTTAATGCTAGATTTTGTATTTTATTTGAATGTGATTTCCAATTTTTTAGTAGGAGCCCAGCCTGCCACCAACATAGGGTGGTAACAGAAAAATGAAAACAATTGCTATATGACTCATCTTGATGTTAGTTCCAAGAAAGACATTGACAGCCAATAAAGGTTCAGTCTCTATTCACACTAGCGACATACTATCTTGTCAAATGAGTGTATCTGGCAGGGCTGAACTGATCGGAAAAAACAGCCCTGGCAAAAGTGTCAACGCAGCCCATGTATTCACACATATGCAAAGCATGATATATATTTCCAACCCCAAGGTTAACTAGAACTAGTGTTTATTAATAGATATTTTAAGAGTGCATTACCATATAATCCCCAGCAATATTATACACCCTATGTGCTGGAACTGGTCCTTGCAACAAATATCTCACCCTAGTTTCTATCACAACTATTCTATCAGTTGGATTAGTGACCCTATACTTACATTATATTCTAGATTTCCTTTGTGTGCCCCCAGGTAGACCATGTACCCTGGCAGATAAGAGGACTTTAATTACCATGTGTGTCACAGGGTTAAAGTGTGTCATACTTGAATTAATTGTCTAATGCAATTCCATATACAGGCTGAAGTGATTGCTCTGATCACAGATCCTCCTGTTGCCAACATACTTATCATAAGCATAAAGGACTGGGTAGCAAGCAACTTTAATATTACTAACTGAAGTTGGTCAGAATTCCTGGTTCCTCCCATATGCCAGTACAGGCAAGAGTACTAACAAATGCAGGCATCGGCTTAGCTGTGGCTGGCTATGATGGAAATCTCATTTACATATTAAAGACATACCTAACTTGCATTTTTTAGGTGAGCAGCTCATTTACATTTTAAAGAAAGCAGCCCATTGGGCATTTGCCCTTATCCACAGATTGCCTGGTATCTGGTCCCAATTTTGCCTCCAACACACAGGGCCAAGTCAGATTGACACAATCCCAGCACTCATGCTCTCCTCATCTGACAGGACTGTTTTTTTCTAGCCAAAAATGAGATCAGCAGGTGTATCTAGTGGGGTCAAGTAGGTGGCTCGTTAAAATGCTGTGTGGTATTTGCAATAGGTGTTTCCAACTTGCTTTATATATGGTGTATTACTGTATAATTTGTCAAGGAAAGAAGTACATCATACACACCTTTGCACCCCAGAAAGGCCACCATCAGAAACAAGTTATTTATCTGGAGCACAAGAACAAAATACCATAATTTTTGTCAAGCCCCTTCTGTATACTACACCAGTTTGGTCATTCATTTTGGCTAGGACAGAAGATGTAACTAGAAATAAACTCCCAAATCATTTTGATAAAAAGCAGAGGTGTAACTATAGAGGAAACACACCCCGCAACTGCTAGAGGTGCAGGAACTATTGGGGTTCCAGTTGGTATTTGTTTATGAACACAAAACTTATTCCCAAAGTTTAGGGGTCCAATGATTTAGTAATTCCACTGCTGAAAAGTTTGTGTAGGTGATAGTTCATATAATTCAGTAAATACAGTAGATAGCAATATAACAAGCTCTTGTCAATTAGTTCATATAAATAGTTTAACTAATCAATGTACTACTAAGTTAGTCAGTCCGTTGGAGGTCGGTGGAGCCCACTAACTAGTAATTCCACTGCTGAAAAGTTTGTGTAGGTGATAGTTCATATAATTCAGTAAACACAGTAGATAGCAATATAACGAGCTCATGTCAATTAGTTCATATAAATAGTTAAACTAATCAATGTACTTCTAAGTTAGTCAGTTCGTTGGAGGTCGGTGAAGCTGTCCCAAAGCTGAAATCTATACTCTTTCCTGCCACGTCACACTGCTCTGCCTTGTTGCATAAGTAACATAGTAAGTTAGGTTGAAAAAAAACACACTTCCATCAAGTTCAACCTTTTAACTCTGTTTTAACCTGTTTAACGTCTAGTTGATCCAGAGAAAGGCAAAAAAACCCCATCCGAAGCCTCTCCAGTTTGCCTCAGAGGTGGAAAAAAATCTTTCCTGACTCCAAAATGGCAATGAGACTAGTTCTTGGAACAACTTGTACTATGAGCTATCTTCCATAATCCTGTATTCCCTAAATGCTAAAAAGCCATTCAACCACTTTTAAAGGGGAATTCAACCCCCAGATGCACCCGGGGGGTTGAATTCCCCTTGAAAGCTATCTAATGTATCAGCCTGTACGATTGATTCAGGAAGAGAATTCCACATCTTTATAGCTTTCACTGTAACAAACCCCTTCTGAATATTTAGAATGGGTGGCCTTGCCTAAGCTAGAAAGACCTACTGGTAAATAACGCATTAGAGAGATTACTATATGATCCCCTGATATATTCATACATAGTTTTCATATCACCCTGTTCTCCAGTGTGGCCTAATTTGGCCAGCCTTTCCTCATAATTAAGATTTCCCATCATTTTTACCAGCATAGTTGCCCTTCTCTGTACTCTCTCTAATTCAATAATGTCTTGTTTGAGCACTGGAGATCAAAACTGTACTGGCAGGGTCGGACTGGGACTCACCAGGGCTGCTGTCTCCGGGTCCCCTGCCCTTGCCCCACTGCGGTGCGGTGCGCAGCACACCAATTGCGCATGCAAGTGTACTGGGTTTTTGCCAGATTGAGCTTATGTACATATTTTTTGTGCTACCTGAAGATCATATTTTCAGGGAGCGACCCTGGATGGGGCCCTGGTGCTATGTACAGTGGAAAAATGACCCCTTCCTGCCTTGAATCAATGCCCCTTTTAATATAGCTCAGAACCTTATTTGATGCTGCTGACTGGCATTGCTTGCTACATTTTTTATTATATGCCAAGTTCATTATATACAAGGACTCCAAGGTCCTTTTCCATTATGGATTTGCCTAGTGAAGTCCCATTAAGGGTATAAGTGGTTTGGATATTTTTACATCCCAGGTGCATGACTTTGCATTTATCCACATCGAATCTCATTTGCCATTTAGCTGCCCAGAATGCCAGTTTGTCAAGGTACTGTTGCAAGGATGCCGTATCATGGATGGAATTAATTGGGCTAGATAGTTTTGTGTCATCTGCAAACACTGATACATTACTTACAATACCCTCATTCCCTCAGTCATTAATGTCCCTCAAGTTTAATAAAAAGTGGACCAAATACCGAGCCCTGAGGATCCCCACTAAGAACCTTACTCCAAGTATACAATGTGCCATTAACAACCACCATCTGTACCTGATCCTGTAGCTGTAGTTTCTTATCATTGTGCAACAACTTCATAAGCCCAACAGACCTTAGTTTAGAAAGCAGTCGTTTGTGGAGCATGGTATCAAACACTTTGGCAAAATCCAAATACATCTACTGCTCTCCCACTGTCCAAGGTCTTACTTACCTCATCAGG
>CM044434.1:43452567-43476010 GCA_024363595.1 Xenopus borealis | reverse complement strand
CCTCGCAAGCGCCTTTTTTCCAGAGAAAACAACCCCAACCTGGACAGTCTACCCTCATACGTATGTGTGAAAGCAACTTATTTTTTAAATACTTAAGGCAAGTGCCACACGGAGGCCTGAACGGCCATTGTGATTATTGGTTTGAGTATGAGCAAGATAATTGCTTACTAAATAACTATATTTGCGTACAGCCCTAAATTGTATTTTAGAGTAAATTGTTACTATTGTTTACTGTAAAGTCATTGCTGAAAAGTTTTGAATATGTGTATTGTAGTTTATCTTCTACTAGCTTTTTTGGAGGATTGAGAGGAGTCCAAAATACTGTGGCGAAGATTTGGGCAAATACTGAACTGAATCTGAACCCTAATTTACAAATGCTAATTTGTCATAGGAAGAGTGAAAGAGAACAGGGCACATCATTTTTTTTCGCTGCCTTCTTTAAGGATTCAGTTTTTGTTCTGCCAGGCACTTGGATGTGGCCAAATCCTGGCTGAATCCTGAACCGAATTCTAGATTCAGTGGGGGTCATTTATAAAGTTTGCACTGTGCATATTTATTTGCAAATGGTTGTTTTGCCTATGCTTTTTCCTGAATGCTAAGATATTGCACTGCTGTGCCTGTCTTTGCGTTTTTTTTGCGAATTCGCATCGACAATACGTTTTCACAAGTGACTTGCAAAAGAGACGGGTGTTTGCGTGAGCGCGCCCACTGTGTCAGGTTGCCGTGCATGAAAATAACGTTGATAGTAACAATTTCTGAAATTGATTTGTGAATATTTTCTCTGCCACCAAAGCTGTGGCACAATTCAAATGCAGAGTGCGCAATTTGCGATTTTTGCCATATTTAAAAAGCTGTTATAGACATTTACAGTGTGAAAAACAAATTTGCAAATCTATTTGCTCACTCTTATTCATCTTTATAAATAAGACGCTGGGCAAATATATTCATTGTGCAAACCAATCTGCCCTGCATGAGTCTATTTGTTACGCTGCAGGTGAGTTTTTGGGACTATAGTCATAGTGGTTACATTAGGGTACTCCCCTGAAGGAGTACTATTGTGCTGCCTAATGCAAAACATGGCATACAAAATGGCATACAGTACTTTAAGTTAGCAACAAGAATTCAGATGTATCCAAGAGATTGACACAGTGGGATTTTAGCTTTTCCAAGACACAAATTAATAGAGGTAAATAATCTGTAATATCTTGTGCTATTGGTCATCTAGTAGGCAAGATAACTCTGAATCTATTTGTAGTGGAAATAGAAAGGAGGGAAAACAATTCACTCAGTACCACCCCAGAGAGTTACATAATAATGCAGCAAAGCACACGGTTAATGTAATGTAAGATTAAAACAAAAACATTTATGTGAAAAGCTACAGAGATATTAAAATTAGCCTTCAGGAATAGGAATAGGGTAGGCATAGTAGCGAGAAAGTGATAGTTTTTTTGTGATTTTACAAACTGGTTGTTTTTAAGCATTTTTGAAAACCGAGACAGTAAGTTACATAAAAAGAATGTGTTAATATGCAATTTTTAAACAAATCTGCTTACTCCTAAACATTACTAAAGTGTTTGAGGTTTAGTGAGAGTGCCATTGAAAGCTAATGATGTAATAATGTGAAAACACACACACACTTCAGACAATTTTCATTCTTCAGCTTAACCTATCATTTTCGTTGCACATTATCTGAATTCTCCTGCTGTTAAATACAATGAGCACTTGCTTAGTAAATATTCAGAAACATTGACTTCTCTTACAAACATTTTTTCACCCATATTGATTTTGAGGGTCTAAAACTCTCTTGTTAGCATCATATGGGCAGGAGGCTGTTATATTTATATTATAATTATAAATAAATTGTTTTCTGGCATTTCTAGTTTGCATAATATTTAGATAGATTTTCAAATGTATAAATTCCTGTAAATCACCCCCCCCATTAGTGTAAGGGTTTAATAGGAAAAATATAAATTGATGTTTTCAATGAAATCTAATCTAATTTAAGAGGATAGTGAATCCATTATGATGAATCTCGTAATAATCTAGATTGCTCCTGTAGTTTTATCTAATAAGATATAGGGTGAGAGACAAGAGAGAGCCCTTAGGACCAGTAACATCAAAAAGTTTAATTGTTTTAAAGTAATAAAAATATAATGCAGTGTTGCTATGCACTGGTAAAGCTGCAGTGTTTGCTCTAGAAACACTACTATTGTTTATATAAATAAGCTGTTGTGTAGCCATGGGGGCAACCAGTCAAAGGAGAAAAGGCTTAAGTTACACAGCAGATAGCAGATAAGCTCTGTATAGCATAATGCTATCTGTTATCCATTACTTATACTGTGCCATATAGCCTTTCTTCCACCATTGCTACTTGTTTATATGAACTATAGTAGTGTTTCTGAAGCAAACAGATCAGTTTTAACAGCACAGGGCAACACTACATGATATTTTCTTTACTTTAAAAAATTTTTTGGTCTTACTGGTCCTTGGTTGTTCACATTCAAAACACTTTTTGCAGTTCAGTGGTTTTCAGAGCGTTCACCTTAAACAAATACTTTTTTTTAGTTGCCTTCCATCGTCTATTTTTTTTACTGTTTTCCCACACTTTAAGTTTAAACTTTAATGTTCCTGTCTCTAGTGTTTCAATCTGGCAGCTCAGTGATCCAGGCGTATTCTGAACTGTTACAATTTGCTACAATTAGTTAATACATGTCTAAGCAGTATCTGTGGAATATTAACAATTATTGTTTCAATTCTAACAGCTCCCGTTAATGAAACTCAGGGATTCTGCTCAGCAGGGACAAAGATGACAAATGTATCAACTAAATGTATCAATTTAGTATCAGAACAGTTAAAGAGTCGGCCTCCTCTCAAACTGGTTTAGAAGATACCGTAATTGGAAAAAGTCTATTTCAGGTGAACTCTCTGAAACCAACTGAACTGAAAAAGTATTTGAAGGTGAACAACCCTTTTAATGTGCATCATTGCTGAAGGAAGCTAACAAAGTTACCAGTAAATTATACAATTACATTCTTGACAATTTATTTATTTTGTGTGTTTTAGGTCCATAACCTCTGCTGATCTGAACACAGGTGGGAGGAATTGGAATGTTGGCATGAACATGCCCAACATCAGCACCAACCCTTTATGTATGAATGGAATATTCCCACGAGCAAGGTTTCTACATGTAGTTGAAAGCCTTATTAGAGAAAATGGTAAGCAGCCAAAAACCTGTTGTTCTGTGAGACCATTATTCTATTATTATTGCTACTTTTATTACTTTTGTTTCAATTTAGGCCCAATCCTAGTCATCTTCCGGTCTCTCGTTCAAACAACTGTTGTACAAAAAACCTAAATAATTCTAAAACCAGTAATAAAAAATGAAGACCAATTTAAAATTGTCTCAAAATATAACTGTCTGTGCCATACTAAAAGTTAATTCAAAGGTATAGAACAGTGTTTTCACTGGTTTTCATTAGTCTCATCATTTTGTCATTTTATCATTTTTAAAACCCTGTGAAACCCTTAGCTGAAACAGAACTACATTTTAAAAATTCACTGTTGGTGCAAAGTATTATTCAATATTATTAGAAAATGCAGGATTTCAGGGGCAATATACAGCTTTGTTTAATGTAAGCCCTATAAACAGGTTTGCTTTAAAAATACATTTCTCATACACCTTGAACATATTCTTCAAGTCAACATTGGCAGCATAATAGTGACTCAAATGGGTCTGTATCATGCAAAATAAATCGACATAAATCTACTCACGTTTACACAAAGTAGTTTTGTGGAAAAACACCACATTATACACATGGAGGAAAAATAACTATAATTCTCTTATTTATCAATTGTGATTTCTTTATTTTCAGCTATGAGAATGTGTAAAATGAGGTTTAGTCATGAACAAACTTGTTTTATTTCACTGCCAGTATGTGGGAGCTTATTAAACAACATTTTAGGGATTTAATTGTGGGGGCTGCATAAATAAGTTTGAAATTTTGCTTTGTTAAAAGCAAGATGCATAATAGCTGATCTTTATTTTTTACTGGGAATCGTGGGAGCATATACAGGACAGAACACCAAATTCTATTGTTTTGTTTTCAAAGCACTGTGCATCAAAAGCACTGTTAGTAAGGATAGGAACTCATTTCTGATGTAGCATATACATATTCAGGACCATGTAGCAGTGAATTTCAATGTATGTATACTTTATTATTGTAATACTTCCAATGACTTTATCCAGAGGTAATAATTGTGGACATCATATCCATGTCAAATGATAATAGCACTCATGCTTTAGTGAGAAAGGGACTGTAACTAACATAAGCTCTTGTTTAGTGATCATCATTCAATACTATAGAAAAAAGATTTTCTTCAATAATTGCCTTTCATGCTTGGTTTAAGGATGTTAGAAATTGTAGATAGTAGTTTACAGTGAAGCCTCAATGCTGCATAGATGTCTAGCTGCCAGAAATAATAGGCCGTCTTAAGGGAGTGGTTTATGTTTTATAAAAAAAAAAAATCCTCTGTGCTATGCCTATTGCCAAATAGGGACCATTTCACATACATTACCATAGGGCAGGCAGTAAGGATAGGGCTCCCCACTGTACTATGTGTCCCTTGATGCTCCTTAACTTGCATGCCTATCTGAAAAGCTAGTTAAGAGACATGGAGGGGCGGGAATGGGGATGTCTATGTGCCTTCCCCTGCCTGCCCCTCTTGGATAAAGAGCTGCCTAACACAAGCAGTGCTATTTAAAATATGCTAGACATAAATGGAGGTTACAAGCCTGTGCCCATTCTGCAACAGCATAACAGTGTGTTAAACCTCTCTTTCTAGACTGGAATATTTCCCTCAAAAATGCTCTCAGTGGGGGCGTCCAGGCACTATAGGAAATCTACAGGGCCACAAAGTATGGACTAAAAACAATTGTTTATTTAGATTCAGTGAAAAAGTGAACATCTCCAATGGGTCATAGGGCTGGAGTAGGCAAAGATTTAATTGAATATAAATAATGTTTTTTTAGTCAATACTTTGTGGCTCTGTGAATTTCCTAGAGTGCCTGGAGGCCCTGCTGAGAGTATAGCTGATGGTCTTCTGCTGCCAAAGCTGACAGTCTGCTTGAATTAACTATACTAGCCTCTGTTGCACCATCCTTGTTGATATTGAAATTTGGAATTTTACCCTCCCAATAAAAATATGCATTCATTACCCCTCTTCTAATCTGTACCTGTTCGGAGTATAGCAAAGATTCTAAAACCTTGCTGAGTCTTGTTTCCAGGATCTTGAAAGAGTAATATCATCTTAATATTATATTGTAAATAGTATCTACAAGTTTGGCTGTTGTGCCCAGATTTCAGACCTACCAGTTTTCACTTGGGAAGGCCATTGAAACTGGGAACTATGTTTGCTTGCATAAACCCTTAGTTTACTGAAAATTGTGAAACCTACTTCCAGTAAATCCATATAAAAGGGCAGGCATTTTAATGGCAGCAATCTAGCAATCTGATTGGAGGTGTATAATCCCCCTGAGATAAGTGGAGTTTAGGGTTAGAGACATGCAATATATGTAGCATTATATTATATCTTTAAAACATGCTTTTTATTGATGGGTGAATTTATTCGCCTGCAACGAATAATATAAACTCCGCAGATTCACCCATTACTAGTGCTTTTTATTACAAAAACATTTTTTAATGTACTGCACCTTTCACCATAAATACCTATAGTATAATTTAGGCTGAATGAGGACAGGTAAGAAAAACTCTTGTTACCCTATTCTGTAGCCTGCTTTTGCTAAATCTAGGACGTTATCTTGGAATAACCAACATTTCAAAGGTGAAGAAAATGAAACCTATTGTTGAAACTGGCTCAGAACAACCAATGGGAATTCAAATGAGAATAATGGCCTAAATGCGTATTACTAATGCTCTAACACAAATTATTTATAGAAGCACCTCCGAGCTGTTGGTAGTTCATCTCTATAATGTGTCTGTCACTAAAGCCGAGTGATCTGGGGGTGATTTGAATTACATGCTTATTTACAGAACCTATTCCATGGCTCAAATGGTTTGATATTCGGACTGCCAAACTTAAAGGGCAGTTTTAAATGTCATTGTTCTTGTGTAAAATCTTCTATGACAGGTGGTAGAGAATATAATTACAAGATATATCAAGTTGGCAAATATGTCAGTGTGTACTTCCTGACACACACATATATCTGTCTTTAGTTACTGTTTCACAAATCATAACATTGTAAATATGCCTGATGAAGAGATGTATCATTTAGCTACTAAACTGTATTATATTACCATAACTATAGCTAACAAGGGTCAACACACTTCTAGCAAACTGAGTACAGAAAACACTTTTAACTATTCCTTAACTATTGTCTACAAATCTTGTGGACCTGTTCAGATTCAGCAGTTTAAAAAAATTATTTGAATTCTATGTCAGTAGTAACTAAATAAAAGCTGTATCGTGCTCAATACACAGTGGGCAACTTGCACTTTTGCCTACAGTGAGTTGCATACATAAAATCACTTTCATTAACACAACTTGCATCAAAATGCGCTCTTCACACTTCTGTATAGTTGTGCTTGGAGGCCCTCAGACCTATGGAAACTGTGGTGTTTATACAAATGGCCTGCGGGTTTCACTGTGCACATTACTTGTACTATGCAGGTTACTGTTGTGTAATGGCTGCATGAGCCTGCTAATAAAGCCATTATACTCTACTAAGTCTCGGCTATCAAAACCCAACAGAAACCACTTGCAAATTGTCTCTAAATATAACGCTCTACATCATGAAAAAAGTTAATTTAAAGTTTCGGCACATGCAGTGCAGTTGTATCAGATTCAATGTTGGTTTGTGCCCATAAAGACGTTAGAATTCTGGGAGGGGGGGGAATGCTGCATTGTTGGAAAAAAATAGGGATTGCACTCAAAATTGCTCACTACATCTTCAGACGTAAATGAGTCCTCTGACTTTAAATGGCTTTGCCAGAGTAAGGAAAAAAGGAAAAAGGATGGTTAATCTAACCTGAATCAGCCCAAATAAGTAATAATACAAATGGAATCATAGCAGATTCAGGTGGGTATTAAGTATCTTTTGTTTGGTTTGGATTAATGTAAAGTTGTGGACACATAGGGGCACATTTAGGGGGTTATTTATCAAAATCTGAAATGACTTTACATTACATTACATTACATTTTCACAAAAAGTTTTTGTGCAAGAAAATAAAATCATGAAAAAAAATAGAATTACACGTTTTTTTTCCAGATTTGTCGCTGAAACCTTCTTTGGATGAATAAGCAAAACCCAGTGCAGATCAGGATGTCTTCAAAATCTGATTGATTTCTATCTATATATATATGGCAGGTCTGAATTAGAGTACTTTTTTAATCAGACTTTTAACACCATTGGGGTTTAATAAATCTTTTTTTTATGACAAAAAGAGTTTTTTATTCCTTTAAACCTTTTGAACCAGAAAAAAATCTGACTTTAATAAATAACCCCCATATTAAATTGTGTTTTTTTGTGAAAATTCATCAAAATGACAATTCATAGCCACATCACCAATTTAGAAGAGCAGAAAGCACTAGCAGAAAAACTCACTGCTAGAGAACTTTCACGTTGTTTCGCCAGGTGCATTTTCGCTCAGGCGAACGGTCATTATTCAGCTTTTTATCGTATGTTTCTATTTCATATCGTTTTTTCCAAACTTTATTTCTCCAGGTTCAGCATAGCGAATTAATAAGATGAAGCTTCTTCCTCAACAATACTATATCAGTGACATCATATCCGTTATTCAAAAAAAAAAACTGAAAAAAGATAAAATGCTGGTGTTTTCTCATATTTACAAAGTGTGATTATGTTGCAACTGTTTACATTTTAAACTCATGCCACTTTTATTTTAGTCTGGGCTCGTGGCCTATTCTCTTGATTTTGCTTCCTTGGGAGTTTTTCATAAAAAGTGCCACTTCCAGCAATTGCACCAACCTCACTAATAAATACATACATATGCCCTTTTTATACCCACTTGAATTTAAATTGACGTAAGTCTAAGTAAGTTAGCAAAGTTTTGCAAGGAAGAAAAACGCTAGAGAAAAATTGCTAAGAAATCTTTACACTAATGAATCTTGATGGATGGCAGCTTTCTTTTGCTGAGACAAAATTATGTATTTCGAGGAATAAGTGTAGTCATCAAAAAATTGTCTCTGACATAGTTGCTCAAAATATGGAGAGAATTTCAGAACCAAAAAATCGCATGTAAGCAAATCTGCCCCACAGTGGGAGACACCTACCTGACTCACATGAAAAGGACTTTTTTTAGGTAAGGTATTTGAAAAAGATAATTAAAAAACTCATAAAAGTGCTATTAGACATTGTCATGATACAGGCCTGTAATAGTTAATAAAACAGGCCAGGGTCTAATGAAGTCTTAGCTAAATTAGACACATAACAGGCCTCTCTTCACTAAGGTCTGGAGTTAGCCATGTGTAACAGGATCACAACCTTTATGCCCTTCTCCAAGCCCTGGCTTGAGCCATAAAATAACAGGAGGGACAGCCCAAGGAGGGAGAACTTAAAGTTCACACAAAGGCTTCTCACAGGTGAAGGGAAGGTCACAAATAATACAACCCAAAACATATTCATGCTCACAGAACCCAGACCTGTTGTACCAACAGTGTTAAAAACTGGTGATGGGTTCAAAGCAATATTGGCTTTCAGATGAGACCAAACATGACTAGTTTTTATACTCTGTTTATCAGATGTGAATATCAGGGCAGGGGCAGGTCACACAGTATTGATGTTTATTATCTATGGAATCCAGGAGAGAATTCATAACCAATGAATATAATATCATGTCTCTCCTATGTTCCTATAGGGAGTTATGATCATTGTATTCTTGGTTCAGTTGCTTCTCCCAGGAGGTCATAAAAAACTCAGTCTGTGTCCTGCTAGGCCACGCCCCCTTACATTCCTGAGGGAGGGGGAGTGTGCAGTTACCTGATGCCCTGAAATCACTGATAAATAGTAAGCTCTTCTGACTAAGAGTTGGATTTACTTTGGAGGACCAATTGCGATTGGAAGTTGTCCCGTTTGTTTCCCCTTGCCTCCAGGACCAGGAATTCTATATCTTGAGCTAAGTATAGGTTTTCCATGTTTTCCCTTTTTATTTTATAACTGTTTGTATTATTGATTGTATGTCTCTTTTTGTAATATCATTTTGATAACTGCACTGTTATACCTTTGATAATATTAAAAAACTTAATAAGTTTGTCGTTGGTGCTCTAAAAGAACCTAGCCTGAAAGAGAGTAATTGTGAGCCTTAACCCTCTGCATGCTGAATGGGAATGCTAGTCTGTATGTATGCTAGTTAACCATTTGAGTGCTGGTAGGAAGTGTGTGTTTGAATTAACCCCTTCACTACTAGAATACCTGGTTTCTCTCAACACCAGTGTGAAGTTGAGAGTGGTGGCAGCAAGTTGTGTGTGTTTGTGGGTGTTGGTTGGTGTTTGGGGTGCTGTTCTGCTAGTCTAACCTGTGCGCAAGGTGGGTGAGAGACTGAGTGAGTGACCCCTGACAGCCACGCCCTGAAGTCACGTGCGGTTGGAAGTACCGTCTCCGTGACAGACATCCTTAAACAGAATGCATTATTTTTGTTAATTGTATTTTTTCTTTTGCTTTCCTTAAAGTTGTAAAATAATTATTTTACATTTCTCATCATGAAAGCAAATATAATGATTAACAACTTTCCAGAATATTTAAATTTAAGAGATAAAAAGTTTAATTATAAATGTGAATGCAATTGGAATGTTATTGAAACAGTGTCTGTCAGTCCTTTCCTCCCTGTTAAGCTGGTTATTACTTCTTGTCCCCTCCAGCCAAGACTCCACTCAGTACATGTAGTCAGAGCCAGAAGTGCAGAGAAAAACAAAGGCAATGCCAACAGGAATTACATTCATTTTTATATTCAGGTTTTTTTTGCACTTTATACATTTTTTTTACAATCTATTAACTTCTGACACTCAAATTCAGAATTGTCAAAAACCTTGAATACCTTGATCTATTTGCCCCTAGTGTGCACAATGTGCTGGGATTCAAAATCCTAAACTGAAGCCTGGAATCCTAATCTGAATTCTATATTTCAGTAACCTACATGGATGTTTTATAGATACATACTGTAATATGTGCCCAATTCAAATATTTTGAACATGTATAATGCTATCAGAGGCTAATATTAATTTCCTGAAGTGAAGGTTACAAGCCAATATACAGTTTTCTCAGCATTTAGCTATTTATCAAAAAGATATTATTACATCAGTTACTCATGTTATCTTACTTTTTAGCACACCAATAAAAATGTATATACTGTAAATTAAGGCTACATCATGACTGTCACAGCTATAAGAAAGATTTTAAAGGAAAATTATACGTCCCGGACAATGTAGGAGTTTTTGAAAATATTGCATAAAACAGTTAATATGTAAAACCCTGCTTCATGTAAATAAACCATTTTCATAATGATCTGCTTTTTTAGTACTATAAGCCACTGGGTACTCCTAAATAGAAAATTGCCATTTTAAAAAATAAGGGCCACCCACTGGGATCCTAGGATTCACAGGGCACACAAACAAACCATACCATACCCGTTGGATCACATGAGCCAATTAACAGACAGAGTTCAGTCTTTTGGTTCCACACTTCTTCCTATTACAGTTAGAGTTGTAGTATTTCTGGCTAGGTGATCTCTAGGTTCTACGCCTGCATTTTAATTTTTTTATTATTGATTTCTTAGTTTATGTAAGCTTTCACCTGGTGTTTAGTTGAATTTGAGTCAGAGAACCTGAGAAGATTACAGCTGATGGTACAAACTCTCTGATTAAAATGTTATATTTATTTTCACTCTTTTAGTTTAGGGTAAATTCCTGAAGGCAATTTTCTGACAAAATAACAGTTTTATCTTTTTTTCTACTGAGAAAAAAATCAAAAACCTTTTCAAATGTGTTCTTATTTATTAAAACAATTTTTAACAACTCAGTTATGCAAAAATGTGATAAAACAACTTGAACACAGTGAAATCAAATTGTATCCATTAATTTCAATGATTTTGACCAGTTTTGTATTTGAAAACTATTGGAACTCTGACACGTTTTAAATGCCAATTTTTTTATTTGAGCATTTTTTAATCAATCTTAAATATATGAGTTTTAGAAATTTGTGATTTTGCTGCAAACTTGATTATAAAGTGTAAATTGTGCCTTCTACCACTAGATGTTGCTCACATGTTTATAAAATGGCTATGTGCAAAAGTTACATTGCCGTGTGTAAATACATTCAAAAATTTTCTTTGGTCAATATTATAATCTTCTATACAGTTCAAAAGGCTTGCACAAAATTTGAATGAAAATTATTGGGACATTAAGTAGTATACAGCTGACACATATTAGGCACCCTTGTTCACTTGTTAGAGTGTATTTAGGTCACACTCTTATGACTATGAAGATTTTCATTCATCCAGGTCATGGTATAGCTATTATAATTAATTCTAGCAAAAACCACTGGACTTGCAGAGTAATTATTGAAGACATTTCACTACTCATCTGAGCAGCTTCTTCAGTTCAACTGACTGGCATGGGAAGTTCTCAGCATATAAACTCTTCCACTAATCCAATCACAATGGCACATTGTAACTCTTCACAGAGGTAACACCTGAAGTTTACAGAGGTGTTGATTCTGTGTAGTTACTGTGACAGGATTACCAATGTGTAATGCAACTCCTAGACACAGGTGTTACTTGTGAGTATTGATGGGCGAATCTATCCCGTTTCGCCGAAAAATTTGTGAATTTCCTGCGAAATACGTGAATCGGCTAAAAATCTGCAAAACAAGGGGACTCATTTTCTATGCGCATCGCGTCATGTTTTCGACATGCGTTGCGCAATTTTCAGTGCATTGCGTAATTTTCAACGTGCGCCAGCAAATTTTTCGGCAGGCGAATTTTCGCTGGCGTTTCGCGAATTTATTCGACAGCAGCGACTCGCAGGAATTCGCTGCAAATTCACGCCTGCCGAATAAATTTGCCCCTCACTACTTGTGAGCGTTGCATGAATAGATGTGTGAAGTCTTCTGAAACCGCTGGGGGACAGATGTGAGAACAGCATTGTATGTAGCGGACAGGTGGTGTATTCAGGGATGGTTTCTCTACCTTGACATGAATCGCCTCTTTCAAGCATCGTTCAAACCATTGTTCTTCTTTATCCAAGATATGTACTTTGCTATCTTCAAAAGAGTGTCCCTTGTATTTTAGGTGTAGAAAGAGAGCTGAGTCTTGCCCTGTAGATTTCTCTCTCCTATGCTGAGCCATTCGCTTGGTGAGCAGTTGTTTGGTCTCCCCAATGTATAGATCTGTGTACTCCTCACTACACTGGACTATGGATTGCTTTGTTTTTCTTTTGGTGCTGGATGCTTTGGGTGTACCCGTTTTTGTCTGTGTGTTGCTAGGTTTGAAAAACACAGGGATGTGGTGTTTGTTGAAAATCCTCCTGAGTTTCTCTGACACTCCAGCTACATATGGGATGACTATGTTTCGCCTACGATGTGTCTCGGGCGGGTATGCCTTTTGTTGTTCCTGTTGAGCTTGGTTGCTGCTTCTTTGACAAAGGCCCAGTCTGGGTAGCCACACGATTTCAAAGCTCCTTTGAGATGTTTTTTGCTCTTTGTCTTTGGTATCAGTTGCCACACATTCTGCCCTATGGTGCAGAGTTCTTAAGTCACCCAGTTGTTTGTTTCAGTGGATGTGGGAATCGAACAACAGATATTGATCCATATGATCTGGTTTCTGGTATACTTCCATTTTCAAGTTACCCCCCTCTTGGATGCATATCAAACAGTCCAAAAAGGCAAGTTTGTTCTCGTGGACATCTTCCCTTATAAACTTGATGTTATTGTCCACTGATTAAATATGTTCTGTAAAGGCCACCACTTCATTGGATCTAATTTTTACCTAAGTGTCATCCTAATACCTGAACCAGAGACTCAGTGTTGTTCCCAGGAATGTAAGTAAGGCCCTCCTTTCCTCTTCCTCCATGTACAAATTAGCTGCAATGGGAGAGACTGGAGAACCCATTGCACAGTCATGTTTCTGTCTTTAAAAAATGTCGTTGAATTTAAGGCACAAATCTAGCAACAAGCATACTTGGTCAGGACTGAGCTTTGTTCTCCTGCTGAGGGTGCTGTCTTGCTGCAGTCAATTTCTTACAGTCTCAATTGCCTCTGTTGTAGGTATACATGTGAACAATGAAGTGACATCATATGCTACCATTGTTTCTTCTGCCTTTAGTGTAAAACCTTGAATCTTGGTTACAAACTCGTTGGCATTCTAGATATGATGCACTGAATTGCCTACCAATGGGGCTAAGATGTTAGCCATGAATTTTGCAATGCTGTATGTCACTGAATTTAGTCCCTATAAGCATGGTGTGGCTTCTCTGGGGTACAGTCAGCGGTATGAAATTCAATAGATGGCTTTCTCCCTTTCATGTTGTTGTAGGCAAGCTATCACCTTTTTTCTTGTAACCGCTTGTTGGGACTTTCCTTAAGGGTTCATACGTATTATTATCACTGAGTAGTGTGGTTATCTTGCAGTGATAGTAAATTGTGTTGAGCACCACTGTGCATCACCATGTATCTGCTGTTTTATCACTGTTTCCTGTCCTTGATAAAGATCCTAATGAGAACGGAAAAGTTGGACACAAATGGTATGTGAAAACATTTTTTTCTGGAGAACATATAGATGACAATACTGTGACTCCTTCAGTTACATTGAGAAGGAAAAACAACAACCTGCCAGAAAGCCTAAAGTGTTGGCACAAGTCACATGACCAGGGGCAGCTGGGAAATTGATAAAATGCTTAGTTCCATGTCAGATTTCAAAATTTAACATAAAAAAATCTGTTCTTTTGAGAAATGGATTTCAGCGCAGGAGTCTGCTGGAGTAGCACTATTAACTGATGCGTTTTGATTCCTTTAAAGAAAACGTAAGAAAGAAAAATTGCATTTCTTCTTTTTACTATATTGTAGCATTTCTTTAAATGACCAAATGATTTGGCACTGAATTAATAGGGCAAAATGATATAAAATTAATTAAAGTTCTATCAAGACATGCAGCTCAGGATCGAATTTATGCATGGGTAGGAGCTATGCATAATAAGTGGAGATAAGGAACACTTACTCTGGGGTTGTGACATGAAGATAAATTGCTAAAGAAAAATCCATTAACACCCCTAGTGCAAGGAGACACCTTGGTATGTGCTAGTTTTGGAATAGCAAGAAATGTGGCATATTTAACATCACTGTTTGCTATTTGGGTTATACAGTGGGATATGCAGTGATTATTATTAAACATTATCTTGCTCAAAGCTAAATTAACTATAACATAACTGTTTTTATGTTATATTAGAGAGAGTTATACTAGAGTAAATCAATAGAGGTTTGTCACATTTCAGTATAAGTATGAGATCTGTATGAAAGCCATTATCCAGAAAGCTCTGAATTTCGGGAAAGTCATTTTAACTGAATCATTCTTTTAAAATGATTTTCTTTTTCTCAGTAATAATACAGTACCTTGTTCTTGATTCCAGTTAAGATATAATTAATCCTTATTGGAGGCAAAACAGTCCTATTGTGTTTAATTAATGTTTAAATGAGAGATATATATATATAGCGATCCAAATTACGGAAAGGCCCCTTCCCCGGAAAAACCCAAGGTCCCGAGAATTCTGGATAACAGGTCCTATACCTATAATAACTAAGTGCAAAAGTGACACTTAGGACTGTTTGTTCAAGTAATTGGTAGGGTAGATAGATGCTTGATAAATTTCCATTTAGCGCTCACCAAATTACAATAGACATGAGTATGAATAAAGAAGCAGTAATCTTTAACAATAGTATGTTTGCCCCATTGTTTCTACCAAAGTACATATTAAGGGTAATTATTAATAATTATTAAACTATTGATTTATTTAATAATGTATTATTCTTATAATTCATTATTAATTGTTATTATTAATTATTATTAAATTCATATTATATGGCATTATTATTAATTATTAGTACTTATTGATTGTTAACTATTTATTATTATTAATTTATTTATTTTAATTATTAATTAAATTATTAATATTAAGGGTACCCTCAAATGGTAAAAAATAGTTAACTATTTTAATAAATAGTTAAAACTTTTAAAGACAATCCTGCTTTAAAATATGAAAAAGCACCAACGTTGATTATAATTATTATAACTTTTCAGCATCAAGTAAATTGCCAACAAGGGCTTTCAGTCTTGTGATAAAGCAGAAAAGGTACTGTATGAAGGGACAGAATTTCAAGGAGAATGTGAAGGAGAAATGGTTGATCAAACCAATATGTTTCTGTCACAGAGGGAATAATAGGATTGTGAAAATTAAGTTAATGATGTGCTCACTATCAGAATTCAGCATTCTGGAATCCCTCTTTGAAATAGATTCCTTTGCGTGCATTGATTTTATTTCATTATGCAATCTATTGGCAGCATACTGTCAGTTGTATTTTTTTTTCTACTCAATGAATTAAGGGGATTAATTGAAAAAATAATGCTTTCAATTTTGTAAGGAAAAATAATGTTTTTTAAGTGTATTTGAAATTGAAGCTTATATCATAATTTCCATGTATAATATACTCTGACTTTACAGTGAGTTTCACACTGTGATCTTTAGGTGTCTGCAGAAAGCTGATACAGTAACTGTGTATAAGCTGCCTATAAAAGAGCAATTTCCCATTTCTTTTAATGTTCTGCTGGAATTGTGTTTTTATTCAATGTTTGTTTTAATTCCGACCAGTAAATATAAATATGAAGATATTGTTTAATCTTCTGGCTGCGCTGCATGGGTAGCAGCTTCTTATCAAACATTTTTATCCAGCAGGTAATTTTTCAAAGGTAAATGAATGGCAGCCAACCACAGGAGCATCTCAAGAATCTGATATAATGAAAAGAATTGTTCTTAAATATAGCATGCTGCAAATTTACCTTGCTCTTACATTTTATTGTTTTGCATGCTATACGGGGTTTTAAGTCAACTTAGCCCCATACCTATGAAAAGTTAATTTATAGGTGACAATTCGTGTGATTGCAATTGCATGCAAGATTTTTACAGAAACTGAAAGCTTTAAGGACCAACTTATCAGATGAAAAAATATTTCATTCTTTTGGATAATTGAGAGCACAAACCAGCCTAGATCCATTCAGACCAAAGGGAGTCTGTTTCAATGGAAGTCATTCTATTGTACTCAATTTTCAGGTAATTTTCAACAATTTTTATTCTTTAGAAAGTTCCAGTGACAATGATAAATACCAAATAATACAAAAAAGGCAAGAAATGTTCCTCAGGATTTTATACAAGCCAATCAAAGGCAAAGGTTTATGCACTGAAATTGTACAATTAGAAAACAATGGCTCCATTTATTTAAAGGGTGGGGGGTTACTTTTACTATGTTATAGATATGCTAATTCCAAGCAACTTTTCACCTGGCCTTCATTTTTTTTTTTAATAATATTTGAATTATTTGTCTTCTACTTCTGACTCTTTCAAGCTTTCAAATGGGAGTCGCTGATCCCATGTAAAAAAGAAATGCTCTGTAAGGCTACACATTTATTGTTCTTGCATCTTTTTATAACTCATCTTTCAATTCAGACCCTCTCCTATTCATAGTCCAGTCTCTTATTCAAATCACTGCATGGTTGCTAGAGTACTTTGGACCCTAGCAACCAGATTGCTGAAACTCCATATTGGAGAGCTGTTGAATAAAAAGCTAAACTCAAAATCCATATTAGGGATGCACCGAATCCAGGATTCGGTTCGGGATTCGGCCAGGATTCGGCCTTTATCAGCAGGATTCTGATTCTGCCGAATCCTTCTGCCTGGCCGAACCGAATCCGAATCCTAATTTGCATATGCAAATTAGGGCCAGGGAGCTAAATCACGTGACTTTTTGGCACAATACAAGGAAGTAAAAAATGTTTTCCCCTTCCCACCCATAATTTGAATATGCAAATTAGGGTTCGGATTTGGTTCGGTATTCGGCCAAATCTTTTGGGAAGGATTCGGGGGTTCGGCCGAATCCAAAATAGTGGTTTTGGTGCATCCCTAATCCATATATAATAAAAAATGAAAACCAGTTGCAAATTATCACAGAATTGTAATATCTACATCATACTAAATGTTTATTTTAAATTATTGTTTTAAGATTTACCTTGTAACCATAAAAGGGTGAGCCCCAGAGCAGACTTCCAACTTAGGTCATATTTTTGATACTTTGTACAACATAGGCAACATTGTAAATGGCCATGTTAATGCAGACTGAATGGATTACAAAGTTGCACAGTATCTTGTTTTTAACCACTATTTTCTGCGTTTTTGTCTATATAAAAATTTGAAAGTGTGATGTTTAAATGCTAGTTGCTATCTGGTGATGTTGTGGTTACCTCATTTCCATCTTGGCCATTTTACGCCAATTGAAGTATTTAAGGCATTTATATTATGTATTAATTACTTTGATATATTTTGGCGCCAATTTTGAAAGGTATTTAAGTATACACCCACGCATATGCATTTTATTCTTGATAAAGGCCCTAATGTGGGTCGAAACGTTGGATATGCTTTTAAGAATAAAAGACACATTTTATTCATGTAAATATGGAGTGCGAGTCCATTCCTGAGCCAGTAAGAGTGTATGCACTGGACTATATATATATTAATAAGCTATAAAGTTTTATATTTTTTATCTCATGTTTATATTTAATGTTTTTATTTAAGGTATGTATTGGAATGAGTCTATATTGTATAAAATTATTTAACAATTAATTTCATTTTAAAAGGATGAATTTTCAAGATTTTGCTTTCCTTTGAATCACTGAACTAATATTTAGTTGTATAAACACCGTGTTGCATGGATTCGACCAAATTCTTGTACCTTTTACATTAGCATTTTTCATGTCACGCACAAGTTTTGTATTGGTTTAGTGTGTTTGGAGTCACTGGTTTGATGAAACCCCAATTTCAAGGGTATTTTCTATTTAGCATAAATCAACATGACCTCTTCAAGTATTTTGATGTATTGAAACTGATCAACGACAAACTGTCTGCGTCCCCTAGACCCAATTGGAAAATTGATGGGAAAACAATCCTATTGGGTTTATTTAATGTTAAAATAATTTTCAACAAACAAGTTATGAAGTTTCAAATTAGCAAAAGAAACATTTTCATGTCCTGTGCATTCTGGATAACAGGTACCATGCATAAAGTATTGACTGTAAATGTTGCTGTAAGATCATTTCAGTATCAGCCTCAGGTACGCATGTGCCATATGTGTCTGGGCAGTCACTATAGACCTTGAAGATCTTTCAGTTATCACTGTTTCCACATAATTCATCTAAATATACTTATGAAAAGCTTACAGATGCTGGGATTGATGTTGGTCAGTTATCAGATAAATCTTCAAGGTGTCGGTCCTACAATCTCACTTAATATATTTGACAGTCTACTCGGTGGTCTTCATAAGTACAATTTTAGTGGTTAAAAAACAGAAATCACTGATCAACATTTCAGCCATAATACCTCCCATAATATTTCCTTCATGATCCCTATAAATTACATTTCCTATATAATAAACTTAATGAGAAAGGAAAGATATCCTCTCTTGGTCACCTACACAATTAGGACAAAGATAAGTCCCACAAGGACCAAATTATTTTTACAAAATAGCTTGATACAGAACAAAGGACCCATATCTCTGCCATCATAACAAAACAGGATATTGCATGAAATGATAGAAAGTTTTGTGCCCAAGTACTACAGGAGTCCAAAAGTAACAGATTATCATCATGATAAATAACCTTACTCTAGTAACTCATATTGAATCAACAGCATACCAATTTAACAACTTTAGTCTATACTTTGGAGGAGATGAACTTGATGGAATTTGGATGTTTTTGAAAGTTTTATGTAACTTTCATAATAAGATATGTAGTTGCAAAAAAGAAACAACAGTAAGCTAAAATAAAAAACAGCATTATAAGTGACAGTTTATGTCACCAATGGCATGCAAGATATTTAAAGTCAAAACACTGAATGTGCATTTAAGACTGAGATTTCATGTGAATAAAGGTATGCAAGATATGCATTTAAAGATTGAATACAAACAAAGAAAAGAGATGAATAATATATAAAATATTCAAAGTTATCTGCTATCCAGAGATCAGGTTAAAGAACGTTTTTGTTATAGTCTTAAGATTAGTGATCAAAGTATAGAAAAATGAAGGGCAAAATAAAGGGCAATTGTCCCCAGTGCAGCTTTACGGTTGCTGTCAATGTACAGGACCCTCTGTGCTAAAGGGTAACCAGTCTGGAATGCCTGACAGGGCTTCAGAAGTACTTGGTGTTCCAGACATGCCTTTGGAATGGCATGCAGTTAAGGATGCTCAAGGGGATTATAGTGTCCAGGTCACTACAAATGCACCCTTCCATGTGCTATACACATTCAGGCTCAATCTTTGCACCCCAAACTACAATTGCAAACATTTGTGGAAGGCATAATAAGTTGGGGTGTAACGTGCATTTTTTTTTTTTTTATAAAAAGTTGTATAACTGTAATATTTGCATAAACTTTTTTTCAATCTTGCAACCTGTCCTGACCTCTGCTTCACCATTATTCCTCAGCCTAGTCTTTATTTTCCCCATTGGTTGACAAGGCTTTGAAATAAGTCGGTTGTCAGTTTGTTCTACAGCCAAAAGTCCTTTGCCCTGAAAGGTTGTTTGTGAAAACCAGAACTAGCAAGGATTGTCCTGCTTTTTGGAAGAGTATGGCTATTGCTATCTACTCAGGGTTCTAGTCCTACTAAATGTAGATGACATTTGCTTGACCTCATGTTGCTAACAATAGCCAAGATAACTATACGGCTAAAATGTTAAACATGTTAGCAATGCTTAAAATGTTTATTGATTATCTGCTGATGAGCCACAATTTCACCATGAAAATGCATTATTGATGTGAACTTGGAAGGGTCCAAAATATATCACATCACATTACCAATACATGAACCATTTTATTTACAGATGCAGTAGCCATCAAATACAGATGAAGCTACTTTGGTTTGAGTGTTTAACACAGAATATCTAAACACATTTAACCCATTTGAGAAATGGTGCTATGGTATGCTAATGCAAAGGTTAAATGCATTAAATGAGTTAACATGACTTTAGATAACACAGTTGATGCAGAATGCAGAGAACATAGTTACTTTTCTTGTTCCTGTTGTTCTGGAACTGGTTTCATTGAGAATTTGATATTAATTAATTTAATAGAGTTCATGCTCAAGATTGTAACTGTATTCAACTATATTGCCACCTAATACTTAAAAAATGTGGTATGAACTGAAATTCAAGAAGCATATATTGTGACAACAAAGATATATAGGTCTGATCTTTTCACATTTAATTAGAAGCTATAATAGCCTTAAACATAGGACCTTACTATGGTCATACAACAGCTGATAAACAGACATTATGGTTCTTATGTACAAAATTAAAGACATATTGAATCAATTGTCCTATGGAGTATCATTAATCTTCAGTTGAGCTGTGATGCAATGGAGGAATATAAAAGAAAGATGGATACAAGTATAAACCAAGCTTTTGAAAATGGTTTTATTGATCAATTCTTAATTACATTTTTACCACAATTGTATCCACAATGTCCTCTATAATTGCAAAAACTCATTTAGCTTACAATTTATTTTATCTTGGTAAAGCTTAATATATTTTAACTGATTGTACAAAATCATATATCATAAATTCCACATTTTTAAATAAAATAAGTGATTTACTTTTGCCAAAAGATTCTAACATATTGTTTGTCACTATGCATAGCTTGGACACAAATATTACACAGAGAGAACGGGTTTAGTCTTTACTGCTTAGAATTTTTAACTTTAGGAACTTCAATACATTTGTAATCATTTTTGTTTAACACAACATTTTAATAACAAAAGGCAGATACTGCAATGGGGGACTGTCACGAATCAGCACCCAAAATCAAGAACCAATGCTAGACTCCCTTGCTTTTGCCTCTGCCTCCAACAGCTGCCTTTAACCTTGGGAAGAGTCCTCGGCTAATCAGATGCCGCCAGGTCTTAATAAAGTGATACTGACACTAAAAAATTAATTTTAACATATGAATATACATTAAATGTTACCTATAGATCATGTTGATCATTTTTTGCTGAGAGATTTGCTTTTTTATACAATTGTTAGTTGAAGTTCCTAAGCCTGACTCTCTGACACTCTGATTTTGCCAACCTGGCTGTCCCATATCAGGGTTCTTGAAGGGGACAATGGATAGTGATAGTAGGAGATTTAGTAACTTTGACCATAAAAAATATAAAAATGCATAAAGAGGAATCCTAGCATCATCTAGCAGTAAGCAGTTAGTACAGCCTAACTGGAACAGAAATTCTCATCCCAAACTTGATATTGTCTTGGAAAGATCACCAATTTTTGGATTTAAATATGGAAACATATGTTTCAGAATGGTTGTAAATTCAGGCTGGGGCAAAGACTGAATCAATGAGCTGATGTGGTCCTCATCCCAATGGCATTTTTAATCTTGCGCAATCAATATCAGACTGATTTTCAGTCAGATATAGGGTTGAGTAGGTCCATCTCAGGACCACATACACATGCCAATAAACTGCCAACTTTATGGCCATCTTTAGTTATTCAAGAGGAAACAAGGTTGTTAAAAGTGTAATGACCTGCATACAAATATGTATTGATCGACATTGAATAGTCAGCATCAGATAATATAGAAAGTGAAAAGCTAAGGACCACAAGAGCTCCCAAGTTAAAGGCTAGCAAATGACAGAAGTTCTGAAATTAACATAAATGGCTTATTTTATCATAAGCAAAACACCAAGTTTTCCTTTAGCATACAGTACATCAATGCTTCAATATGCCTGGTTATCAAATGCACATACCAGAATAAATTGCAAGATAACACCAATATTTATACTATACTTGTTCCAGTGTCTACCTATTGAATCAATAGGGCAAATTTGGAGGGGGAAGTAAGAGTGAAATGGATCATATAATGCATATTTTTTCCATTACAAAGGGGCAGAGTTATTAATCATCACCTGTGTGTAATTTGGAAAGGAATTGCTTTGACTTGTTGCCAAAAACACAAGTAATTTTTTACAGGCAAGGGAGTTTTACAAAAATTAAAAGTTTGCTTAACAAAAACAATAACTTGTTGTCTGGAATGAAGATCGTGGTTTTACATTTATACTTTTACTTTTGTAACCTTATTTGCCTTTTTCTCAGCATAACTCTCATGTCATTCTATACATTGAATTTCAAATAAAAACTGTTCAATACCGTTCAAAGCTAATTTGTTTTACATTGTGTGTTTTTAACATTTGAGCAAAGAGCTAAATAATGGTACTACATATTACTATTATCAAAGCATATGCAGGAAATGTTATACACAAGTGTGTTGCATGGTCTGTTTCTATATTAAATTAGTATTTATCTGACCCTTTGCCTGAATATCGACTCCAATTCTGCCTTAACCCTCTGATTGACTTCCTGGTTTGACCCTTGCCTGCCTGACTACGTTAACTCTCTGCCTGCCTCAACCCGGCCTGACTACGATTCTGCTTTACGCCTTGTACCACAACCTTCTGCCCAAAGACTTTGCCTACAGTTGTGACCCTTTGTCTGCCCAGAACCCCTCACCTTGCACCTGGCGGCATTCAATTAGCCGAGGGCTCCTCCCGCGGTGAAAGGCGGCTGTTATAGGCAGAAGTACAAGCCTTGACCAGAGTGCTTGGCATCACTTCTGGGTTTAGGGTGTCAACCATTACAGAAATAATGCTTTTTGTTTGTTTTTTTAAGAGACTGAGGGAATTGAGGGATGGTATTCCAAATGAAAGCGGTAGCAAGAGAGATAAATTTAAGGTGTGAGACACGAGTAGAAATTGGTGGCACAATTAGATTGCCCTGAAAGAAATGGAGGAGTTTAGTTGGAGATACAAGAGAAGGGATTTCATTAAATGTAGAGGCATGAAAGGCTTTGGAAGACATGAGACAGAGTTTAAAAGTTGTTCTTATTCTTTCCTTGATGGGCTGCCGTGGAATTTCAGTAGAGGAAGGGCCTCCCCTCTATTTAAGGAGAGGGATATCAGATGCTACCCCCAGACAATGTGCTCAGTTGTGATGGGTAATACACATGCCATCCCTTTAACAGTAAATTGAGAGAGTACCAAGTTTAGAGAGAAAGAGGATCAGTGCACATTTTGTTAAATTCATGATGTCATTAATTTATTCAGGTGGGGATTTT
>CM044434.1:43432239-43447353 GCA_024363595.1 Xenopus borealis | reverse complement strand
CCCTTGCACAGAAGAAATCTTAGTGTCACAGTTTCCAGGGCATCCATGCAATTGCATTACTGGTAGAGGACCTGTTATTTTGAGTCTACTAAAAATTAATTTAAACTTGAAATAAACCCAATTGTCTTGTTTTGCCTCCAGTAAGGATAGATTACATCTTAGTTTATACAAGGTACTGTTTTATTATTGCAGAGAAAAATCAAATCATCTTTAAAAATTAGAATGACTGTCTTTGCTTATAAAGAAAACTCTGGGAGATGGCCTTCCTGAGCTTTCTGGAAAACGGGTTTACAAATAACGGATCCCATACGTGTATTACATATTTCAGATTAAAAGCTAATATGTGACCAGTGTTTTTTAAGAGAGTAGTCAAACAGGGATATTGAGAAGACATTGTAAAGAGATCAAGTATAAAATCAAAGAAAGAAATGTTATTTTTCTTACAAAAACATGTAAGCATCTAATACTAATCAGATACTACGGTTTAAATGGAATATTTTAGGACTTTTTAAAGTGTGCCCATCCCTTATGAATATTGCACTGTACAAGGCAGGCAACGATATAGTGTATATTCATGGGAAAGTGCAGGGTGCAAAAGTGCAAAAAGAAAAACATGTAGGTTAACTATAGCTTTTTGCACTTTGTGCCTTGTGCTGTGCTTCACAAATAACCCCTTATAAGTATGCATCTTTTCTCATCGTTGTGATATAAAGAAATGAAACATTCTCTCTGAGGCTGGAAGAAAACTGCTGCAGATTACTATGGTGAGAAACAATGTAGTTACGCTCCGTTAAGCTCAAAAATGCCATAAAATGCTCTTTTACTTGTTTCTGCAACAAGCATATTGATATTGTATATACTATTTACCTTTATTCTGTTATTCTTTGTATTCTTTATAACATGAGGAATGTGATAACCACCAATCTTCTGTCCTTTAGAATACCATACCATCATACCATTCTTTACATAAAGGGGCAGATTTACAAAATTCACATGTATTCACATGAATGATTCGAAATTTGATCGAATTTTCCAAAAAGATTCAAATTCGAATTTCGAATTTGAAAATTAGGTGACTTCGACCAGTGAATTTGTTAAATTCAATTGATTCGAATGATTCAAATAATTTGAATAAAAATCTATTAGACTTTTCGACTATCGAATTACTTCCCCTTTAATTTATATTTGACTGCCTAGTTCGCCAGTTTCAACCTACCGAAGTGCCTTTGGTGAATTTTGATCAAATTATAAAAATTCGATCGAATGGTTAAAATCGATCAATTAAAATTTTTATAATTCGATCGTTGGACCAATCGAATTGCCGCAAAATCCTTCGAATTCGAAGGATTTTAATTCCCTACCTATTCACATGGTGGAATTTCTAATTTTTTTCAATTCGAAATTCGACCAATAGTAAATCTGCCCCTTAATGTCACCTGCAAATATACTGTATGAAACAGTGGCGGAATGACTGGGGATGCAGGGGGTGCGATTGGGTCAGCTTGTGCTCCACTGAATCTCGCCCAATAATTGCATAGGAACGGAGGGGGCTGCATATCCCGTGCCAGGGCCTGCCCTCCTCTAGTTATATTATTGGTATTAAATCGACAATTTGGGCTTTTAAAAATTTTAGCAAAACATTTCTGGTATCTGTGGAAGAAAAGCTTTAGGGGTGGATATTAAAGGATACAATTCTCAAATAAAAACCTATGAAATATAATTAGGTGAATTAATCTGACATTTACCTCATTTCTCAGTTAGTTGGTCCTTCATTTACCAATTGTTTCAACTCCATCTAAAGGACAATATAGCAGGTGGTCAATTTGTTAGGTAATTGAAAACCTCTTCTTTAAAAACATGCACCAGACTGGGGACATATTTAGGCTTTTCCCAATTATAGCATCTACTTAAAGTGCTACTGACAAGTTCCTATACGCCCATTAAACCTTATCAACAACGACCCTCAGACACTATTAAATCATCTTGCTGGGCTGTGGGCGGAGCGATACTTCCATAGGCTAATTACAAATGGAAACAGACTCCAGCTTATGGAGGGATCACACTGCCCGCCCCCAGCCCAGCATAACTGTAACAACTCAGCAAAATGATTTAATGTTGTCGGAGGGTCGCTGTTGCTAAGGTTGGCTGGGCTGGGGGCTGCTTTGGGAGAGTTTCAGCTGCTTATGTTTCGCATGCAGCTTCTCTTCACTGATACCAACACGTTACTATTTTATATCACTTTAAACTGGTGAATTTTTTTTACAGTTAAAATACAGAAAAAGTTAAATCTGGACACAGGCTCAGAGAAAAGCAGTACAGGCGAGAATCCTAAACATGTTGGGCTGTTGGTCTGCTGTAAAGGATCCCAGACAGGTGCACTTTTTAAAAGAAGGGACGCATTGGCCTTGGATATCTAATGAGTTCCCACCACTCCCAGTGCATTTAATTTTGTTGACTTTTAGAAAATAGAAAATGCTATTCAAAAAAGTAAAAAAATAAACTACACTGTACATCTGTATTTTAGTATTTAAGCCTATTCTAACATTAGGGGGGCTTTTTATTAAACATAATTTTCTTATGGTTGAGTTTGTAAAGGGGAAAAGTTAAACTTTTTGAGAAAAGAAATAAAATTTTTCGAGATTTATTATGCCCTGAAGCTGCTAAAAATCTGAAAAATATCCCACCTAAAACCAGTCACGGGGAAGCCAATGGCAGGTGGTACCTTTAATAAGTGGAACATTTTTTATACACTCAAGATTCTTAATAGTTTCTGTCTGACGCTGGTGTTCATTTGATAATCCTATACATTCGAGTTGCCGAGGTGACAATTCTGATAAGTTGCCCGATTTGAATTGATGCATGATTTTGTTGCAAATTTTTCCCACACCAATTTGCTCATGAAGTTTTATTGGTAAACTAAGGGGATTCAGGTTTGGGAATTGGTTGAATAGTTTTTTAATTATAGTGAAGCAAGTGACCATGGGAAGACTGTTGGAGAGACTTGAAAGAACTGAAACAGCTTTCTGAAAAGCCTCTTGGAATGTATTTTAAAGCTGTTGTTCACCTTTAAATTAACTTTTAGCATGATGTAGAGAGTGATAATCTGAGACAATTTGCACTTGGTTTTCTTTGTATTATTTGTGGTTTTTGAGTTATTTAGCTTTTTATCAACAGGTATCCAGTTTGCAATTTAAGAAATCTGTTTGCTAGGGTCCATATTACTATAGCAATCATGCACTAATTTAAATAAGAGACTGGAATGTGACTGGGGGAGGACTCAATAGAGAGATACAAAAGTAGCAACAGCAATACATTTGTAGCGTTACCGAGGATTTTTTTTTTAGATGGGTCAGTGACCCCCATTTGAAAGCTGGAAAGTGTCAGAAGAAGACAAATCATTCGAATACTATAAAAAATAAAAAATAAAGACCTACTGAAAAGTTGTTTAGAACTGGACATTCTATTGCATACTAAAAGATAACTTAAAGGTGAACTACTTCTTTAAGAAGTTATATTGCGTTACGATTTTGCCTGTGTTAAAAGGGGATCCATTATGACTGAATATCAGCAAAATGACATATGTCACATATGTGGCTGCTAATAAAAGACATTTACTAAAAGCCATTTCAAATTTGGGGTTGATGATACCTTCCAATTGTAAAAATTGTGTATTGTTGTGAAAACAAGCCAGTGTTTAGGGAATGCATACCTTACTATTATACCTGCAAAGTAGGTGTAGCAGACTCCTTGTTTACAGTCAGATCAATACATTACAAAGACATGTCAACAGAATCCATGTTCCCACAACACTAAAAAACCAAATAACAGGTGTCTTGTTAATGTTTCAAGAAAACAGAAATTTTAATTGTTTCCATAAACAAACATTTTTACAGTGAGACTTAAAAATTTTTGACTCTGTTCCAGGAGAATGCAAAATCATATGTTTACAAAACAAGGAACTCACCTCTGTAGAACACAATCTGTCATAATAAATGAGAGCTGCACAGTTAGGTGTTATTTCCAAAGCTTCACTAAAATAAAAGCTGTTATTTACCTGCCGTGCAAAAAAAGATGAAAGCCTGAGGAAATTCAAGTTATCACTGTGTGATATTCATGTTTGAACCAAATAATAATGACATTCAGGGTTCGCTTGGATTTGTTTTTCTCCATTATACAACTTAGGAAATTGAAAACTGAAATACCTTTAAAGGTCTGTAAATGTATTATACCTTATACAGGTATGGGACCTGTTATCCAGAATGCTCGGGAACTGGGGTTTTCTAGATAATGGATCTTTCTGTAAGTTGGATCTTCATACCTTGAGTCTACCAGAAAATCCTGAACTCATGAAATAAACCCAATAGGCTGGCTTTTCTTCCGCTAGGATTCATTATATCTTAGTTTAGTACAGGTATTGGACTCGTTATCCAGAATGCTTGAGACCTGGGGTCTTTGCATAATTTGGATTTCTAGTAAGTCTACTAGAAAATCATTTAAACATTGAATAAACCCAATAGGCCAGTTTCCCTTCCAATAAGGAGTACTTATATCTTATTTTGGATCTAGTAGAAGGTATTGTTTTATTATTACAGAGAAAATGGAAATCATTTTTTAAAATTTGGATTATTTGGATAAAATGGAGAGGGCTTTTCCATAATTCAGAACTGGAAGTCTGTATTAGGAGTTTCCAGATAATGGATCCCATACCTGTACTGTACATTGATATATATTGCAAAAAAATAAACAAAATCAATGCCCCCCTACATGCCCTTGAAAATGCTTTTTAAAACCACCACATGGCAGTGAGCTGTGATTACAAACAAGAACAGACTGGTGAAAAATTAGCTTGGGAAAAAATGTCAGACAGGCTGGAGATGGACACAGCTGTTGCAGACCTGTGCACAGACTGAAGGCATCACTAATGTACTGCAGGGTTTCTTCAGTCTAATTTTAGGTAACCTTCAGCTTGCTTTCAGCGATTGCTGTCTGAGGTAGAGGCGCTGAAGGGACATATGAATGAAATAGCTTGAAGGCATCAGTGTGATAGGAAGCATAATCCTGAACAGAAAATTGACACAATCTTTTTTTTTCAGGATGCCAGATGGGTACACAACATATTGAGTGCTGATTAATAAGGGCAGCTAGGTTCATTAAACGGCACCAAAACAAAAGTGTATATAATGATGAGGTAGCAGTTAGTGAAATAAATGTATAAGAATATATCTGTTAAAAAATAAATAAAATATATATACAGTATATAGGATGTATAAGATGTATGTAATAATAAAAGCAATTTGATTAACTACAAATTGTATTAGGCTGAAAAAAGACACACGTCCATCAAGTTCAACCTTTAATTTTTTTTTTTTTTTTTAAACTGCTTAACTTCTAGTTGATCCAGAGGAAGGCAAAACCCCCATCTGAAGCCTCTCCAATTTGCCTTAGAGGGGGAAAAAAAATCCTTCCTGACTCCAAAATGGCAATAGGACTAGTCCCTAGTCTTCCATAACCTTGTATTCCCTCACTTACTAAAAAGCCACCCAACCCCTTCTTAAAGGGGTGGTTCACCTTCAATTTAACTTTTAGTGTATTGTAGAAGGGCCAATTCTAAGAAACTTTTCAATTGGTCTTCATTATTTATTTTTCATAGTTTTTTTAATGATTTGCAATTTTCTTCTGTTTCTTTGCAGCTTTCAAATGGGGGTCACTGACACCATCTAAAACAAATGCTCTGTAAGGCTACAAATGTATTGTTATTGTTACTTTTTATTGCTTATCCTTCTATTCAGTCCCTCTCCTATTCATATTCCAGCCTCTTATTCAAATCAATGCAGGGTTGCTAGGGTAATTTTTACCCTAGAAACCAAATTGCTGACACTGCAAACTAGAGAGCTGCTGAATAAAAAGCTAAATAACTATAAAACCACAAACAATAAATAATGAAAACCAATTGCAAATTGTCTCAGAATGTCACTCTCTACATTATACTAAAAGTTACCTCAAAGGGGAACAACCCCTTTAAATCTATCTAATGTATCAGCCTGTACAACAGTTTCAGGGAGAGAATTCCACATATTCACAGCTCTCACTGTTAAAAATTTGTTCCGAATATTTAGGCGAAACCTCTTTTCTTCTAAACGGAATGGGTGACCTTGTGTTAGCTGGAAATACCTACTGGTGCGGGTCCATGAAAAGATTATTCCTTGAAAAATGAATCGACGTTTCGGCTCGAGTCTAGAGCCTTTATCAAGTTCAAATTTTTTTAAAAAAAAATCCTAGGAGTGCACTGATTTAAATCTATTTTTATCAATTTTTCCTCACAGCGGCACTCGGGTATTAAGCATCAGTATTTTTTACGGTGTGCGGATCTTTGTGGCGATATATATATATATATATATCTTGGTTGAAGTAGCCGCACTCACCAGGTTGGTGTCCCAGCCAAAACATCAGTTTTCAGCTTCAATAAAATTCTTTTTATGCCATACTCACAGTCCTGTGAGTTTAGCTACTTCAACCAAGATACATTCATCAGTACGTGGAACTGCACCCACGCAAAGTTAAATTCTTTATCGAGAGTGCCTGTTTTTACCATATATATATAAATATATATATATATAGAGAGAGAGAGAGAGAGATAATAGGAAAACTCCCGGTGGGCCCATATGTCAGTGGGCCCTCCTGCTTCAAACCATTTATCCTATTTCATGGTCATTCATGGGAAAAAATGCTCAATAATGGAAGAATATTATAAGTACATATAAAAGACTAGGGGGTAAATTTATCAAAGAGTTAAGTTCTGCCACTAGAGTGAAATTCCGCAGCACTCAATTCATTTCTATGGGATTTTGAAAGGCGTATTTATCATTGAGTGAAGTGAAAGTTCACCCTTTGATAAATACGCCTTTCAAAATCCCAAAGAATGAATGGAGAGAATTTCACTCTAGTGGCGGAACGTCACTCTTCACTTCACTCTTTGATAAATTTACCCCTAGGAGAATAAAGAGGTTGAGTGAGGAGAGGAGGAAAGTGGGTCCACAGTCTAATGTTTTCTGGTGGGCCCCTGGCTTCTCAGTCTGACACTGGGTATGGGATCTGTTATCATGTGACCCATTATCCAGAAATCTCAGAATTACAGGAAGGCCATCCCCCACAGGCTACATTTTATTTAATTCAAGTTTTTAAAAATGATTCCCTTTTTCTCTGTAATAATAAAAGAATACCTCATACTTGATCACAACTAAGATCCCTCTTTCTGCCCAGAAATCCTGCTGATTTTTTTGGCATCAATCCCATTGCCAAATTATTGGCAATTCAAGAATGTATTGTTAAATATATTTAAAGCCAATTAAGTAATATCAGTAATCATTTGTTTTTCAATTGAATTAAATATTCTAAATGAATTCACTCATTCTACACATAATTCTACAAGTATCATTCTTTGCCAGTGCACCTTTTTACTTTACCTTTTTCATTTACATGTTTCTTGTGGTATCATGAAAATTGAAGTGCTTGCCAACATTTTGAATTAAAAAGAAATCCACTTGGTTTTCTTTCAGTTCTTTCTCTTTTGTTATAAAAATAAATAGCTTATATTAATTTTAATACTTTTTCAAATGATATTCATCTGAGCAATGCAGATAATTAGTAATAAGACATTCTCATATCAGCAGCTGAGACGGTCCATTCCTTTTTAATTGCAATTTACAGTCGGGTAACAAAATGCTCAGTGTCTCTTGGGGCAATAAAGGAGCAATTACTCTGATGATTCAGACCACAAAAAGATGAAACAGCTATGAAGAGATTAGCATAGAGTTGTAATTAATGCAATTTGCTTTTTTAATATTCTATATTAAAAGTTTTAAAGAAAAAGGAAAGTTAGAATCACGGGGGGGGGGAGGGGGGGGCGGAGGACGGTGGTGCCAAGAGATTTAAGAATTTACTCATCATATTTGCACATATAATAGTATAATCAGAACCTTACATTTCTCTTAAAAAGCAAGTTGAATGTTTGTTTATGCAGGCTCCTATTCATAGGTATGTTTTATGCTTCCTCATATGAAGTGTTTTTTTACATGTTTTCATAGGGGTTGTATTTGTTGAACTTACCAAAATACATGGTAATTATTATATTATATTATTAAAATATTATATTACCTCTTTAAATAATATACAGATAAACCATTGTGCTGAGTAATCTTTCCTCTGTTTGGTTGTGCAGAACATTCCCTGAAACATCTAAGTTCCTTAAATGTAAAGGAGAACTAAACCCTCGTTAAAAAACCATATCCCCCTACTCCCCATAGACCCCGCTCCCCCCAGCGTAGCTCTTACCCTGCCCCTAACTTTTTAATCACCCCTCACAGCAGTTTCAGGCATCAGAGTTCAAGGCAGCCATCTTCTTCTCTTTGGTAATCTTCGTCTGTTGCTAATGTTTTTGGTGCATGCGCAGTTCGAGCAATTTCCTGGTCATGGACAACGGCACATGCGCTGAAACTCACAAACATTGCCGAAGACCTGGAAGAAGATTTGAAGATCACCAAAGAAGAAGAAGATGGCTGCCTTGAACTACAATGCCTGTAACTGCTGCGAGGGGTTAGTAAAAAGTGGGCAATTGCCCAGGGTAAGAGCTGCGCTAGGGGGGTCTATAGGAGGTAAGGGTTAAGGGTTTTTTTAATGCAAGGTTTAGTTCTCCTTTATGTAACAATTTTTTTTAAGTTGGTGTTGCAATCATTGCATTAGAAGTATCAAACTGCCTATTCCTTTTCAGTGACTGGTAGGATGTTTAAGTCCAGCTGACAGGCTACAGGGAAAAAAACTTTTCATATTGCCATAAATTAATTTATACCAATTCAATCAATCTTGTTTAAATATCATCCTCTCTGTAATTGATTTTTATTATTTTAAAAATGGTGAACAAAACCTTGAAAAGTGTCCAATTATTAATTATATCTTTGAATAATTAACATCTCAAGTAATTACATTTTAATTGTGAAATTCACAATTTTGAGAGCTCTATTCTATAGCTTTTGAAAAAGAATGCTATCATATAAAAATTCCCATATTTCAGTGTTGGTAATGATGCTTAATGATGCTTTAAAAGTGTCAAGGCTAAGTTTTAAATATGATAAGCATGTTCTGACTGCATAAAAATGGCTGAAACGTGCAAGATATTCTGTGTGAGAGTTTATAAGTAGGCAGGCATACAAGTATATTCTTGAAAATCTTAACATCATTAACATTCATATTCAAGCTCAGGTTCCCAATTAATAAGAACTCTTATGAAGAAGAGCATTGACTCCTCTATTTCTGCATTAGATCGATAGATATATCTACTGTACCTTTCTTTAAGTATGGCTCCTTGCATGGGATCAGCAAGACAGATAAAGAGGTTGGAAACAAATGAGAACAGATGGTGTTTAATTATCGTTGCATAATAATAATTTTATGCTAGTTATGCACTTTAGAAATTTAAATAGGTGCAGCACGGTATACAGGTACATTCATAGTTTAATGTAGGTGTCATCGGCTCCCTAAACCAGAACAGATGACAAGTTCCCTGGTCTCGGCTCGGCTTCACCAGTAGTGTGACCGCCTTTGGCTTCGGGAGGAGCCCTCAGCTTACTCGGATGCCACCTGGACTTAACGAGAGGAGCAAGGCGAGGAGTTCTGGCAAGCAAAGGGGCACGACTGTTGTTAAAGTCAGTTAGGCCGAAGGTCACGGTACAATAGGATGAGGCAACAGCGAAGTCAGGCAGGCTGGGTCGAGGCAGGCGGATAGCAAGGATCGGCAGGCAGGCAAGGGTCAAACCAGGTAATCAATCAGATGAGGATGAGGCAAAATCAGTAGTAAGGAACAGGCACAGGTCAGGATACAGATAAGAGAGTAGTCAAAGCCAGGCAGGGTCAAAACAGGTATTCAGGAACAAACAGAAGCTAAATAGCAAAGTTACAGGCACCAGGAATAAACCTATCACGGGCAACAATCAATTTCCAAAAATCCCTTTAAATACCCCTTTAATGATTTGAATTTGGCGCCATGCGCCTTTAAATGGCGGAAGTGCGCGCCGCGCGCACTCTAAGAGAAGCCGGCAAATGAAGAGGAACAGTGCGGCGGGCGTCCCCGCTGATTGCAGCGTGGCAGGCGTCCCCGCCGCACCGGTAAGGAGCGATTTCTTACAGTAGGTTTGCAGGAAATCAGTAGATTATAATGTACATTGCATTCAATATAAAATGATGATTGCATGCCTAATCTGAATTTGCACAAAGTGGGTGCCAACTTTGTAGGAAACAGTGAGTGCATTGAAACTAATGAGCAAAACAGGGTCACAGGACAAGTCCAGGTTTTGACTGAACAATGTCATCAAAGTTCCAAAGCTTGCCAAGAAAGGATCATATCACAAGGGATTTGGCAGACAGAACTCTGGAATTGGCACTGGCAGACACAACACACAGAAATGGCTGATGCCTTTCAAGAAAGAGCTACAGGTATTACTTTATTTAGGTCTATCGAGGCTTTGATTACTATTTGGGGGACAGAAAGGTAAAATGAAGATTGCTTTCTTAGTGTCTCTGTATCATCCATGGCTTGATAAAGATTGATTATATAAGCAGAGGTTTAAGCTTTATGGATGCATTTTATACAGCAAAAATATAGAGGGAAATCAATCTTGCAAAACATCTTGACAGAAGAAAATTTATTTTGATAGAGACTGTAATCTCTAAATGTAATAAAATTTGCATGTCGCAATGCAATATTCTTCATAAGGCTTTTATTGCATTGCAAATTTTAATTGCTCATTGCGAACCTTTCACACCTGCTTAAACTTTTTGGAACAAATCTTTTTTCATTAAGACATTTTATTCCATACACAGCTCACTATTGCAAACTATAAAATTCACAACCTAATTCTTTTGCTTTTCTTAAAAAAAGATGTTCTTGTACAAAAAGGCTTTTTTTATCTTAAAGAGGCCCTAGCAACTACAAAATGCAAAATTATGTACCGTGTAAAAGGGCCCCCAAAACTTGTTTTTCATAGTGTTTGGTGCACATATTGCCTGGAAAGCAGAGGTACTGGAACACTTGGAGAAGGTCCGAGTGAGGGACATATTACAATGCAATCAGTGTAGCCACATTATTTATCTGGTAACCATAGTTCTTCATGATTAAGATTCTTCATGTCAATATTGAATTTGCGAAGTTGCGAAATGACGTCACGCTGGCGAATTAGCACTAGTGTTAGACGCTTCGTGCTTTAGTGAATCTGCCCCATAGAAGCAAGCTGCTACTGCAAGTACTGTGTTGCATAAGATACGCAGTTTACCTACATAGGAATATTTACATTGGAGAAACATTAAAAATAAAAAAATACAATGTATTCCATTGCAATGACATAACAGGTTTTTCTACATTGCACATGTACATTTTTTCTTTGACATGGGTATGTCTGTTTTAATTTTAGTTTTTGAGTCATCTTTTATATACCTTCAAGATCCAGCCCAGCCCATTGTATGCAAGAATGTTTCAGACAATCCATACTGAGGATCTGCCCTGAAAAGCCCAGTGGTTCCAGGTTTTAAAAATGTCATGTTTCCTAGAAGTTATGCAGAATTTTTGTTTGTACACATAAACTTACAATCACAATTTTTAATGAGTCAAGAAGTCATAAAGAGGGTCCTTATAGAGCAGTGATCCCCAACCAGTGGCATGTTGCTCACCAACCCTTTGGATGTTGCTTTCATTGGCCTCAAAGCAGGAGCTTATTTTTGAATTCTGCATAAAATCAGTCATACTGCCAAACAGAGTCTCCTGTAGGCTGCCAGTACACATAGGGGTTAACAAATAGCCAATCATGCCTTACTTGGCATCCTAGGAACTTTTTTCATGCTTGTATTTCTCCCCAATTCGTTTTATATACGAACGTGACTCACAGGTTAAAAAGGTTGGGGGCCTCTGTTATAGAAAATGCCCTTACTGGGATAAATTTAAATTTGCCTATTTTTGAGCTATTAACGGTTTCCATGTTTCTTTTTCCTTTCTTCCTCTATGTATCCATCATGTCACATGTTATTGCAATAATATAATGCATTTATGCTCAAATAATCATTCACTTGCTAAACAATCTTACAGCTTTGGAACTGTAGACAATAGCCATATTTAAATCATGATTCTATTTTTTTCCTACTAGTTTTTCAAGGAAGGAATGGATAAAACTCTGAAGAAGCATCACATTGCCATTTCTTGCTCTGCTGTGTTCTAAGCCTGGTATGTACCTCCTGTGAGTAAATAAAATAGCAAATAAAACAGCTTGCAGGCATGTACAAAGGTCATGCATCACCGGGGCTGGAAAAGCAATTTTCTTCAGAATCCTTCAGGAGAAATATATTCCCATAGGCATTTGATTTTTCATTTGTAAGAGAATAAAAGGATGATAAAAGCAATAGCTAAAAATTGTGTAGATTACACTATGGATAACCTATTTTGGAAAGAAACACTAAACAAAACAAGGTTTCATTTATATAGAAGCTCGTGTCCAACATGTAATTATTTTTCAGGCTTTCTGATATCCAGCCCAGCTCCTTCATGTTGCCACCTGCACTGTATTTTAAGCACCATGAAAGCAGTATGAACAATCGGATCACTTTGCAAATTCAATCTGCATTAGCATTTCTGGACAAAACATCTTGGAAAGAGGAAAGAAGCATTTAGATGTTGGCCATAGACGGCAGACCTGTAGGCTGCCAGTTGGACAGCTCCCAAATAACCAAGTTCTTTCCCTGCAATTATTGTATGCTTTAGAAAAAATGGACACGTCTGAGTTTATGGAATTTGCTAATGTTTTCAGTTTGATATATATGTGAACGCAAAATAAAGACATAATTAATACAATTAAACATTTGCTACTTCACCTGGCCAAGTTATCACTTTTTTTTGACACTTTAGGTAAAGACAAATCAGGACCAATAACATTTTTGTTTTGTAATACACTGGCACACAATGTTTTTAAAATTGCTCATTGGAATGATTAGGACTAAAATGTTATTGCAGTTCAGCCTTTCAATCTAGAAACTATAAATTGGAATTAGGTATACCATACCACTAATTCTGCTCTAGTTTTTTTAGTTAATAAGTAGAGATTTATGACTTCTTGAGATGCACATAGATTTAAGGAGGTGAGGGCCCAGCAAGACACTCTGGGGCAGATTTACTATTATTCCCCAACAAAAATTCGAATTTCCTCGATATTCGATTAGCATTCGATTTTGGAATGCTTATCAAATAGTTTAAGGCTACCCTTTTATTCAATGATCGAATAACGATCGAATAACGATCATTCGATCATTCGAATAATTCGTATGATTCGAACGATCCAAGACTTCGATCGTACGAATCCTATTCGATCAGGACTAAGCCTCAGAAGCCTATGGGAGTGCTCCCATAGGCTTCTATTACAATTTGATAGGTCCAATCTGGCGAAGTAGGCAATCTGATAACTTTAAAAAATTAAATCCTTCGCTGATCGAATGATCGAATAAGCCAAATTTGCATATTCAACCAATCAAATTTATTCTACGATCGTTGTTCGATCTATTCACGTGAATTTAGTAAATCGGCCCCTCTGTGTGCAGTGTGAAGCCATGGATAGGGCACAGGTCTTACCAGTATTGAGATTACATACTTGTGGCATGGCCATCACTAATGTTTTTGGCAACTTCAGACTATTGCACTTCCGCCATCATCGAAACGTATTAACCACCAAATATTTCTCTTGTTGCAGGTTGCTAATGTTGTGGAACCTCAAGAACTAGAACCACTTAAGGTGAAAAAATACAGTTTATTTGACTAGAGCGCCATGGATTTTGAACTCACAGAGAGTCAGAATTTCGAACAAAGAAATCACAGAGTATTTATAAACTCTAACATAAGAACTTACAGGTGTTATCATTGCAAGAGTATAGATATATCAATTAACAACACAGAAAAACTGCCCATATAACCAATAGGATGGTTCTTCCTCAAGGTTAAGTTTATAATGACCAAGTTAGCTTGAGAACAGAATCCATCCATGTCAAGGGGAGTCTATAGGAGATAGCCTTTCAGATAGATGGAGCATTCTGGATAATGGGTTTCTGGGTAACAGATCCCATGCACCAATGTTCTACCATGCCAGACATTTGCTGTGGTATACTTTTGCAGTGTTTCTCTTGCTGTGTGGGCAGCTAGTTAGTGCAGACTAGAAAGGGAAGTACACCCTTGGAGTGATAATAATCTGGAATTCATAAAGATAAATACAAATATATACATCTCTGCTACTTGCACGTTCGACAAAGTCATTAAATATGCCTGGGTGTAGAAATATTCACTATACCTGCAGAAGGATCTGCACTCACAGGGCTTAAAAAGAAAAAAATATTTTTATTCTGAGAACTTCAAGCTGACATTTTGGCCTAACCCAAGGTGAAACGTCAGTTTGAAATTCTGAGAATTTTTTTTTTCTTTTTAAGTCCTTTAATTCTCAGAATTTCAAATTGACGTTTCGGCCTCACCCAAGGCCTTGGGATAGGCCGCAACGTCAATTTGAAGCTCTGAGAATAAAAATGTTCTTTTTTTTTTAAGTCCTGTGAGTGCGGATCTTTCTGGAGGTATTGCAAATTATATATAATAATATATTATTATCTATAATAATATATATGTAAATGTTGGAGTCACAGTGGGATGGTAAAAATAGCAAGAAAATAATTTGTTACTCGTGCATATTGGAGTGCTGGTCCTCCATTTTAATATATGCAATTAATTGACCATCCACCCATGAATTTACTCTGGTTAGAATGCTTGCTTTGCATTGAACTGGACTGGTATCGGATTCATTATCCAGAAACCCATATCCAGAAAGCTCTTATTTCTGAAAAGCCCATTTTATCAAAATAATCCAATTTTTTTTTTAATTATTTCCATTTTCTCTGTAATACTAAAGCAGTACCTTGCACTTGATCCAAACTAAGATATAAGTACTACTTATTGGAAGGAAAACCATTGGGTTTGAATGATCTTCTAGTAGACTTAAGGTATAACAATCCAAATTAAAGAAAGACCCCAGGTCTCGAGCATTCTGGATA
>CM044434.1:43414884-43425540 GCA_024363595.1 Xenopus borealis | reverse complement strand
TTATACAATATCTTTTTATAGAGACCTACATTGTTCGGGGGGTATAGTTTTCCTTTAACTCTGCTTCCCAATGACTGCTAGATTGTTAGCTCTAGCAAGCTGGGCATTCACCATTGTCTCTTCTCATTCTCTTATTATTCTACACTGTAAACGGCACTATATCACAGCCAGTTTTCTTATTTATAATCTACATGAACACATGCAGTCCTGCATTTTGGCATTTACATATGAGAGATGCATTCTGCTTGTTAGAATATTGTTTAATGAGCACTTGGTCTTACGGAAAAGCTAGAACAGGATTTAAGATAAAATATTTATCATCTTAGAATTTTTAAAGGTCATTAAAAACACAAGGATCATTCTGAGGAAAAACAGGGCCAAGGGATCATCTCATTAAAACTCTCTGAGACATGTTCTCTTTGAAATGTGCTAGACATACAGAGACAGGGTTATTGATAAATAAATTACCCATCATAAGTATCTAAACCAGACAGCAGTGCTGAAAAATTGTGGAAATTGTGTTTTTTTGAAGAACAGGGTGCAGAGAAAAAATATTTCTTGTGTATACACTATATAAAGAGAAATGAAAGATGGTACAATTATCAAGGGTCGGATTTTGAATTCATGTGAGTTTCTTTAAACTCCCATAAACTCCCATGAACTCAAAAATTGACTGATCGAAATTTTATTATTAAATCAAATTTTTTAAACTCTGGTGAATAGGATCAACCAGAACACTCAAATTGAACGCTATTTGAATTTTAAAAACTTAATTTGGGTTTTTTCTCGAAAAAAAAATGTCAAGAAGGCTGCAAACATCTCCAAATTGACCCCTGGACATCTCCCATTTACATAAACAGCAATTTGGCAGTTTTAGGTGGCGAATACTTGAATTTGAGTTCTTAAAGGGCCAGATTATGATAAATCTCAAAAACCAAATTAGAATTTTTTGAAAAACTCTAATCCAATTTGAATAACTCCCTAGTCAATTTTGACAGTTTTGATGATACAAAAACTTTCGAATTTGAATTTTCGGTTTCAGTGACTCTTGATAAATCTGCCCCTAAATGTAATTTGCCATTAGTTGGAATAGCCCCAACATTTAGAACACACAGTAATCACTTTGCTGTTTTCCCTCAACACTATTTAAAGAGGCAAAATGCTATATAATTTTTATATTTTTTAATATTTTAAGCAAAAAATTTAGTTTACTGTATATTGTATTGTCCTTTTCACTCTAGTCACTGCCTAGTCACTATTATTCATAGTAGCATTGTGTAGAGTGTTGCACTGTAGCAGTTATATTTGAAAACCAGAACCAGATACACAGTGATACCTTTTATTATAGTTATCCCTTCATTATGTGTTTGTGTTGGCAATGTGGTACCTGACCGGTAGTGTAAATGTGAGTGCTTGTGGGCAGACTGATGTGCCACTATCTAATGGGTTTCTTGTGGAGCTTCCCACAATAAGTTAAACAGCTGTCTGTATGCCAGAAGAGAAGGTTCTCTAAATATATATATAGAATTTACCATGGGTTGAAGTTCTTTCATAATTTGCATAAGGACTCTAGGGGGCAGATTAACTAAAGGGAAAAGTGGCCGTTGCTAGCGGGACATTGCCAATTTGCTGACAGGCTTAGACGACAATCCACTAGTGAAAGAGACCATCATTAGTGCAGTTTGGCACCCAATTGTCACGTGAATTTTCTCCAGCAAACAATGGTTACTCTGCAAATTCACTATTTTTACAGAACGTTAGCCATTTCGCCACCTTAGACCAGTTAAGTGACGACCCTTGTTTTCCTGAATTCACATTCATATGTTAGTATAGTGTTGGTGTTGAAATATCTGCTATTTTTACCTGTTGGGGCCCTGTTCTACTTAACTGGTGTCTACCATCCAGGGGTGCTAAGCAAGGATTAGAAATTGGGCCCTATAAATTAAGTAGTACAGATTTACATGATATATAAGTACTGCCCTGGGTACACCAAATCTAAATGCAAATGAGACATTATTTGTGCACTAAACAGCTTGAAACATATTCCCATTTGATTTCTTTCCCCCAGTACCCACATACCGCAAAATGTTAAGGGCTTAGTGGTCCTTTAAACATACCTCTTAGCATATCCAATTAGAAAACCAAGATGCATTGAGCCACATCTAACTCTGATATAATTACATACTGTAGTTAAAATCGGGTTGAAAAAAGGAAAAAGTCCATCAAGTTCAACCCCTCTAAATGAAAACCTAGCATACACACACCCCACCATACTTTCACATAAATTATGTACAGTATACCCATTTCTATACTAACTATAGTGTTTAGTATAACAATAGCCTTTGATATTATGTCTATCCAAAAAATAATCCAAGCCCCTCTTAAAATTATTAACAGAATCAGCCATCACAACATCACGGGGCAGTGCATTCCACAACCTCACCGTCCTGACTGTGAAGAACCACCTACGCTGCTTCAAATGAAAGTCCTTTTCTTCTAGTCTGAAGGGGTGGCCTCTGGTGCGGTGATCCTCTTTATGGGTAAAAATGTCCCCTGATATTTGTCTATAATGTCCTCTAATGTATTTGTAAAGTGTAATCATGTCCCCTCGCAAGTGCTTTTTTTCCAAAGACAACAACCCCAACCGTGACAGTTTACTCTCATAATTTAAGTCTTCCATCCCTCTAACCAGTTTAGTTGCACGCTCTGCAAAATCCAAACTGCCAAAGATGTAAACTGTAAGATGTACAAAACTTAATGTTTAAATGAAATCTATATCTTTCTCATTTCTTATCATTTTTAGGTCAGAGTAGCTAGTACCCAAATGTATTTATTGGTTCTATAAATCCATTGTCCATCCACAATCCATCTGCAATCAATACTTGAATTTGGTACCAAGAACATGTCACATGTTCAAGGGCTTTCTTTGAATAATTTACTTACCTAGACTTCTGGAATACTTTTTGAAGAATTCCTATTCACCTTTTGGTACCTTAAGCTAGTCATAGCATCAGCTGAATGCTACAAACTGTTTTTTTAAAGCATGCTAAAGTCAATGAAATCCAATTATTCTTTTGCATTTTTACAGGACTTCCTGGCTTAATATAGCAAAGAAATACAGATTAATAAGACTGGGATTATAACATTAAAGTCAGCGGCATTTCTACAGTGGCAGTTGAATTTTGCCATTCACTAGAGTAAAATTTTCCATTAGATTAGTTGTTTGGTATCCTGATGGCTTAACTGCGACAGCAAGATTTATAGATAAGCTGCAACCTAGCCAGGACATTACAGAGGGCAGAGTGAAATTTAACCTTTATGACTAGCATACAGAAGAGCGTTTGCTATGTTTCTCATTTTCACCTGTGACCCGACCTTTCATCAATGGTAAAAAAATATATATTTCAGGAAAATAAGTACAGAAAATTGAATTTGTTTTTCTAAATATAACTTACTTTTTCAGCTTGACATTGGCATATTCCACCAGCAATGCAAGCATAAAGGACCTTGAAATAACACTACATGGTCTATCCAGAAAAGCACAATAAGAAGTAAATCTGACAGCAGCACAGATTTAGCAAGGACATAGCACCCCATTACAAAAATAGAAGCAGACTTGAGATCATACAAACAAAGCCAAGATATAATGTAACAGAACTAAAAGCAAGAAGAAAACCCCCAGCATGTGTTGCAGTCACACTTTGCATTTAAGAGCAATGTTGTAATTAGATTTCGGACATTTTTATAATGCATCTCTTGAGATAATGCTGTATGCAGAACTACCTTTATATTACCTTATTAAAAAATGAGTACGTGTATCTAAACATAAGTGCACTATGTCTGAATTCTTTCCTTTCTCAAATAGACACCCAGCTGTAGGAATACCTGGCTGACAGAAGGATTAACCTATTATGTCTCCTATTGCAGAGCAAGACTCTAGAATGGATCAACTGTCCACAATCTGTGTCGACCTGTTTGTAGCTGAAACATAAATTTATGGCAGGGTACAGTTCCAAGTTATGGCACTACATTATAGCTGCATATAGGTGGTGTCTGTGATACATCAAGTAGCCCAATGAGAGAAGATCAAACAGTGTGCTGTGTAGTTATTTATTGCTGTTTGTACCAGGAGTGCATTGGAATTTATTTTGGAACTCATATTGATTTTTACAGTATACTGTTTTTACAGAAATACACAGCATAAGATTAATAAATAGTAAACGTAAAGTAAAGTAAAGTAATGTGCAGGAAGTGCAAATTGTACAATTTAGTTCATTGGGACTAGATGATTTGTTGGGAAGGTTTCTTCTTTCTTATCCGTAGAACTCATTTGCAGTTAGCCTGACAGCTCTTGGAAGAAGCTTTTAAATAGACTTTTGCTTCTGGTTTTTATGCTTTCAGGCCTCCTGTGCCTCAGTGAGTAGGTGGGCTTGTGCCAAATGAATATTTCGTAACCTGGGTGACTCTGGTTGCAGGAAATGACTTTCATTTTGTTCTTGCATCTGGCTGTGTCTAGATCAGACAGTAATGGGAGTGTGGTGGAGATGACTTGTTCATCAGTTTTTACCACCCTATGGAGAGAGGTTTTCTCCTACTGTGTGATGCTACCATACCACACTGCTATGTTGCCAGTTAGAATGCTTTCAATCGTGGCTCGGTAGAAGGTAATTAGTGCAGACTCCACACCTTTTCAGTTTTCTGAGGAAATGAAGATGTTGATGAGTTTTCCGGATTATGGCCTTGGTGTTGTCAGTCCATTTTAAAGAATTTGCAATGTGTAGACCTAGAAATTTGATACTTTCAACCTACTCTATTTTGATTTTTTTCAATTTGTAAGGATTTGTGTTGATCTGGATGTTTTGTGAAATCTGTAGACTAGTAGTCCAGAAGGACATGAAACGCTGCTCTGTACTCTGTGAGACATGGCTCACTTCATTGATTCCCAATAAGGCTGTTATGCCACCTGGTCTTCAGACAAGATTGTGACATCAAGTTATGTGGCAAATCACATGGAGGTGGAAACGCAATATTCATTAAACACGCATGGTGTTCAGATGTCAGCATTATGAAAGTCATGTGCACCCCACACATTGAATTTCTTGCAGTCAAATGCCGACCATTCTACTTGCCAAGAGAGCTGCAATCTATCTTCTTTGTTGCTGTTTATATTCCACCATCAGCTAAGGAAGAAGAAGCACTGCATAAACTGGTCACAAACCTACAAATCACATACCCGGATGCTGTTTACATAGTAGTTGGTGACTTCAACAACTGTGACCTCAAAAAATGCCTTCCGAACTTTCAGAAGAACATTCTGCTACTCACTAGGGGCGACAAAACACTCGATCAATGCTATACTAACTTAGAGAAAGTGTATACAGCCACTCTTAAGCCCAACCTGGGCAGATCTGATCCCTGTGGAATACTGCTGAGCCCAGTCTATGAGAAGCACCTGAAGTCATCACCGCCCCAAGCTAGAACTGTCCAGAAGTGGACCAGCAGTGCTATTGATTATTGAGTCCACAAATTGGTCCTTGTTTAAAGACACAGCTGTTGACATACACCAATATGCTGATACAGTCAGTTGCTACATCAACTGGTGTACTTCCATCTGCATTCCCTGTACAGATATTACTGATATCATAGATATTATCTTCTATGCACTCTTTGAAACAAAAACAAGGCTCCAGCTGGTAATTCTCACACTACAGTGACTAACCTGCTGGCAGATCATCAGTCAACACAATCTGACCCTATTATACATGTCTCCAAGCAAGATGTTCTCAAATCCTTTAAAATGGTCAGTCCTCGAAAAGCAGCTGGTCTTGACGGAGTCTCTCCTAAAGTACTCCAAATATGTGCAAATCACCTGGCTGAAACATAAGCTGACATTTTCAATGCATCCCTCAAACAGGCTATAATACCCCACTGTTTAAAAACCTCCATGATTATACCGGTACCAAAGAAGTCTAAAATCAAAGGCCTAAACGACTACAGACGGATTGCATTAACATCTGTTGCTATGAAGTGCCTTGAAAAAATGGTTCTATGGTATATCAACTCCATTGTTCCCAACACTCTGGATCCACTTCAATTTGCCTATCACCCAAACAGATCTACAGAAGATGCAGTTGCCCTAGCACTGCACTCTGCTTTATGACACCTAGAAAAACCAAACACTTACGGACACATGCTGTTCATAGATTACAGTTCCGCTTTCAATACCATAAACCCTCAAAAACTCATCAACAAGCTTGCTACTCTTGCTCTGCTTCAGCATCTCTGTAGCTGGATCTCTGATTTTCTCACTAATAGACCTCAATTTGTTAAGATTGGGAATTGCATGTCTACCACAATTCTAACCAGCACAAGTACACCAGAAGGATGCTGTCTCAGCCCCAAGCTTTTCTCCCTCTCGATTTTTTCGTGAAATCGAACGATCGGTATCTGATCGTATGAATTCATCGAGAAATCGGATATCGAGCAAAATGATAGCCTAAAACAATTCGATAAGCATTCGATGGTCAAATGCTTATCGAATTTTTTATTTGGTCAAGCTAATTTTGGGGAATAATAGTACATTTGCCCCTAAGTGTCAAAGGAGCACTACAAGTGGGAGAATTGCAGTTTCCAGGGGCTGCCTTGTCCTTTAAAAATTGTATAAGCTCTAAAGGAGAACCAAACCCTTAATTAATAAAAAAAAAGATCCCCCAGCGTAGGTGGTCCCCTTGGTAAATGCCCCTAACTCTTTACTTACCCCTCGGTTCAGATTCTGTGCAGCGGAGTTCACTGGCGCCATCTTCTCCTTGTCGGAAATCCTCAGGTCTACTTCCATCCTTCAGTAAATTCCCTCTCTATCGGCCCTTGCAGGATTGTTGCAAAGAGTAAGATTGCTCCAACTGTGCATGCATGTGATACGCTGCTCTCATTACAAAGATTACCGAAGAGAAGAAGATGGCCCTGTGCAGACTCTGCACCGAGGGGTAAGTAAAGAGTTGCGGGCATTTACCCAGGGTAGAATTCAATGGGTGATGAACTCTGCACAGCTTTTCTCATTAAGCAGCACTGTTATGGAATGTGAACCCACGTGTTCACTAGTGTAAAAAAAGGTTTTTAGTGTTTGAAAACGATGCGCTGTTTTTTTGGAGATTTCCTGTAATAATAAAAACCACTCTATGGTGTAGTATGTTTTTACTGCTTGATATATGTTTCTAACAAGAACTACTCACACATAGATTTGTTTAGCGAGTTCTCATCAGTATCGTATGTGGTCTCCCGTGTTGTTATCTGATTGGTATCATCTACGGCAGAAACCTTAGCTAGAGTAGTATAGCCGGATCTTAAGTAAAATGCCACACAATGGGCCACACTTTAGATAGTATGTGCGATATGTCCGCAATAAGTTTCCTCTCTCCCGATCTCTGCCTCCGAATTCGTGTTTAATTGATATCAGTGTCTGCAGGTTCCCGTTGTCGAGGGGTGGAAATGGTGGCGGTCAGATCGAGCAAATTTCGGTCTCCTCTCGGTGTATACACGCCGGTATTTTTGAGGGTTGACCCCAATGTTATTAATAGGGAAAAAAGATAAATATATAGGAAGGCCGGTATTTTTTTTCAAACCACAATCAACTCTCAAACTCTACCAATGACATGGAATTTATTAAAAGATCTGAAGTACAGACTATAAAAAAAAACACTGAAGAATGGGCTGAAAATATGAATACCTCTAAAACCTCTAACAATTTGATTTTATCGGACAAGTCCTAGCAAAAAAACCTTAACAGTCCAAAATTGATTAAAAGAGGTGCAATAAGATCAGCCCAGCTCCCATTAACTTCTATAGGAATGTGGCAATATTTACTTGGCAAATTTAAGCATTAGAGTTTTTTTGTTTTCACATTTAAAAAAATCTCAAATTCTTAGAGCTTTTAAGAAATATAGGAAAACTAAAATTTCTTTGAGAGTTGTGGAAAAAAAATTGAAATTTGATTTTTAGTTATTGGCCCCCTTAGTGTCTTTTATTACATAACCATGATTCATGTACATAGTAAAGGAAATTCTGGCAAACAATTGGAAAATGAAATAGTAATACTTAGAGCAGGGGCTTTTGATGATAATTTTTATTCACATTTGTTGTTTCTGAGAACCCCCTGCAGTGCATCTACATCTGCTTGTCTTTTTAGTTATATTTTGGGGATAACCATAATATCCTGATACACATTTAATAATAAGAAAGCATCTTGGATGCCCTTGTTACTATGCAATTAAATGTATCCCTGTGCTTTATTGCAAGTTCACTAGAGAGTTCTTTAAACTGATCATTAACCAAATTGTATGTAGCAGTTGCAAAACACACTTTTTCTATATTTCTATTCACCAATCTAGTTAAAAATAATTCAATTCCTGGAGAGGTGGACTATATCCAACAATTGGTTTCAACCATATAGGGTTTTTTTGCTCATGGTCATAAAGTATATGAGCTCAGAAATCTATTCCACGGGGAACTATAAAAGCACATCATTTGAATACTAAATGAACGCAGGTGGTTTAGTACAAATTAGACATCTGATTAGATGAATATAATTAGCTTTATCTTTAAGCACCTTTTAGTAGTCCTTGAAATGTGAAGTTGTAACGACTGAATTGATTAACAGTCAGCAAGCATGTTAGGAAGGATGTTTAGCACATATCACTGATTAGTAGCATGTTATAGATATGTGCAGATAAGTATATTTTTTGAAACAGGTTTTATACTTTTCATCAGGACTGGACTGAGAATCAAAATAGGCCCTGGCATTTCAGGTACACAGAGGCCCAATCAGCCCACATAGAGGCCCAAACAGTCCCCACCAGCCCACTAAATACTGACTTTCTATGGCACCTTATAGCAGCCCCTCTGGCATTTGCCCTAACCCACAGATTGCCAGTCCGGGCCTGCTTTTCATCAATCTGCTCATAGAATACAGTCATTTTTGGTTTGTTCTTCAGCAGGAGTGCCAAATATGGGCTCTGGTTTTCTATTTGGTAGCCCCTATGTGAAACAAAAACCTATAGGCGGCTATAGTTGGCAGTGCACCTGGTTTTTATGCAACTAAAACTTGCCTCCAAGCCTGGAATTCAAAAATAAGCACCTGCTTTAAGGCCATTGAGAGCAACATCCAAGAGGTTGAACCACTGGTTGGGGATCACTGATCTACAGTAAGCTATAGATTCAGAGGTTATCTTGCATGGTACCCTGCATCGGTGCAGAGAAGGTCTCTTTGACATCCTTAATCCAGAGGTTTCACAATCATAACACTTAAAGGGCAACTAAAGTCTAAAATAGAATAATGTTACAAATGCTGTATTTTGTATATTAAATATAAACATGAACTGACTGCACCAGAAGCCTAATTAAACAAATGGTTTATGCCTTCAAAGTTGGCGCATGTTAAACATCTTTGCAACACCAAGACCCCGCACATGCTCAGTGTGGTCTGGGCTTTAGTTTAGAGGTTAAGCTTAGGGATCGCCATAAATTATCAAAACAGCACAATTCACATAATATCTGCCATAGAAGCCAATAAAGCAAGACCGATTAATAATAGGAATTTGCAGACTGCACTGGGTTTGCTGATAAAAATCTCTACACAGTTGCTGGCTGCTCTACAGGGAAACAAAGAAATCTGCTCACGTTCTGGGAAGTAAGGTGGGGGGCCTCCCCTTGCCATTTGAAAGAATGATTGCTTCCCTGCAGAGCAGTTAGGGACTGTCTGAAGTTTCCTATCCGCAGCTGTCAGAGCAAGTAAAACGAAGGGGAAATTTCACTGTATACAGTCAGGTTTTTTATAAAAACGGTAGACATTTTCTAATTAAAGTATATTGGAGATATATTTGTTTTTCAGTAAAGAAAGTAAAAATTGGATTTTATTTTTTTGCTTTAACATCCCCTTTAACACTTTCAGTCACGTACATTGAAAAACATGAGCACCTGCCCCACTGAGAATCATAATACCATTGTAAATGGATCACACCTTCACACCTTTATGAGTTTCATGTACCACTTTGAAGTAATTGTATACTGGTGACTGTATAACCATAGAGGGTTAAAAATGTCAGTGTATTCCCTACCACAGTTTTACTAAAGAAATCGCTAGGATGAGTGTTGAAATGTTTTAAAAAGTAGTTCAGTTGCTTTAGAATTATCTCCAGTAGATACTGGAATTATAAGGCTGTGCACAATAAGTGGCTTGGGTATTGTGTATCCTTAAGTTAATGTTTCAGCAAAACAAATTTTGATTGTATGGTATAGCAATGGTTGAGGTCACCATCCTAGCTCTTTATATGTAGATACTTAGGGGCAGATTTACTAAGGGTCGAATTCGAGGGTTAAAAAACCCTCTAATTAGGCCATGGGAATAGCATGGGAATTAAAATCCTTCGAATGAGAATGAGAATTGGTCAAACAATTGAATAGTGAAAATCCGATTGAATTATAAAATCGCTTGAATCAAACGATTTGGACTATTTTGATCTTTCGATTGAAATTTTTTTATTCGATCTAAATTCACTAAAACCACTTTGGTAGATTGAATCTGGCGAACTAGGCAGTCGAATAAAAGTTTAAAGGGGAAGTTATTCGACTGTCAAATAGTCGAATATTTGATTAGTTTTGTAT
>CM044434.1:43387112-43408455 GCA_024363595.1 Xenopus borealis | reverse complement strand
ATATATATATATATATATATATATATATATATATATATATATCAAACAGTTGTTATCTGGTTTTTAGCTATAGCCTTCCACACAGCATGGGATCAGGTGCTTAGAAGTCTACAATTAATTAGTCCTAATTAGGCAACTGCACAGATCTACCAAGAGCTGATTAATGATTCTAACCCTCTGTTTATTTTGCCTATGTGGCTATTCTGCTGGTGTTCTTATTCATAGGCATTGCCTCTTAGCTGCTGCTTTGTAGTGAATGGTATTTGTGTAGCTGCTTATCTTTCCTATTCAGATGAGCGTTCCAGGTGCTTGAAAAGACAACAAATAATGCAGGGGAAAATGACATAAGGCATATGCTAAATGTATGTGCTTGTGCGTATGTGAATGCATATCTCGCTCGATTTAGGTCTTTCTACACAATTTCAATTAGATTAAGGCCAGGACTTTGACTTGGCCATTCTAGAACATTTAATTTTTTTGTGTTTAGTATCATTGTCTTGCTGCATGACCCACTTGAGATTCAATTTACAGGCAGATGTCTTGACATTTTCCTTTAGAATTGTTTGGTATGGTTCAGAATTCATTTTTCCATCAATGATGGCAAGCCGGCTCAGATGCAACAAAAGAGGCTCAAAAACCAGAACACTCCCACCACCATGTTTCACAAATGGGATAAGGTTCTTATGCTGGAATGCAGTGTTTTTCTTTCTCCAAATGTAACACTATTCATTTAAGGCAAAAAGATTTCTATTTTAACTTGATCTATCCACAAAACAGTCTTCCAGTATCCTTCCAGTTTGATCACATGATCTTTAGCAAGATAGAATAGATTTGAATGTTCTCCTGATGGTGGACTCATGAACATCAGTATTTGCTAATGTGAGACAGGCCTTCAGTTGCTTAGAACTTACTTCCCACTTTCAGAGTTAAAGGGTAGTGATGGGTGAATTTATTCACCAGGGGCGAATTCCCGCGATTCGCGAAACGCCAGCGAAATTTTGCCTGGCGAAAATTCCCCGAAAAAAAGAGTCGCGCGTCGAAGTTGACGTGACATGCGTCGCAACTCGTTTCGCAAATTTTTTCCCTAATTCGTGAATTTCTCGGCGAAGCGAAACTGGGGAGATTCGCCCATCACTATTAAAGGGATACTGCCATGGGAAAACATTTTTTTTCAAAATGCATCAGTTAATAGTACTGCTCCAGCAGAATTCTGCACTGAAATCCATTTCTCAAAAGAGCAAACAGATTTTTTTATATTTCATTTTGAAATCTGACATGGGGCTAGACATATTGTCAATTTCCCAGCTGTCCCAAGTCATGTGACTTGCTGATAAACTTCAATCACTCTTTATTGCTGTACTGCAAGTTGGAGCGATATCAACCCCCCCCCCCCAGCAGCCTAACAACAAGTAAGTTACAGGTAAAACTTAATTCTTGTATAAAATGTATAATGAAGCAATATTATTTTTAATGAATTGAAGGCAAGTGCCTTTGATTTAGTTTGCCAGCTTAAATATATGAATAAACAATCCCTGTTTTGTTTAAAGGGTAAGGCATTTCTTAGTAGCTTAAGGCACAAAATGTCTCACCATCCTGAATATATTGATAATGAGTTGAGTGTAGAGGATCTGTTGTATTGGGCTGTATGAATTTTGTGGTCACAATCTTATTGCACCCCCTGCTCAATGGTTTTAAAAATTAGTGGTGAGCACAACTTTTCCTTATTTTATAGTTTATATAGGATCAGTGGCCAGCTAAATGTTGTAGCTCCCCCCCCCCTTTCCAGCTATAGTCTGTCATAAAGGTTGTCTACCCCTGCACGTTGGGTCGCAGTGCCCACGCCAGTTTTGGCACCAAATTTAAAAGGATGCCCAGGACTCCATAATGGCACCCAAGTATAGGTCTCCTTGTTTGGTGTTCGTGGGTGCTATCATATTCCTGATTGATTACTGGACTTTGACCTATTGCTTTATTATGGACTTTGACTCTTCCCTGCCTGCCTTGTGAACTCTTGCCTGGATCTCTACCATGTCTCCTGTTTAACCCTTGTCTGTACCTTCAACTTGAACTTTGACCCTGAAGCTTCCTCCTTGGTCCTGACTATTCCCACTGGGAGCCTAAAAGCCCCCTGACATAGTCATCGACATAGGCATCATGCTCTGGACCTATGGAAGTAACAATCTAGCTCTAGTATTTTTTTAAGAATTGTCTACATAACTGAATATGATTTTAAACTAAAGAATATATATTTTTACAACCCAGGATGGATCATTGTCTAACTGATGAGCTGTTCACAAAAATAGTAAGCATAAACATTATACCAGTGCATAGAGTATATATATTCATACAGTATATATACAGTAACTACGAATTTCTGATCTCTGAATCTCTGAAATTCACAAAACTAAGACATACACTTTGATTTGAGTAAACGCATTTGTCGTGTCTGCACTCTATCTGTTTATTTCTAATAGTGTTTTTGCTGCTTCTAAAAGTTTATGGACCTAAGAATACTCAAGAACAGCACTGAGATCATTGAAAGGGTATAAGTGATTTCCTTATACCCTAATTTGATTAAAACTGATTAATATCTTTACACCCAGGTCCACATTAATGGAGTTTAAAGTTCAGTCTGGCAACCCATAGTAACTGTTTAGATACTTGTTGCCATTATTTAAACATCACAAGACCAGTATCTGCTGACATGGTCTGTGGGTCCCTGCCACAGGGTGATCTATGACCCCTGGGAACGCTCTGATTAGGGCCTCAATGCCTTTAAGAAAGGCTTGAATGACTTTTGTGGACAGGGATTTTATATATTTCTAAATTCTCCATTGGATGATATCCTCCTGACCAATCGGCAAAAAAATTAAAAATAACCTTGGTATGTTTAAAAAAATCTATACAATACATGTACAGAAATTAAAAAATCCAATCATAATATGATATATGTACTAAAATGTCACAAACATAGTAAAAGGAAAAATAGCTGGAGACAGTACATCAACAAACTGATTAGTAGCAAATGTACAGTAATAGGTAAAAAGGAAATCAAGAGACTGTGATATAGGTGATTATGTGTGACTTCTAGTTATAGGCAACTATGCTAATATGTGAAAAACACTACATGGCAGATTTGCAGTGGCAGTATCTAACTTCAGTTCATTCATTAGTAAATCTTGTCAAAGTGACAGGAAACAATTTAATTAAACCCTAATTATTGAACCCAAAGGTGATAACCTGTCTGGAGTTGAACCAGGCACCTGGCATTACTGCTGCGCTATGTGAGCAAACAGATAAGGCCCTGGTTCACGCTTAAGGCTATGCTTGGTAATTGCTAGTAAGCATGACTTGTTTCACCTGTTGCCAATCTGGCTACAGGTGATCTGGGTAAGCCATTAGTCTGCATATAAAACCTCATACACTACCCTGACTCATTGGGGCAAATTCATGAAAACGTGAAAAATCTCTAGCGACAGCTTCGCCGGTGTCCGCCGCACTTTGCCAGGCGAGTTTTTGCAAGCGCTACGCAAATTCACTAAGATGCGAATTTGCGCTCAGGGTGGCGAACGGTAGTGAAGTAGCGCTACTGTTACTTCACCAGGCAAAGCGCATTTATGCTAGCGATGCCTAATTTGCATACGGCACAGACTTAAGCATATAATAGAGGTGTATGTTACTACACAAGCCCAGGAAACCTTTAATAAATAAAATAAAGTTGTCCTATTGCCCTAAACATGTGCCCACTGTATAGTTGAGTTGCCATATGTTAGGAAATGTAGGGGGGGAGGAGGGTAACCCTAAAAAACTTTTCCCTGTTTTTCAGACCATCACCCTACAAAAGGTAAAAGACGCCAGCGTTTTTTGTGACTTAGAAAAAATTTCTAACTCTTTCAAACGCTTTCTAACTCTTTCAAACTCTTATTTATTGTATTGAACTTCGCCAGGTCTGACCTGGCAAAGTAACGTCTACGTAAGAGGTAACGTACAGAAAAATGTTCATCTTAGTGAATTAGCGTAGTTACATCCCTTCGTCAGTCTATCTACTGTGCTAGCGCCAGGGACACTTTTAGTGAATCAGCGAAGTTGCAAATTGACATCACGCTGGCGAATTAGGGCTAGGGTTAGACGCTTTGCGCTTTAGTGAATTTTCACCATTAACTCTATTTCCTGATAGTTCCTCGTGGGATTTCTGTCTGATCATCTGTTCCTGACCTTTGCCTGTATTGCTGCCTAAACCGACCCTTGACAGCCCTTCTGGATTCCAATTCTGTACTGGTTTGAGCCTTGCTTGTTTATCCTGAATTAGCTTCTGATTCCTGATTCTGTACTGCACTGGTACTGTCTGATTTTGATCCAGCCTGGTAATCCTGACTACGCTCCTGGTTCCTGATTCTTTACTGTACCGTCTGGTTGGTACTGTCCCTGCCTGTTCCACGTCTGCACGCTTTGTTCCCAGTTCTTCCTGTATACATTATGGGTTCCCTTGCCTGGTCCTCCATGGTCCTCTCATGTTAAGTCCTAGCAACATCTGAGTAGCGAAGGGCTCATCCCAAAGCCAAAGGCAGCTGCTATAGGAGAAGCATGAGCTGAGGCCAGGACCTTGGGGTTTTCTCTAGGTTTTAGGATACCATATGTTACACTGAAATCATTACCTAGCCCATCCACTAGTACAGTTACGTGCAAGTGCCAGGCAAGACATTTATTTTTCAACGTGTATACCTTCAGTGAGCTTTGTTAACTTTTTTCTAGTCAACACTAAGAAACTAAAGAAATATCATTCAAATGGTGGGGTCACTAGGTTTTCCCATAATTAATTCTTCTTGAGCACACTTACATTGGTCTTAATGCTCTGTTCCTGTAACAATTTATGGCTAACCTTTATGTGGCATTCCATATGCCTTGCATCACTCATTGGCTTCATGCACTCTTTATATAATGGATCTTCACCTTTTTATGTTGATAATGCTCATTAACATTCTCAGACAACACTCTATCTATTAATATATTTGTTACCTAGCAACCAATACAGTTTTACTGGGCATCTGCAATGAAATGATTAGTCTTTTTTCAACACTCCAACAGAAGAAGGAAAAGTAACCACCTCACCCATAATGAAATTAAACCACATGTAATCTTATATATTTTATATGAACTGTTGAGCATAGATAACTCCCAAAGATAAATGATTTGCAACTTTAATGTGCATGTTTACATATTAATTAAGATCATCATTTTGCTGCAAGATGAATATATACAGGTTACCAATGAAGGCCTCAAAATTCAACAAAAAAGTTTAATTTATTTATTGCACTAACTTTATTCTTCCAAATTGTCATAGTAGTTTTCAGCAAATGTGTACTACAGTATATAGATCCATTCAATGAAAGAAACAAAGATACAGTAATTTTTGGAATTGCTTGACTGCAAAAGCATGAACAGAACAGAAAAATTAAATATATGGGAAAGATTCTGCAATATACTACAAAATATAATATTATTAGGGCCTAAATGAGTCCATTATGTAAGGATTCATTCGTTTTTTTGTAAGTACAGAAGAAAGATGGGGGGGGGTTAGGGGTAAAGTATTGCAAGATAAATACCTTTCCCGTTTAGCACACAGTATAGAGCATTTAACATCAGACTGTTCCTTCTACTTATACCCTTTCTTTTTAAGGATACTTGGATTTCTGTGTTACTATACTGTTGCTATCTAAGAGGTGGAAGTAGGGAGGGGAGTTGGGAGGGGGCAATAAAAACTAGGGGGGTTGGAAGGGAATCTAGATCTACTCTTTGTTAGGTCTTCTTTTGCCAAACTCTTTTATACAGGGGCGATCCAGCCCATTTTGCCACCTGAGCCTTCAATTTGCCACGCCTCCCCCCTTCCCCACAGCGCTCACTTTTTCAGCAACTGAGTGCTTGTAAAGGGGCTGAAGGCTCGGCCAGGAGTAGTGGACCAAGGAGGAAGCACCAGTCCAACACAGTTCGAGGTACAGACAAGGATGAGGCAGAAAAATAGTCAAAGTCCAGGGAATTAGGCCAATGCAGGGAGTGAAGATTCAAGAACTCAGGCCAAAGTCAAACAAGAATCTCAATAGAAACAAGTCACACCCAGGAACACACACATGGAGTTGAACCTATTGTAGGGCAAAGTCTGGAGTTCTCTGGTGCATTAAATAGGCCTCCGTTTGGTGCCAAAAACGTACAATGCCATTGGAGTTCCTTCATGAGTGGTTTGCTCTAATATCTGTTCCTGGGCTGCTGGAATTAGGGATGCACCGAATGCACTATTTTGGATTCGGCCGAACCCCCGAATCCTTTGCAAAAGATTCGGGGCATATCGAACTGAATCCGAATCCTAATTTGCATATGTAAATTAGGTGTGGGAAGGGGAACACTTTTTTTACTTCCTTGTTTTGTAACATAAGGTCATGTGATTTCCCTCCCCGCCCCTAATTTGCATATGCAAATTAGGATTAGGATTCGGTTTGTCCAGGAAGAAGGATTCGGCCGAATCCAAATCCTGCTGAAAAAGCCCGAATCCCAAACCGAATCCTGGATTTGGTGCATCCCCAGCTGGAATATTAATATTTAGGATCTCTGACTTAAAGTAATTGATCTTAAAGTTTGACACCTCACTGAACCTGTGGGATTCTAGCATTATATTTGGGAGAGATATTTCCGGATTTGTAATTTCCAATAATAGGTCATCAGCAAAGTCTGCTGCTTTGTGTTCTTGAGTGCCTACTTTTAAGCCTGTAATGTCCGTATTCTGTGAGGTGATCAAGGTTTCCATTGTGAGGATGAAGAGAATGGGAGAAAGGGGGCACCCTTGCCTAGTGCAATTTGTAATTTCAAAAGGTGAAGAAAGAATTCCATTTACTTTTATCCTTGCAGAAGGTGCTTTATATAGGGTCATTATTTTACTTTTAAATGAGGTCTGAATCCAAAGGCTTGGAGGGTGGCTTTTAGGAAAGACCAGTTGACTCTGTTGAATGCTTTCTCTGCATCCATTGTCAGGACAGAGAGGGAGTTTTCCTCTTAATTGCATGATGGATGAGGCTAATCAAACTGGTCGAATTGTCCTTTCCTTCTCTCCCTTTAAAAATCCGGCTTGTTCCGGTTGTATTAAAGTAGGAATAATTGACTGCAGTCTGTTTGCTAGCATCTTTGCATACATCTTTTGGTCCAGGTTGATTAATTAAATTTGGTGATAACTTCCACATACTGAAGAGTCTTTATTAGACTTGTGGATTACTGTTATCTGCACCTCTTGTGTTTGTTTTTGAAAATGTTTTTGGTCTGAAATAGAATTTAAAAGGTTAAGCATTATTTGGAGGATTTGCACAATGTCATCAAAGTATTGTAAACTTTTGCTTTAACCATAACAAAGTATCCCTCTGAGTCATATTTAGTGTCTATCAATTTCATTGGTATGTCTTTATGAACCAATATTGCTGTGCCTTTCACTTTCTTTTCCAGATTTGTTCTGAGAAAAATCTGTTTGTACCATCTATTTTTTAATCACGTCCTTGTGGGCTCTCTTGATATGTGTTTCTTGTAAAGAAAGATTTTTGCCCCTTGTCTCTTGCAATTATTAAGTATTTGATTATTAGTTGGGTATTGCATCCCATTTTTGCTGAGTAGGTCTTCTTTCCTTGCTTCCAGTTATCGGGTATGATGAGAGTAAAAAATAGGTTGGGGTTTGTAACTTGGGGGGTGAACGGATTCAATTCTTGGTTAATAAATTCAACCTTTAAATCTGCTTGTACTAATTGGTTCTAATCTGCTGTGCATATAAGCTTTTAGTGCAGATGACCTCAGTGTGGGGGGTTATGTGTGATGACTTTAGAGATTGGGTCACACCCTGATATATCCCACTTTCCTTCCTAGTGAACTTTATATATACTTTCTGCAAACCCATCCCCTCCAACATTTGGTGTAGCCAGTCAATGTGAGGTCATTGTACAGCCTTGGAAAGCCTTGAACCTACACATCCATATAGGTGCATATATATATAAATAGCCAAATAGTTCTATATTCCAAACACTAGCCCCTTCTAATCCAAAATGAGGGTTATACAATGAAAGAGTGACTGTAAAATATTAATCTGGCATACTTGTATAAAGACTGTAAAGACTAAAGTGCAGGTAGGGTAGGTTATCTATACTGCCTTGGATCTGGGGTTTTCCACAGAAGAGATCTGCCTGTAACATGGATAACTATGCTTTCAGTCTACTAAAGAAAGAAAATGAAAATATTACACAATTGTTTTGCATGAAAGGCTACTTTAGTTGTCATCAAACAAAAAATGATGCGTTAATATTATTACAGAAAAACATATTGTATTTTAGATCTTTCTAGATGTGTTTCTTTACAAGAAAATCCAGATGCCAGATTTTTTTAATCAGAGAATGTACTTAGCAATCAGCCTTTCAAAATGGTGTGGATATGGTAATAAGCAGGTTGATATTATGTGAGAAATTTCTAACTGTGTAGATTCAATCCTGCATGTAACAAATCTAATGTTTCAAATTTAACAGGGAATGACATTGTACACCATAATTTCACCGAGTACCAAAATCATATGTTTAAAAATAAACTGCCTGGCAGTATTATAGGATGAATAGAAGAATTTATTCATAAAGGGCAAGCAGGACATGACAAAGGACAATGCTAACAAAGATGTACCTTATGTATTACGTGCTCAGAGTTATAGCAGCCTAAAGCAAATTAGTTAAGATTCAGAGAAGGTCCATGAAACTGTCTCTTATAAAGCTATTTATCTTTTTCACTTGGCTGCCCCCCCCCCTACAAAAGTCCCTTTATATGCTCAGAATGCAAAGCATCAGGAAGGAAAATTAGGTTACTTCTTTTAAAAGAAACATATTTTGAAGATATTTTTGTGTGTGGCTGAATACTGCGCAAATAGATACATTAATATTCAGCTGTGAAACATTTTCTTTCATAAAAATAAGACCACTGAGTCATTCCTTTATATCCGGATATGTGAAAAATATATAAGTTGCATCTTCTTGTCTTATTAAGGGTGTAATCAGTTAGAAATTATAATCTCTGTTAACCACACACTGTCAAACCAGTGGTTTCTCTATTGACTTGTGATACTGCCACACATTTTGAACCAGCATAACCAGCACTATTATGCTTACTGTACTGTTAATGTAAAACGCAAAACTCTTTTGTTTAGTGTAAACCAAACTTAGTAAGATTTAAACATTGCCAAGGAGAAGTAAAGCTATACAAATAATTGTAACCCGTCTAATCCTACCTCCAGACGTGCTGACCACTTGGTTTGGCTAGAAGCACCTACGCCGCAGTCTCTTCCAGCACTCAGGTACCCAGTTGTGATGTGCTTGCACGCCCAGTTTCGGCACAGGCGAAAACGTGCCCTGCACATACACATTTGGTGCATGTGCACTTTGCACTTGTTCCCAATTAAACGGGTGCCTGTGTCCAATTGGATTCTAATTATTCTATTTTTCTGCTATTGGCCCCCTTCATTGTCCATCCTTGATTCTTGTCTCCTATTGGGTCCCTTTGCCTTAAATTCTGGCTTCCCCTTCCTCTACTTGCCCAATCTAGCTTCTGTTTACTCAGTTCTTGCTTAAGCTTATACAGATGCAGTCACTTTGGATTGTGAGTTAAATGCGTCGTGACTTAACTCATCTATCTCATTTATCCGATTTAGCACAGAATATTGTGTCACAGCATCCCATCCAATTAAAGAGTTCACCATTGAAAACAATGGTGCTTTGGTATGCTAATGAAAAGGTTAAATGCATTAAATGAGTTAAGATAACTTTAGATAACACAGTTTCTTCAATTAGCCCTGAGTCACGACGCATTTAATTTACAAATCCAAGTGACTACATCTGTATGTATTGTTATCCTGGTTTTTGACTCTAGCCTGCCTTTGATCTACCCTACTCATGTCCGCTAAATCTGGTTTTGACTCCTGCCTGCCTATTGACTTTGATCCTTGATGCCTGTCCCAAAACTTGCCTGTCCTGACTTCGCTTTACATTTTATCCTTGCCTGTACTATTGGTACTGCTGACGTTTTTTAGGTTCTATTAATAAACCCCAAGATTCTAGTTAATCTTGGGATTGGAAATATATATCATCCTTTGCAGGTGAGTGTGTATCATGAGTATTTTTATAAAAAAAAAATACCATAGGACTATAATTTTATATCTTTTTGCATATAAATTATCCCACAAGTAAAATGAAAACATGGTCTCATATTATATTTCAGGCTATAGAAAATGTTTAAAAATGTTTAAAAGAGGACATACAAAACAACATCTTGGTTTAACCTAAAAGTAATACAGTAGAACCCCAATTTCACATCCCTGGATTTTAATATTTTTTGGAATTGATGCCATTTTGTTGCAGTCCTATTCAGGCAAGCTACATTTTTTTTCTCAAGGATTAAAGTTTCCTGGAATTAATGGCATTTTTAAATGGTCCCCAGGGAAACGGAAAATCAGATTTTACTGTAATTAGGATGTAAATGTGTTCCATTTTTTTTTTTTAAAATGCTGTTTTTATGGAAAACATGCATACGTTTCCACCATAAATAGGTGGTGGTAAAATAACTACTATTTCAAAACAACAGGTGTTTGATTCATGGTGTATTAAAAGCAACATAGCCTGTTTACCCATGGTATTTAAATTTGACAATCATAACTATTCTATTAGTGAAGCCTAGTTTTCTTTTATCTTGGGTTTGTTTAAATCACATGTGATTGATGATCTGCTCTTCTTTATACAATACTATTTCCACCTTGTTTTGCAGGCATCTTCCCCTGTGTTGCTTTGTTTGTTGTTGATATAACCTCCAAAGCTTTCTCTGTTGAAAATGATGGCAAGTAACTGGGGAATAATGTCAGAAAAGTGACGCAAATGAGACCGGATCACTGAGCCAGATAATTGCATCCAATACCAGTTTTCTCTTAAAATTGACTATCAGTTTGAATTTGCAGATGGACTTATCCGATATTAAATCTTTATTACCGTAAGCACAGTATACAAACTTGACATACAGCATAGCTATAAATAAGTCATATACTGCAATAGTATAATATACTAATTTCATTATGAAACTGAAATATTGTGCAGGAAAAATCTGTTTTTAAATTAAATTATGAATTTTTCATGACATGCTGTATTTCTATTATTATTAAGACAATCAACAAATGAATTTACTACATATGCAGCATAAGAAAACTGTTATTTTTTTTACTGCTGTGAAAGAATACATAATGGGCTAGATTTACTCAATAATGTTATTTTAGTGACCTCTGCAATGTGCATTTATTCCTGCCTAAGTAATCTGCCAATGCATAGACTAGATATAAGTAGCTATTTCACTTGCAGTGATTTTGCTAAACAATAGTGCTTCTCTATTACAGTAGGACCTATATTCCGCCCACCACTAAACTAATAAGCACCATCATTATGGACTGGTCATGGCCACCCATAGGTCTTTAGCTTTCATGTGAATGGTTCTTTAGGCATTTGTAACAAAAATTACATGGTTAGTTTCTAGAGAGTTTGATGGTGGAGGCTCAATGGACAATTACAACAATTACAACAGAACACACATAAAATGAAGAAAAAACATTCAGTTGACCAAATATAGCTAATGTTCTCAGGGACCCCAAGAGGTGCAAAGCAGTGATGTTTGGGTCACACAAATTATGACCCACACCTACTCTAACCCACCCCAAGGAGGTGCATAAACACCCAAGCCTGTGGATCCTTACCTTAAAGTCAACCCAAACTTGCTGGAGACATCATGGAGGGGGAGGGACCTGTCACTAATGTCATCACAGGAAGGTGGAATATTGGTGGAATATTAGAGTTAACACAGGGGCTTAAAGTGTCAAGACTGGAAATAGCAACAGATCATCAACGTCATCATCACCATCAGTTTTTATATAGTGCCGACAAGATACGCAGTGCTTTACCTTAGTTATAACAAACTGGGCATTAATAGTGGATAACAATCAAGGATTTACAGAATACAATATGATTAGGGGGCCCTAGAAATTAGAGTTTACAAACTGAAGGTTATGGTGCAATTGAGACATTAGGATTGTAGACACATTTTTCTGACTTATAATACAGCAGTGATTGATTAATAAAGGTACATTAAATAAGCTTCTTTAAACAGGTGGATCTATAAGGATCACTTGAAAGTTTGGAAAGGAGAAAGTCTGATAGCTCGAGGCACAGAGTTCCAGAGAAAAAGAGAAGCCCGAGAGAAGTCTGGAAGATGAGAATGGGTAGAAGTGATGAGAGGAGAAGCGAGGTGTAGGTCAGAAGCAGAGGGAGGGTTACATGAAGGAGTGTATTTGGAGATCAGAGATGAAATATAGGGAGTGGCTTCATTGTTAAGTGCCTTGACTGTAAGTTTTAGTAATTAAACCTTGATTCTAGAGGAGATTGGGAGCCAGTGAAGGGATATGCATTTGGGAGCAGAGGATGTTGAGCAGTGATATAGATGAATGAGTCTAGCGGCAGCATTTAGAACAGATTGTCAAAGGCGACTTGCTGGAATACCTGCAAGGAGTAGGTTGCAGTAATCAAGTTGGAAGATGATAAGAGACTGAATAAGTGTTTTGGTTGATTCTGAAGTGAGATATGGTTGTATCCGGCAATGTTTCTTGTTGAATCCAACAAGATTTTGCAAGTGGACCCAACTCCTGTCCAACCCTGCACCAACTAACCCAAACCTAACTTAACCACATGCAGATAATGATCAGGGCAAACCACCAGTGTAATCATGCATGCACAGGACACATTTTTCCATTGGGAATAAATGGCTGAAAAGCTGCTCACTGTCTATTACCTGGCCTTTGCAGCCCTAACCCAGCAGCAGACTGATTAGTTTGAAGCCAGCCAATCAGGGCCGACTCTGCCCTATTTAAGGCCAACCCTTCCAACACTCCATGCCTGAGCATTGGCTACTTAACCTAGTGCTGTGGCAGCATCCCTGACTAAAGATCCCTGCTCTTGCCTCCTTATCTTTCCTGTCTACTTTGCTACCTTGCCTTCTGGAGCACTGTGGCTTGCCCCTAGCATGGTTTTCTTGTTCCTTTCTAGTATTAAACATTGTACCTTTCCCTGCCTTGTCCTTACATGACTTTAACCTGACCCTGCCTTGCCTGTTCCTGATTCCTGTTCTGCCTTGTACCTAAATTGTCTGCTATGCAGTCTGCTCACTATCCAGTCCACTTGCACCATCCTGACCATTTCCTGTCTGTGTCCCGTGGGTTCAGACAATTCTTGTAATTTCCTGGGTCCTGTGCATCCTTACCAAACCTGCCAGTGATATCACACTATAATCAAAGGTAGCAAGTCTGGCAATACCAACAGCTAGTTGTAGCTTTCCAAAATCTGCACCAGCAAACCCATATTGGAACACAAACCCATAAAGTTGTCCCCCCAAAAATAAATATATTGGCATACTCTGTTGTTGTACACTATACTATGATTTTACATGCTGAGGCTGAACCTGGAGCCAGCCCCAGTGGAGGACAAAGATGAAAGCACAGGGCATCTAGGGGTGTCTTAAGAGGAAGTGGCAAGGGGTATATGTTCCATATAAGGTGGCAACAGTATCCCCTTAATAGAAAATGTTATGTCACCAAATATTCCCTTTAAGCTTTCAGATTTGTTCAAGGCTGATCCTGTGATTTTCCAGGTCCGAACAGAAATGGAGGAGGAGAATGAAGAGGAGCTGGATGAAAGAACATTATAGCTACAAGAGAGGAATCCCATTCAAGGGGTAGGACTCATAGTCCTTATAACTGCATGTTGTTAAGTTATGTACTGTATGTATAGCTTTATTTATATAGCAATACTAGGATACACAGCATTGTACAATCTTACAGTACGGAAAAGTACACACAGGGAGGGCAAACATTATAAATAATAAATTAATATACAGAGTCATGTGGCAAGGGACACAGGAAATAATTCCCTGCCCTGTAGAGCTTACAGTCTAAAGTATACTCTTTCTAGTGACTTCTATGTGTGTTGCCAAGTAGTGGAAAAGGACATACGCAATACAGCAATACATCACTATCAAAAAGTATTGTGGGCGTCCATGTGCTATCCTTGGTATGAGAATTTGTGCAGTGATGTCTGAAGTCTGGAGCATGGAACATTTTCACTTAACAAAACTGTAACACCTGTATTGAGAAGGTTCTTCACCTAAAGACAGTACTTTCGAGATGACGAAATAAGCACATTATAAAACAACAAGGAGTTCCATGACCAGATACAACCCTTACAAATGTACAGGTCATAGAACTTAGAGGTAAATTTTAAATACTTAGTGATATCTTCTTATTTTACAATAGGAAGCACAGTTTCTCTCTAAAGGAACAGTAACATCAAAAAATGAAAGTTTCCTAAAGTTATGGAAATATAATGTACTGTTGTGCTGCACTGGTAAAACTGGTGTGTTTTGCTTCAAAAACACAACTATAGTTTATGTAAATAAGCTGTTGTGTAGCCATTCAAAACTGAAAAAGGAGCAAAGGCATAGGATACACATCACATAACAGATAAACTCTGTAGCATACAATGTGATTTTTCAGTAATTATCTGTTATCTACTGTGTATTGTATAGTGCTTGAATGGCTGCCTCCATGGCTACACAGCAGCCTGTTTAACTATAGAAGAGTTTCTGAAGCAATACAAGGCAGTAAACTTTGACTGCAATTTTCTTTATTGGGGAGTGGATACACAACATGTTTCAGGCAAAGCCCTTTATGAAGTGTGCAGGAACATTCAGTAAACCAACATTTAAAAACACTTGTGACCTATCACCTATTTAAGAGTGCATCATGGGTAAAATATTAAAATGACCAGCAGATATAGTATATATCCTTATTGTTATACTTAAAGGGTGGTTCACCTTCAACTTTTAGTATATTATAGAAGGGCCAATTCTAAGAAACTTTTCAATTGGTCTTCATTATTTATTTTTCATAGTTTTTTTAATGATTTGCAATTTTCTTCTGTTTCTTTGCAGCTTTCAAATGGGGGTCACTGACACCATCTAAAAACAAATGCTCTGTAAGGCTACAAATGTATTGTTATTGTCACTTTTTATTACTTATCATTCTATTCAGTCCCTCTCCTATTCATATTCCAGTTTCTTCTTCAAATCCATGCAGGGTTGCTAGGGTAATTTGTACCCTAGAAACCAAACTGCTGACACTGCAAACTAGAGAGCTGCTGAATAAAAAACTAAATAACTATAAAACCACAAAAAATCAAAAATCAAAACCAATTGGAAATTGTCTCAGAATATCACTCTCTACATTATACTAAAAGTTAACTCAAAGGTGAACAACCCCTTTAAAACAACTTGCATGTATAAATAGGTACAGAAAGTCAATTTTAATATGCAAAATCCAAACAATCAGGTAAAGGTGTCCATTAAATCTAATTCCAGTGAACTGTGACAATTAACCCGGTGAAGTCCGTATATAAAGATCCAGGTAACTGCTTCAATCAGTCTAACCTGTATAAAAAGTAGTGAAATTGCAATGCCTTTCCAGACACTTGCTTCTTGAAACTATTTTGTTATATATTAACAAACATGTTAACATTAATATATCTTGTAACAACTGTGTTGCAATAATGATATACTGTGTACTTTAAAGCTAGCACTGAAATGTATTCTCCTGTTACAATTGACTCACCAATACTGGATTCAGCAGGAGATCCTTGACATTACGGTGAGCTGACTAATTATGCATCCTGGGAAGAGAGAACACAATATTAATACCCAATACCTACTATGAAAAAACATGATAAATTAAACTGCTCATTCATCCCTTTAGGGTAAATACTCTCTAACCATCTAGTGCTTCTCTTTGCAACAGCATAATATTATGGTCACCTCCACCACTTTCCATCATAGCTGACATACATTGTGTTTAGTCATAGCAAAATGTCTAGAAAAAAAGATGTGTTTGTATAGGTATCCACTTTAAAATTGTGTATATTACTTTTGTGTCCATTAATCCTAATGGACACAATTGTTTTTTTGCCAGAGAACACGACTCACATGTCTGGAGCACTACAATAAATTTGGGAACACCCCACTTTTAAATAAGGTATTGGCTTTTCATTTTTCTTACACTTATAACTGGCGGTGGAAGAGGCCAGTAACAATACATTTCCCCATTTTTTCATATTTTTGTACTAATTGTTTTGCCAACATACATCCCACAAGGGCATTTAAGAATGGATATTACAAAACTCAAATTACATGTAGCAAATGTACTAGATGGTTTATATTGGGTCCTTTAATGATTGAATTGCAACAATTGCAACTCATACATGGAAAGGTACCTATTTTAGGTATACCTTTGAATATTGTACTCTTATTATTCAAATCGGAAATGGAGCATAAAGTATCCCATAACGTTGTGCCTCTCTTATATGCAAAATGAGGGGGCTTGTTGATCCAAAAGTGACATCTGTCTGTTATAGTGACCAATAATGTTTTACTATTTTTATCGCTTTACTGTGTTTGTCATATTTGCTAAAATAAAGTTTAATTGTCTTTATTTCTTTTTCTAGGTTGCAATAAGTCGCAATGATCTATCTTATATACTTCTTTCCCTACAGCCTTAGGTTTCCTTTTAGGGTAACCCCTCTGCATAAATATTTTTAGTTAAATCCTTACATGCTGATTTATACCCAGCATCAGTAGATGCAATTTTTGTAGCTCTTATATATTGTCCCTTGGGGATGGCATCAAGGGTCCGGGGGTTATGGAAACTCTTCCTTTGAAGAAGATTGTTCCTATCCATTTCTTTATGGTAGAGATTTGTGCTTAAAACATTATTTTCCAATTTAATTTTTACATCCAAGAAATTGATGACACAGTCAGAAACCTCCATTGTAAATGTAACTGTCTGATGTGCCTCATTGGTAGAATTTACCATATTTTTTTAACATTTATAATGATCCATTCTAAAGTATGTCATCCAAATATCTATAATAGTATTTGCTATACTGTAGGAATATTGATCAAGAGGCGGGGGTGGTGCCAACTGTTCCTATCTTTGATCTCGCGTTGTTAGAAGCGAGACCCGCTCACTCAGCGCATGTCCCAGACGTTGCTACGGCAACAGGGATGCTGAGCTGACAAAGTCAGGCGGCTCTTTTTCTAAAAGTAACATTTAGGCAGAGTCGCCTCTGAAATTCTGTAGGACAAACATTTTTTGTGGAAAAAAAACACTGGTGTGATCTATACCATAAACAAACATTGCCCAAACTCTTTAGGAAGCAGTAGTATTTTTAAAACTACTGACAAGCACTCTAGGTGTCCACCATGGTTGTCCACTTTTTTTTGGACTGGAACAAGTCTGTTCTAGCGCCCATTAATTTAACGGGTTTAATGTCTAGTAAATTGGCAAAGGACAGAGCTATTACAACACAATGTTTATGAAGATATAATTTACATATTGGTCAATACTAAAATTACCAAACTGTAGGATTATGAGAGGAGAGGAATTTCTTAACCATATAAACTCAATGGGACTCATTGAGGCACGTTTAGCAATACCTAGCAAAATCGCATATGGACAGTAACTCAGAGTAGCCACTCACTTATCTCAATGCTATAGTTTTGCACAAATTTTAGTCCTGTTGTCATGATGCCACCTAGTCATCACAGTCTTTTCTTAGAGCTACCATAAATTGAAACAAAATGCTGAGGTTGTAATCTTTCATTGGTGGCAGGTATATAAAGGCATATAGATATATGTCAAGTAAGTTACTAATAAGAATTTTGTAATCCGTTCCAAAGTTGGAGACTCTTTGAATCTTTTCTTTTTGTAGATAAATGTATGCAATCCTCGGAAACCTAAGTATGCATGACGTTTGCAAAACTATTAATAATTTTTCAAATATCAACAAAAAGTTGTTAATGAAGGATTCTAAAAGCATGTAAATTAATAAATAATGCATTTAAAAATAGCAGTACCATGAATGAAAAATCTATTCTATTAAAATGAAACAAACAATATTTGGTTTGTTGGTTTGAATAATAATTAGCCTGGTTGCTATTCTTGTGATTTTATGTTCTTGTTACTGTGTTTCTATATCCTTTTTCCAGATCGCTTTACAGATACACACTGCCATCTTATGGACAAATTTCATTATCTCATTTTAATCGCACCTGTAACATTCTAAAATCGAGTTTGTTTATGAAGGTACGAGAATAATTTAGGCTCCTAGTGAAATCAACAAGGTGAGATTATTTCTTTCTCATGGGGAAGGTAAGAAAACATGGATCCTCTGATGTACAATATTGCGCACACTCAGATGGTGATACCTTTTCTACGATTGCTTTGAAACTCTGACTCACTAATTGTTGGGACTCAAACTGGACCTCACTCTAGTTGGTTTATACGTTAAGGGATTATTGTATCCTCAGGTTGGGGGAGATGGAATATATTTTTTTTGTTTGCCCTGAAGTGCCTAACCTGGGAAAAACGCTATTGTTTTCAAATGGCTGATAAGAAATTTAAGATTATTACATGGAATGTCAGAGGGCTGAATGATAAGGTTAAGAGGTCTGTGATATTATATACATTAAAAAAGTCTGGTACCGACCTCATACTCCTCCCGGAAACGCACCTAATAGGGCAACAAATCCACACCCTTAAGCGCCACTGGATATCCGCAGCCTACACCTCAGAATACTCTACCCACTCTAGAGGTGTAGCCATCCTCATCAGGAAATCCCTTAACTTCCATTTAGAAGGCCTGACCTCAGATAGGTTTGGCAGATACCTAATACTTCAAGCTCAGATCAGGGGTATGTCTTATCTCATAGTAAATATGTACCTTCTGCCCCCAGCAGATACACTATTGTTAAATGAGATTGTGTACAAGGTAGCAATGTTTGGTCAATTGCCTACTATATGGGCAGGCGATTTTAATATGGTCCTAGACCCTGCCACAGATAGGCTTAAACATAAACCCCATGACTCTCTCTCCTTTGCTCAGTGGGCTGCAACATTAGGATTAACAGACACATGGCGGTGGAAAAACCCACAGACCAGGCAATATACATGTTTTTCATCAGCTACGGCTGCACTTTCACATATAGACTTATATCTAGTCACAACTGAGATACTGCAGACACTCGAAGAGGTGCAGATACTTCCCAGAATATGCTCTGATCATGCCTCAGTAAGTCTGCGAATTGATAATAAGCCCAACCAGTATGGTACACAGTGGCAGTTATCCCCAAAATGGATACATCACCCTAAAATTGTTGATGTACTAGCATAGTATTGGGAGGCTAATGAGGGCATGGCGTCAGACTTGGTGGTATGGGATGCGGCCAAAGCTTATATCAGGGGAACCTATATCACACTTATCAAATCAACAAGGCAGCAGGCAGATCTGGAGGTGACACAAGCACGCTCCAGACTAGTTGAAGCAGAGAGGGCACTGGCCAAGACTCCCACAGTAGAAAAGGCTACTCAAATGGCCATAGCCCAAAGACAGCTAAATTTACTGCATGTGCACAAATACTCTCAAAAAGAGCTATATAAAAATGCTATAAGCAAATGAACAATTGGGGCAATCCGGCACTCAAATGAATCCACAAAGGTCAAGTCAAAACATTTTTATTTAGGAAATTTAAAAATATACATACATCTCCAAAGGCCCTACGTGTTTCATACCTGCATGGTACTTAGTCATGGGCTAGTATTCCCCCACAGGAAATGAACCTTTATACACAAAGTAACCAATCAAAACAACTCTTTTTTTTTCTTCTTCTTTTTTTCCTCTTTTTTTTCTTTCCTTCTTCTTTTTTCGTTTTTTTGTAAGTTGTTTTGATAGGTTACTTTGTGTATAAAGGTTCATTTCCTGTGGGGGGATACTAGCCCATGACTAAACACCATGCAGGTACGAAATGCGTAGGGCCTTTGGAGGTGTATTTATAATTTTAAATAAAAATGTTTTAACTTTGATATATTTCTTGACTTTTGTGGGTTCTTTTACTTGCTGGAGAGCCCCAATTGTTCATTTGCTTATTGGATTGCTGCTCCCTGAAGCTGGGGGTCTGGGGCTGGAGCACCTGGACCACATGATTAAACTAGTGAGCTGTTTACTTTTTTCTGGAGCACCATTTATTTTTTTGATTACATTACTTATATATAAAAATGCTGCCTGGTTCGATAAAGGGGACAAAAATGGATTAGCAATGCTGGCCAGAGGTGCTATCTCAAGCATGGTAATAAAAGGGGTGTACAATAACACTGGTGACCTTATCACAGATCATCAAGAACTTGCCAATATATTTGGCCAATATTACCAATCCACTTCTGCACTTGCATCTGAGCTAGCAGAGTACCTCAACTCAATTGAATTCCCCAAACTGTCCACTGAACAAGGGGCATAATTAGATGTTGATATTTCCCAAGATAAGGCAATATTGGACCTTCCAACAAATAGAACCCCAGGCCCAGATAGTACAATATGTATAGTAACCTACTTACTCCAAAACTAAGTACCTGGTTTCAAGGGGTGGTTCACTTTTAAGGTAACTTTTATTATTTTATACAACTGCCAATTCCAAGCAACTTTTCAATTGGTTTTCATTATTTATTATTTATAGTTTTATTATTTATTATTATTATTATTATTATTGCTGATGCTTCTATTCAGACTCTCTCCTATTCATAGTCCAGTCTCTTATTCTAGGTAATTTGGGCCCTAGTTACCAGATTGCTTACAATTCAAATTGAAGAGCTGCTGAATAAAAAGCTAAATAACTCAAAAACCAAGAATAATAAAAAATGCAAAATGTCTCAGAATATCACTCTCTACATCATACTAAAAGTTATCTCAAACTTTTAACAACATCACCCCAAACACAATACTTCCGGACTACTGCTACCAGGCATATGTTACATTAATCCCCAAACCTGGTAAAGCTCCTGATCGGTGTGAGTCATATAGGCCCATCTCATTACTAAACTGTGACCTTAAAATTTTTGCTAAAATTCTCTCCAACTGGCTCACCAGTGTCATAGAAGAGCTAGTAAATCCAGACCAGACCGGTTTTATGCCCAATAAATCAACTAATATCAGTCTGAGACGCCTGTTTAACAACCTGTCTCTTAAACATGACAATAGCGGACAGAGAATTGCTGTGTCACTAGACAAAGTAAACTGGGTGTACCTACGAGAGGAACTAGCTCGCTACACATGTCATTTGTTAATCATGGTACCCATATTAAATGTATGTTTACAAATGCAAGGAG
>CM044434.1:43363868-43382709 GCA_024363595.1 Xenopus borealis | reverse complement strand
AATACAAATCAGGGCAATCCAGCAAGTAGAGGAACTAACACTGGGGGCAATAACAGAAAAGTTGTCATTACATGCAGATGACATGCTAATTTACCTGGTAAATCCCAATCAAGCGCTGACAGCCCTTCTACAAACTGTGTCCACCTTTGGGGAGCACTCAGGACTTAAGGCCAATGAAAGCAAATCCGTTATATTTCCCATAGACCCAGTCCCAGGGAATTGCCCCACGAGAGTTGGAAATTTGCAAGTAGTTACAAACCTTTAAATATCTCGGGATTGAGTTACATAGGGACCTGCAGCAATACACTACTCTCAACCTAGATCCTATAGTAAGAGCTTTTTCTGCCAAATTAGATACCTGGCAAGAAATCTTTAAAATGATCAGTCTACCAAAATTCCTTTATGCCTTTCAAAACTCCCCCATAACCACTAGAGTAAGTTGGTTCAAGCGTATGGATAGATTGCTCAGAAATTTCCTGTGGGCAGGGGGCCATCAACAAATTGTATTTAAGACGCTATGTGCTCCAATGACAGGGGCGGGGGTTAGCCCTACCTGATCTCAAACTGTAATTCTTGGCCAGCCAAATGATCTTCGCTCAGTGGTGGATAAACCAGAAATTGTATAACCAAGCTGTGGTTTTGGAGGTGGCAGGAGTAGGCTCCTTTGAAGCCTGGCCAAATCACTGTACAGAAGTCCATCCCCATATTATGCCACCACACTACCTATGCTAACAGTAAGTCAGGCATTCCAAAAAGTGCAGCAACTGGTGAAAACTGATCCCCTACTTTGGTCCACTTGGACCCCGTTAAGGGGTAACAGCAAGGTACCACGATTTCAACTGATCCCCGATGTTAGTTGCTGGGCCAATTACGGAATTAAAGTTCTGGGGGATGTAGTAGTGGGAGGAGAACTTAAACAATTTCCAACCCTAAGACAGGAATATAATCTCCCCTCTAATATGATATTTCATTGTCCACAACTTAAACATGCAGGTACTTGAAATAACGATGTCAATGAGAGACAGGTTTATTCAAATAAAATTTTTGAACTGAGTCTACTACACCCCATGTAGATTGGCTAAGTTTTCCCCCACTGCCTCAGAGAGGTGCAATAGGAACGTATTTTCATATATTCTGGGAATGCACAGAAATGTGCAGTTTTGGGATGAGGTGACTCAATATATGGCAACAAATCTGGATCTGCCCAGCATATGCTCCCCTCATACCTGTCTCCTTGGAATAATAATAGAGTTCAATAGGTAAATTCAAGAGATTATGCTACTTACAATTCCTATACTATGCTAAGAAAATAATCCTAATGCAATGGAAGTCAATGACAGCTCCCCCTTGGCCTTTGGAAGCAATTGATCAATGACTCTTACAAAGTAAAAAATAACTTATGTTACAAGAAGTTTGACACAATCTGGAGCACCTGGGTGTTGGTTCAGACACACCAGCTGGATGTCAGTGTATGCATGTGAACTTCTATCTCTCTTTCTCTTCCTTCCCTTTTCTTGTTTTAACTCACTTGTGCTTTAAGAAAATACAAAATAAATGAAAGCTTTAAAAAAATACATTACTCAAATATGCATATTCAAGAAAACACGACAACATTTTTTTGTCTACTTAATAATGTTTATACAGAGTTAAATCAAATAAAGAGAATCTTAACAATCTGGCCACCTGATCCTTTAATGAAAGGTCATTAATCCATGCGCAGGGCCTACAAGTGCAAAATGATGGGCAGTACAGTTCAGTGTGACAGTCTTCCCCTTGCCAAGAAAAAAAGAGGGGCACTAGCATTCAGAGGAACAAGGAAGACAGTGCCAAAGACAGAAGGCACTAGTAAAAGCACCTATCATGATGGACAAACAGAATGTGGGTGGTCAAACAGCACACAGCAACTGTCCTCCTTGTCACAGATGTCACCACAGCATTTATGCCAACTTTCTTAATGGTAAATACCCTTCTTTTATGCCTGCAGCAATCGTACTTTAAGGTTACAAAATGTAACCTGACAGTATTTTTGGGTCATGGACCCTTCTAAGGAAGCCCAGCCAGACCCTCAAAGGCACTCCATGACATTACATCCCATATGGAGGCTTACAAAGTCCAGCAGGCCCATATTGGACAGGTGCTGTGTGCACTTAATTGTCTGTTGCACTGGTAGTCACCAGTTCCTCTGCCACAGTAGCCTCTCCTCCAGAGGTTTCATCTTCAGACAACAAACCTCATATTCCCCCTCCTCCATGCTTCAGTGGAGACCCCCAGCCCTGCAGTGGGTTTGTTAACCAGCGCCTTATCTAATTTGAACTGCAACCCTCACATTATGTTTCTGAGCGAGCTACAGTGGAGTCATCTCTCGATTGGAGGGTAATGTGCTGAAGTGGCATCACCCTTCTGGGAGAAGAACTCTCCATTTGTTCATGCAAAAAGCTTTTCTTCAGTCATTCTGGACAGTCTTTGATGCTCCCATCTGTTACAGATTTGTCAAGGGAGACTGAATGCCAACAAATATGCCATTGACTTCTGGATGCTTGTGGTGGAGACTGAAAGGAATAATGAGGCATACAAAGCAGTGTTTTATCAAGGACTGTCTAACAGATTGAAGGATGATCTGGTGTCCAGAGACCTTCCAGAGCAACTGGAGAACCATATTGCGCTTGATATTAAGGTTGACACTCATGTGGAGCCAAGATAAGTTTCAACCTATCCTGGTTCCATGCTTCCAGAGACCTCTTCTCCAGCCATTCATTGCTTCTTCAAGGAGCCAATGAAAGTGGGGATAGCTCATCTTTCGGAACAAGAGAATCTCTGGAGACTTTCTGCAGGACTATGTCTGTACTGCAGTGACAAGGCTCTTTTTGCCTACAACTGTCTGCTGAAACAGGGAAACTCAAATGCCTAGGTAAGTATGGGGAGTCGTACCTGGGCAGCATCGATTCTTCTCCTCACAAATCCTTTCACAGATTTCTGCTTCCTGTGCAGCTCCATTTATCGTCAATGATTGGAGAGCAAAATAATCCTCTTTATGGTATTTTCATTTTATTATGCAGAAAATCCTGCATGACATGTTTCTGCTACAACAGCCTTCATCAGGTGCAAATTAAACATTGGTATAACAAGCCATTTATCCCTTTCACACCACCAACAATATGCACAAGCTCCATATACTGGCCAAGCGCATGGACTAACATAAGTACTGCCATCTTGTGGCCTACTTTGAGAAAACACCTTTAACAGTGTAGCAATCTATATCTTTACATAAAGTTATCTAGTAACAGCATAGTAGCAATCTTATCAGTAAAGCTTCCAAAAGACGTAATAAAGTATCATCCTACCAAAGTAGTATGAGAGTGGTCCAGTATCTATGTTAAGTTATAGTCCATAAGTATTCTCCTTTGTATCTGGAAAGAAAAACTCATTGTCAGCAGAGTTACAAAAATCATTACAGAAAGCATTTATAGCTGAATGTCTCATTCATTCCTTGAGGTGCCAACGTATCCATTATGTGGATCCACCTTGCCTCTTTTTTTGTAACAGTAGGCGTTTTTTGTCTCCACACCTTTGGGGCAGCTCTACTTTCTCTAGAACCAACCACTTCAATGTCATGCAGGATTTTCTGTATTATAAAATGAAAATACCATAAAGAGGATTATTTTGCTCTCCAACCATTTTTTTACCTTTACTTGGAATGTTGCATACTGGCACGGAGTGTGCGGTTGTTGAGAAGCATTGGATACACTGTGGGACATCTTACATTCATTTGATATCTTCAATGATTGTTTATCCTTAATCCTTCCTTGATTCAGGCCCAGCAGGGAATTTAATGGACAAATCATCTGCTGAATAACTTGATATATACCTCAATCCGCTGGCTATCCCCTTGCTGGTTTTGGTGATTGGTGACAGACCTCTTTCTACTGCCTTTATCTCCATAACCTCAGGAGTTACCTCTGACTGTCAGTATCCTGCTGAACAAAAAACTTTCTCCTCATTATCTATTGTCAGTCTGCTCCGGTGGTCCTGGGTTTGCCTGGGATTCACCTTCATAACCCATCCATTGGTACATTTAGGAAAACGTACATGGTAGATATATCCTTCTCTCCTGTCGGGGCTGTTTTTTATTCATTGTCAAGAAAAAAATGGTTGTCTATGCCTCTGCATTGACTATCGGGGGCTTAGCAAAATCACATCCAAGAACCACTATCCATTACCCCTTATCTCAGAACTTTTTGACCAACTTAAGGGTGCTAGTCTCTTCACAAAACTCAGTGTAGCATCGCATACTGATATACTTCCGGGAGGGTGACGAATGGAAGACGGCAGTCAACACTTGGTACGGGCATTACGAATACCTAGTAATGCGATTTGGTCTCTGTAAAACACCCGTTGTCTTCCAGGAGTTTGTGAATGACATCTTTCAAGAGTTATCGGGTAAAAATGTCATGGTTTACTTGGAGGATATCCTAATCTTCTCAAAAAAAAGATTTGTGCTTGAAAAAACATACTTTTTTCAGGGCAAATCGAAATTTAAAAAGATGCCAGAGTCCCAAGATCCGTGCCCAAAATAGGTTCTACTGCTGTACATTCCTGGGTTTCTTCTGCTTTTGAACTGATTTCTGATTTTGACCTCAGTTTGACTATTGATTATGAACTTCTTCTGCCAGAACCTATTGCCTGGATATGACCACAAATTTGCTTAACCCAATGGATACCTAATTTCAGACTGTGTTGCTTACAAACTTCCTCCTTGGTCCCTTGGTCCCCTTTTGAGCCTCAATGCCCTGGCAGTTAGCATGGAAAATATACAATGATAAATTTAGAGAAAAAATTAAAGCAAACAAAACATAAACAATTGAGTTAAAATGGAGTTACAAGGACATCAAAATCTGGATCGGGATGTCCATTCCTAGACCACAGAATACCATGAGGTCAGCAAAAGGATCAAATAAATTCAAACAAAATTGCATTTGCAGCATTGAGCAATTCCTTCCTAATGGAAACACAACTCCAAGAATATTGCAAAATTGTAAAATAGTAATAGTTTTACCATAGGGTTTCAAATACCTTGTGCAAAAGACTTCTTGGTTTTCAAGAAAGTGTTATTCAAAAGACTGGTAGGTGAAAATCTAAGAAATGCAACGTGTATATTCACCCAGACATTGTAGACACAATGTACTGACACCCACTTTCCCCACAACTTTTGCAGATCCAGTATGATATTTCATGTTTATTATTGGACACTTGTTTGTATACTGGGAATTGAGAAGAGCTCAACTTTTTAACTTTTATCCTACTTGTATGGATGGATGTACCTAAACAATGTACCTAAACATAATAAGCAGATAGAAAATGTACTAGTTCATTGGGATCAGGCTTTCCTTCTAAAGTCACCAATTCCTATCCTTATGTATAAATAACACAGCCTGTTATTTAAAGCAAACCAAACAAAGTGTGTGTGGTCAGATATCTCAAAGCTAATAAAAAACGAACATATTGAAAAATTTCGCCTTTAGCAGGTAGCAGATGACAATGTTAAACTTGTCCAGGATATCATTAATTTGCTTAATTTTCACATCAATACAACAATTTCAACTTCAAATAGGTTTTGTTGAAAACATTATTAACAGTAAACTATATGCCAGGGGTAAAAGTATTTTTTTATGTAAAAGTTTATTTATTTAACATCAAGCTTACCTTTTGCCATGACAAAAAAATATGAAGAATTAATCAGCTCCTTTTTTCTGCATGATAAGTTGTTTTGTTTTTTTAACTTATAGGGGTGCCTTGACAATCAATGGCTTTTTATATATGTGTCGGGGGGGGGGTACTGTTTTTAGTGCTTATGTCTGTGTGGTCTTTTTACTGTGGTGTGGGTGGGATTCACAGTATAAGGCTGATTAGTAATTAATACAGATAATTACTAAATGGCAGCACAGGAACCAGTGCAACAAGCACCAGAATTAAATAATCAGCCCTGTAGAATCATCTTATATTACAGACAAACCTCATATTTGATAATTAGTGATAACCCCTAGGCCTAGCTTCTCAACAGCTGCTCAGAGCCCACTGAGCATGTGAGTGTCCCAGACACTTCCCAAGATGGTGACCCCCTGTGACAAGTTTGAAGTCCTGGGTCATTGCTGCTATTGAGATGCTAAAACTTCAGTCTGGTGCAAAAAGTTCAGTATGTGAAATTTGGCATTTTTAACCATATTCATTTATAGGGTTTAGTTCTACTTTAAAGGAGAATTAAACTCTAAGAATGAATATGGCTACAAATGCCAAATTTTACAGAGTAAACTTGTCACAGGGGGTCACTGTTGTAGAAAGTTAGGGATGGCGAGAACTGTTCGCCGGCGAACTTGTTCGCGCGAACATCGGCTGTTCACGCTCGCCGGATGTTCGCGAAGGTCGCGCGACGTTCGCCATTTTGGGTTCGCGTTAGTTGGCGCTTTTTTTTTACCTCTCACCCCAGACCAGCAGATACATGGCAGCCAATCAGTAAGCTCTCCCTCCTGGACCACCCCTACACCCCCTGGACCACTCCCCTTCCCTATAAAAACCGAAGCCCTGCAGCGTTTTTTCATTCTGCCTGTGTGTGCTTGGAAGAGCTAGTGTAGGGAGAGAGCTGTTAGTGATTTGAGGGACAGTGGATAGTAAGTTTGCTGGCTAGTAATTTGCTTGATACTGCTCTGTATTGGAGGGACAGAAGTCTGCAGGGATTTGAGGGACATTTTAGCTTAGGTAGCTTTGCTGGCTAGTAATCTACCTTCTACTGCAGTGCTCTGTATGTAGCTGCAGTGGGCACTGATCTCTTCTGATCTCATCTGCTGACTGCTGTAATAACCCAATAGTCCTTGTAAGGACTGCTTTTATTTTCTTTTTTGTTGTTTTACTTTGCTACTATAAGAGCCCAGTGCTATTAGTCTAGCAGTGTTGGGGAGTGGGACTGGTGTGCTACTGTGCTGCTCCTAGTAGTTCAGCAGCACCAACCCGAGTTTTTTTTTTTTTTTTAATATACATTTTTTTTTTTAATTTTACTTTTTTTTTATTTTACTACCGCTGTAGTAGTGTATACGTTGACCTTGTAGGCATTATTTGCCCTGTAGGCATTTTTTGCCCAGTGTGTTCTTCAAACAACTGCCATCTAGCTGTGTGAGCTTGTTCACATTCTGTCTAAATATCAATAATATTACAGTGTCCACAACCACCTGAGTGACGTTTTTCAGGCAGTAATAATATATTTTACGTAATCCGTATCCACCGCTGTAGTAGTGTATACGTTGACCTTGTAGCCATTATTTGCCCTGTAGGCATTTTTTGCCCAGTGTGTTCTTCAAACAACTGCCATCTAGTTTTGTGAGCTTGTTCACATTCTGTCTAAATATCCATAATATTACCGTCTCCAGAAAAAGCACCTGAGTGACTTTTTTCAAGCAGCCATAATATGCAACCCAAAAAATGAATATTTTCAGCATTTATATGGCATATTTTTTCTGGCCTCTGTGCTGCAGTGGCTGCGACAAAAAAAACTGGGCAAACAATGCCTACAAGGTCAACGTATGGCAGTTGTTTGAAGAGAACAGTACTAGCCAGCAAAGCTACCTAAGCTAAAATGTCCCTCAAATCCCTGCAGACTTCTGTCCCTCCAATACAGAGCAGTATCAAGCAGATTACTAGCCAGCAAACTTACTATCAACTGTCCCTGAAATCACTAACAGCTCTCTCCCTACACTAGCTCTTCCAAGCACACACAGGCAGATTTTTCAGATACATTTTTGCCCTTGATCCCCCTCTGGCATGCCACTGTCCAGGTCGTTGCACCCTTTAAACAACTTCAAAATAATTTTTCTGGCCAGAAATGTCTTTTTTAGCTTTTAAAGTTCGCCTTCCCATTGAAGTCTATGGGGTTCGCGACGTTCGCGAACCGTTCGCATTTTTTGCCGCAAGTTCGCGAATATGTTCGCGAACTTTTTTTCCAACGTTCACGCCATCCCTATAGAAAGTGTCTGTGACACTCACATGCTCAGTGGGCTCTGAGCAGCTGTTGAGTTTAGATGCCCTCGCAAATTATCAAGCAGAAAGTTAGGTTTGTCTGTAATATAAGCTGATGCTACAAGGCTGAATATTAAACTCTGATGCTAATTGCTAACTGCTTTTGCATAGTGAAAATGCCATTCTAGTCAACTATTACAAACCAGGTATGGGACCTGTTATCCAGAATGCTTGAGACCTGAGATTTTCCAGAGTAGGGGGTGTTTGTCTGTAATATAAGTTGATGCTACAAGGCTAAATGTTAATTTCTGATGCTAATTGCTAACTGTTTTTGCATAGTGAAAATGCCATTCTAGTCAACTATTACAAAACTGGTTTGGGACCTGATATCCAGAATGCTTGAGACTTGAGCTTTTCTGGGTAAGGAATGTTTTTGTAATTTGGATATCATAAATATACTAAAAATAAATGTTAATAACAATGGGATTTTTTTCCTCCAATAAGGATCAATTATATATTAGCTGGGATAAACTTTATGCTGTGATTGTATTATTAAAGAGAAAAAGGAAATTTTTTTTACATTTTGAATTATTTGATTATGGGATATATCCAAAAAGGCTAACTGATTTTGCTTTATAAAGCCATGTACTGTATTTCTGAAGGTATCCCCATGGGGGGGGGGGGCATGTATTATGATGGCTAACCTCAAACCCTGGGCCTGCATTCTCTTGGATGAAAAAAGCACCAGCCCTTGCTGTATTTTACCAGCCTGGCTGTTAAATATGATGGTTGTTCCCAATGTTATTAATAGGGAAAAATGTAAATATATAGGAAGGCCGGTATTTTATTCCAGAAAAGGTGGCAACCCTACCCTTGGTACTAATAGAAGACGAAGAAAGCTGGGCCGGTGCGCTTCTCTGCTGATAGGAGCACCGGCCTGGGGTGTCAGGTAATTAAACAGAATCACTTGGGGGCAGGGTCGGTTTTACATAGCAGGCGCCCTAGGCACAGTACTGTTCATTGTCCCGTCAACTCCCCTTTCTTTATGCACGTGCACACATTTTCAGCATCCTGTCCGTACTGGGTACTGGTGCACAGGAAATTTTAACAAATATTATATCTCCTGCAAATCCCAGTGCTTCCAAATCAATGCAGGTGTGGTTGGGCAGCATGCCTCCCCCCTAAAATTCTGCCACCCCTGTCCTGGCCTTTGACACCTTTCCACAAATCCGAGCCTGCTTGGGGGTGCCTAACTTTTGGCACCTCGAAGTGTAAAATGGTATTCCTTCTAACAATGAGTGAATTTTTTCGCCTGGGGCGAATTCCCATGATTTGCGAAACGCCAGGAAAAATTTGCCTGGCGAAAATTCGCTGACGTCTTGTTTTGGATGCCCGCATCCAAAACAAACCAACAGCGTTTCGCTAATTTTTCACCGTTTTGCGAATTTCCTGAGTGATTTGCGAAGTTAAATGCCCCAGATTTGCCCATCACTAATTCCTTCTCCTTTAAACAGAAAGGGGGAAATGTAATAAAAATTGCAAAGAGAACAAATTTGCAAATAAAAATGTGAATGTTATAATGTAATTTTCATTAGGCTTTTATTGCATTGCAAATCTTCATTCATTGCGAACCTTTTACGCTTGATTGAAGGTGGAATAAACTTTTGGAACTTTTATTAAGAAGTTTATTATACACTGCACACTACCGCAAACCTAAAGTTCACATTCACTAGCCTACTGTGTGTGGGGCAAAGTGTTTACAAACATTTATTCACATTGCAAAACTAATTGTGAATGTTTTTTGCTTTAGTGACCAATATCATATTCCACCAAAAGAATTCTATACACAAATCAGTGCAAGGAACATATTGCAGTACTCATCCTTCTTTACTCCTGTGATTAACCTTCATGGGTCAAAAGAAGCATCAAAGTAAATTAAGTGCATTTATTTAACTGGAGTTTAAATTAGCTTCAGAAAGGTGATCCAGATTTCAGCTCTTTCAACACTTTGTGAATTAAAATGAATAAAGAAATGGGAAAAGGACTGGGTCACATCATAGAGGGATAGAGGAGGGAAATGAGGTGGATAATGGAGGGCAGATTGGGGAGTGCTTTAGAAGAATGAATGAGAAATCTCAGGGCATATTGAGAAGGGCTATGGGAGGATAGAAGAGATGTCTGAGGGCAGATTCTGAAGGGCTAAGTGAGAATGAAAGAGGAGAAGCTTATTCCCATTAGATGCTTATAACACAATGGAGAACATGAAATTATTTGTCTAACAGACCAGGAGAAGCCATCTCACAACTTGCAGGTCTGTTTTGATTTATTTGGCACTATTTTGCTGTAACAGTTTTGGGGTTTATAACAGCTAAGGTCTAGTGTCTCAGGGCTAGGGTTGCCACCTTTTCTTGAAAAAAATACCGGCCTTATATATTTATCTTTTTTTCCTATTAATAACATTGGGACCAACCATCAAAAATACCGACCAGGCTGGTAAAATACTGGCCAGGTGGCAACCCTACTGATGGCCCTGGAGTCAGTTTGTGATTAGGGCCTCAAACTGCCTTTATTGTTTTGAACTGCAAGGGTGCTTTTTCAAATATATACCTCCCAACTGCCCTGTTTTTCGTGGGACAGTCCAGATTCTGACAGCTCACCACACAGTGCCAGTTTTGTTACTGAAATGTCCCGACTTTCTCTTTGATCTCCTGCACTGAACAGCCAGAAAAAGATACAATGTTTTTTTTTATAAAAACTATTATGCGGGAACCTGACTTCCATTTTTTTTTAAATTACAAGGGGCCCTGACCCCCAATGGCCTTTTATAACTTGCGAGTGAGGGGTTTACCATTACCGTGGGGTGGAATCTGAGGTGGACGGGGACCAAACGGCCCAGAAAATTTTCTGATGGTAGCACTGCCAGTACATAATCAGATTTATCATAAAAATCTGGCACCACCCAATGCCATTAAATGCTGAGGTACAAAATATATGAAATGCTTGTGCCACAGAGTAAAGAAATGCTGGGGAGCTCTCATTGTGACTGTCTTGCAATGAAGGTGCGATAGTGTCATGGAATTCTTAGGTCCACAATTAGGGTTGCCATCTTTTATAGAAAAAAATATCTGCCTATATCCTATATATTTATCTTTTTCCCTATTAATGACATTGGGAACAACAATCATTTTTACCGGCCAGGTGACAACCCTAGCCACAATATGTTATCAAATGTTACTCCCACTGTGTCTCAGAGCAGTAGTGCACTTTGTACTTCTGATGCTATTTCAACCAGGGAAAAGGGATGTGTTTTTGTAAAACTGTATCGGAGGTTGTCACAAAGTGGGTATGGTCAAAACATTTTGCTTTACATGGCAGACCTTTTCCCTATCCCTTTTTTTTATCTTGGGTGGCATTCTGTTTTTTTGCTACTGCACTACAGTTGGCTGGTCTTATGGAGCCTTCCCTGACAGAAAACACATGAAAAAACAGACAGACAGTTCCCATACCTCCCAACTGTCCCTTTTTGGAGGGACAGTCCCTCTTTCGACAGCTCAACTTGCTGTCCCTCATTTGTACCAGAAATTCCCTATTTTTTCTGCATTGAACAGTCAGAAAAAGAAACAAAGTTTCTAACTTAAAGGGGAATTAAAAAAATTCCTCAGGCGCTAACCTACTCCTGACATACGCAGTAGGACGCTGCCGGTTTGTGCTACTGCGCATGCGCCGAAAGTTCACATAGTTCACCGATTGAACTTAGTGAACTTTCGGCACATGCGCAATAGTACAAACCAGCAAATGTATCCTACTGCACATGCGCCGCAGATAGGGTTGCCACCTTTTCTTGAAAAAAATACCGGCCTTCCTATATATTTACCTTTTTTTCCTATTAATAACATTGGGATCAACCATCAAAAATACTGGTTAGGCCTGTAAAATAACGGCCAGGTGCCAACCCTAGCCGCAGAACAGATGGAAGAAGACATTGCTCAAGGAGATAGCGCCTGCACGGAGGGGTAAGTAGCCACTTAGGGGCATTTGCCTGCGGGGAGAGGTAGGCCTGGAGCCCTTGGGGGGGTGGGGGTTGAGGAGGTTAGTGCTTGAGGGATTTTATTCCCCTTTAATTGGTTTTTGGCAGAGAGCCCAGAATAGCTAACAGGTGTAACTACTTTGTACTTTGTAACAATTTTGAGATAAGAGAATAAGTAATTGTAACAGTTTCGATAAGGAAATTTTGTAGAATGACCCTGGTAAACATACCTCCCAACATTCTGGATGTAAAAAGAGGGACAAAAATTTTTTTTGCCCACAGCACGGCAATATTTTTGTGACCACGCCCATTTTTGAGGCCGCACCCTTTAATTACCATATTTATTTTACTAAATTTGACAGGTTATGAAAGTTTGAAAATATTTATCCTTATCTAAACTGTTACAATTACTTATTTTCTTATCTCAAAAGTGTTACAAAGTATCTAATTTACACCTATTAGCTGTTCTGGACTCTGCAAAAAGCCAAATAAGTTAAAATCTTTGCTTCTTTTTTCTGGGTGTTCAGTGCAGAGAAAAGAGGGACTTTCCAGTACAAATGAGGGACAGCGGGTTGAGCTCTCAAAAGAGGGACTGTCCCTCCAAAAAAGGGACAGTTGGGACTTGCGAGGTATGAATTAGGAGGTGTGTGTGGCCACAAAAAATGGCCGTGGTCAAGATTGTAGCCACGCTACACGTGAAAAAAGAAATTGCCCGTCTTTTTACTTCCAAAATATTGGGATGTATGCAGTACAGAAGCGCATGTTTTGATTGCAATTTTAGAATGCTTGCATTTTATTGGACTAGGGCGCATGTTTCATTTGTCCTTTGCCCACAAGCCCATTGAGCATGAGCAGTAGTACATTTCACTTCCGGGTACTTACACGAGCTTTAGAACGAGGCGATCACTAGAATGTGGAGGGTGTTGCGCATGCGCGGCTGTGCGCACGAAATAAAATATATAGTTGACATTCGAAAGTCCGCTCGCTGATGTTGATTATTATTTACTCACAGCTAGAGATCCTAGGAATTAAAAGATGTTTAGATATGCTGCCGGAACGCAGAGCTCTTTTTTTGACCTTTGACCCGAGGCCCCTGTGATTTTGGCTAGGAAACCCCTCCCCTCCTTCTCTCTCTCTCTCTCTTTCCGTGCCGGAGTACAGGAGCGTGTTCATCGTTTCGTGTCTTTTATAGACTTAAAGTGAGTATACTTGTTGGGTTCGGCTATATAGAGACCTGGCAGGTGGTTTGTGAGGGAAGGCAGAGTCAGACGAGCACCATTTCATCATTTATTTCCGCCTGTGATGGCGGATAGTAAGAGATTTGCCATCGGCATAGATGGGCTGAAATGGGTCTGCTGTTCAGTAACGCAGGATACACGGTTTTAAGTGAGGAGTAGAATTGACTGGTGTTTTGACGTGAAGTTCCTGCTTTTAGGAGAGACAACTGGGCTTCGGTCGTTCTCTGTATAAGTGTACCACCCACGTGTCCAAAACGAGGGACAAGTCCAATGTTGCCCTATTCATGTAGTTTAACCATTTCCTCATAATAATCTTGGTCAAGCACCATTTATCCAATGTGATCCCCTTTTTTTGTTGGGTTTAGACTTCTCCACTTACTAATAACGAGCTGAAATCGTGGCTAATTCAGTAATCCTTGTGTAGTTCCACACTAGCAAATCAGTAGACGCCACATGCCTCTCAAGCAGATTACTCCCCTGTGCTGCTTTGAACACCCCACATATTTGTTATTCACTCTTTTAGTTGCCATGTTACACTGTGAATACATAATCTGTGTTATGTACATGTAGTTTTGCAGCAGTATTTTGCATTGTCTCTGGTCGCATGGGGCAGGCTTTGACCAGAAAATATCCATGGTGGATTAAAGAGAAATTCAGTAGGAATTTTGGGAGTGATGTGTTGCTTTTTCTTTTTTTTTTTAAATTAAACTTTCACTTATGTTGCTGTTAGAAGTAAGAAATATTTTTCCCAGCCAGAATTAAGACAAAACAACAAAGTTTTTCTAAATGCCCGATGGACTTAAAATATTCTGAGCATCATAAGTTAGTCAGGATTTCTATACGTGTTTAATCATCCAGATATTTTTGTCACTTTCTAGAATGCGTTACGTGGCCGCTTACCTACTTGCTGTCCTTGGTGGCAAAACCAGCCCCTCAGCCGGGGATATTAAAAGCATCTTAAAAAGCGTTGGCATTGATGCTGATGATGAACGTGTCAATAAGGTGAGTCTGCAGAAATGTAGCGGAACCTTGTTTTTAACTACCCTGATTGTGTTTTTCCGGCATATTACATTTTTTTATTTGTGGTCCCACCAATTTATAATGCATTTCAGTGGGTGCGTTTCCCTGATTTTAAGTAATGTGTTCCTGGATTTTACATCAAAACTTGATCCTGATGTTTTGAAAAACTGCTTTTCCTCCATGAATGTATTTGTGAAATAAAGAGGTTTAAAATACTAACCAGATGCATAATTTCCCCTGGTTCTGCCTGAAAATGGTAAATTCCAATTAGTCTGCTCCTCTTAGTCCTGCACCAATCACTTATTGCTTTGTGTTGTGTATGTGACTGGCAGAGAGGCCTTGCTCGTGCCCAGAGTGCTTAACCATCATTATTAACACATAAATATTATATTTCAAAGTAAAACGGACTTGTGTGCTTATATCCTTTCAGTACATGAAGAAAAAGTTACTTTAACATATTTCTCTGATTTAACATTTTTCCCAGCTATTACATAATTTTTTCCTGGTCCCCTGAAAAACATAAAATGGGGGTTCTGCTGTATGTTGTACACAATTCTACTGCATGTTGTACACAATTCTACTGTAAGAATGTTTTTTATTTCATGTGATGTGGAGAAAAGTAAATCGTAGGCAAGTTGTATCAGGATGTGGTAACACCCTTTGTTTAAAAAAAAACACAATTACAATTTTGGATATATCCCATCCATTAGCTGAAGTTTGGACTTGTTCAATTGGACCTTATATTTGACACACTGAGCATATGCATTTTACTCTGCTCTGATAACAAGTATTCTACATAATATATACCATACTCTATACCAGGGATCCCCAACCTTTTTTACTTGTGAGCCACATTCAAATGTAAAAAGCAACCTAAGCATTAAAAAGTCTCTTGGGGTGCTAAATAAGTGCTGTTATTGACTATTTGGTAGCCCCTATGTGGGCTAGCAGCCTACAGGGGGCTCTGCTTGGCACTATACTTACTTCCAAACCTGAAATTCAAAAATAAGCACCCGCTTTGAGGACACCGAGAGCAACATGTTGCTCACGAGCTACTGGTTGGGGATCACTGCTCTATACACAACATAAAGCAGTCCAATAAAAATTAAGCAAAAGCGTCAAGTTGACTGATGCCCAACCTGTTTTGTTGTATGCCTGCCCAAAATGACTAATAGATATTCAAGACTGGTTGTTATCATTCTGGTGAAAATCAAGTCACTAAGGACAACATAATCACAGGATATGTACTTCATGGATATTGAATTTGCAAGACATTGTGTGATGTGGCCATAGGCAGCATATTGCAGATGAGCATGACACAACTGTTTGGGCTGGGGTATAAAGTATTTGTTTCTTAAGGTGGCCATAGACAGGGAGACCTGCTTGTTTGGCGATATTGCCAAACGAGCGGATCTCTCCCCGGTGTGCCCACATTGAAGTGGGTGATATCGGGCTGATCAATTGTGGGCCCAACGATGGGATCATAATGGAGGAGATAGGGGAGGTTGGATCACTGGATCGCATACACGCAGAGATGCGCCCGCGATCTGACTGGGTTTTTTAACCTGCCCGATCGAGAACTGGCCGACTTTCGGGCAGATGTCAGTTGGGGAAACCCGTCGCATGGACGGACCGACTCTGAGTTGTCGAATCTAACTTAATTCCCAACTTTTTTTTTTTTTTTAAGGTGATTGGTGAACTCAGTGGAAAAGATCTTGATGATGTTGTGAACTCTGGTAAGGTTTATTTAATAAATACCATCAAACATAATTTGTTAGTACTAAATGTGTTCAAAATGACCAAGTGCAAATATGAATGAAATGACTACCCAACTAATTGTTCATTTGTTTTATTTTGTTCTTAATGAAATGCGTGAAATAAATCCTGGTAATTAAAACAAGATAGAAAATTATATAACGTCCTAAATGTGTTTATCAGATTAGCTCTTTTTTCATAACTGAATATATTCAAGCAACAAAGAAATACGGCAGATCACCAGTTGCATGTGATTTAATGTTGTCCATTTAAACTTTTTTTTTTTCTTTAACTAGCCTAAACTGGTGCCTTTAAAATGTCCCTTCATTGGCCACTTCAAGATTAGCAATGGAGCTTATGCAGTAGTCCATTCATTTTAAACTTTCTACTGTGCTAATACCATGGAGTCCTGAGGAAAAGAAACTTATAAATAGTAATTCTGCATTTAGAATCTTCTAGGATAACGGAGTTCTAGATAATAGATCTCATACTTGTGTAGTAGACAAATATAAGACAAATACAAGAGGTCCTCTGCCCCATTATCAATATACTTAAGGCATTGAGACATTTTGTGTATACAGCTACTAAAAATGCCTTACCCTTTAAAGAACAAGTAAACCTTTTTTTTTTCTATCTGTAAATTTGCTCTAAACAGCCCCCCAGATTAATGTACCTTAGTCCCTGCTGCAAGTCTGCTCTGGTTTCTGTGTTATCAGCAGCTTGTTTCCCCTTCTTCCTGGTGTAGAGTGAAGCCCTGCCCCTTAGCTTACTGAGCTGACCTTATCTCTCTGACTAGTCCTGGAGATCATTTGCATACTATGACATAGCAGAGAGCAGTGTGTGTAGCAGCTTTTGCTTGGGGAAACTAGCTTACTAATGAAACACTGGCTCCCTCTTCCTCTCTATTGTGGAACAGCAGCAAATGGACTGCTCAGTAAACTAAGGGGCTGGGCTTCACTCTGCACCAGGAAGAAGGGGAAACAAGCTGCTGATAACACAGAAACCAGAGCAGACTTGCAGCAGGGACTAGGGTACATTAATCTGGGGGGCTGTTTAGAGCAAATTTACAGAAAGAAAAACATTTACTTTTCCTTTAAACAAAACAGGGATTGTTTGTCCATATATTGCAATATATTTAAGCTGGCCAACTACATCAGTCATCCCATATCTGGCCAGTCCTACGCTTAAATTGCATCTGATTCATTAAGAATTCTATTGCTTCATTATACATTTTACAAAGGGTCTACGTTTTTACCTGCAACTTACTTGCTGCTTTCAAAGTAAAACTCCCAAACTTGGTAGTAATAGCACACTCTTCTGTGACAAGTGCACTGTTACACTAGTACAAATTGTGATTATTTATATATTTATCGACATTTCCTTTTGCCAATTATTGTTACAATTTTGGAATGCTAAATGTATATTTTATTTCAGGTCTTGCCAAGCTTTCATCTGTACCATCTGGGGGCGCTGTCGCTGCAGCTCCTGCATCTACTCCAGCCGCCGGAGGAGCTGCGCCAGCAGGTATGCAACTCTATAGATATACTCCAGTGCTGGATTGATAAAGTTGTGAAATTCAACTTCCTTTCATCTTGTTTAACCAAACTTTAATGGGAACATGTCTGCAGTTTTCATTAGTTTGACATTTTCACAATTTTATATCCAACTGCTCTCAAAGCGAGTCAGCAAGGCTAGCTAGGGTTACCTGACTGAAGAGCTGTTGAGCAAAAGTCCTGTAAATGGCCTATTTAGACTGCTATATCTCATGAACCACTAATAGAAAACTAATGATTACATTAATTCTGTTTTTCAGTTTAGATCCCCTTTATTTTAAATGTTGTTACTGCATGCAGAAATTAAAAGGTGTGTGTTTGTGTATATAATTTGATCCGATTGTGGGCCCAACGATGGGAAGAATTGGAAAGAGCCCCCCCACCCACTGTTGATGCCAAGTGAGAAAAAAATTCCTAATTTGGGCAGTCTGGCCCAGTGTCTCCTTGGCTGCTTTGGGAAATGCATTTGATCGGTTGGATTACATAGACTAGAGAGAAATAAATTTAAATGTCTAAAGGTGAGTCAAAACTGAGGCATTTTTTGTATTTCTTACAGAAAAGAAAGAAGAAGAAAAGAAGGAAGAATCTGAAGAGTCTGATGATGACATGGGATTTGGATTATTTGATTAAATCCTTTTTGTAAAAAAAATAAAAGCAACTTTCCATCAAATTCAGATCTGTATTTATGTTCATATATGATGTCATTACAAAGGAGTAATTATTGCATGGTGTCATGCTCTTATGAAGATGAATGTTCTATTCATGCAACCTCACACAGCACCAATATGTCTGTTTATCAAAAGGGATTGTTCACCTTTAAATTAACATTTAGAGGCAGATTCATCAAAGTGTGGGATTAGAACTCGCCACAGAAAAACTCACTTTCTATTCATTCCTATGGGATTTTTAAAAGCATATTATGCTTCAGATGGTTTTAGTATTTAATTTTTTGTGGTTTTCCAATTTTTAGCTTTTTGTTCAGCTCTCCAAATTACAATTTCTGGTTGCTATGGTCTTGTTAGCAACAAGACCTGTTTGCATGAGAGACTGGAATATGAATAGGAAAGGAAATGAATAGAAAGAGAAGGAATAAAATATCAATAGTAAAATTTACTGTTCAGGGCCCCATTTGAAAGCTGGAAGATGCAGGAGAGATTGGAAATTAGTTTGAAAGCTTGTTAAAAACAACTACAAAGTTGTTATAACATACTAAAGCTAAATGTGTTGCAAACCACCCCTTTAAATGT
>CM044434.1:43316329-43330640 GCA_024363595.1 Xenopus borealis | reverse complement strand
GGGTCAAAACTTGAATGAAAAGATCCTCTCATGGGGAGTTTCTAAGTGGTCCAAGTGCAATTATAAGTATACTTTTTAAGACTATAATATAATGTGAAGCAATGTGCATTAATGTGATTCGCATAAGGTAAACTGTCTAATTTTAGCATGTAAAGAGTTAATAGAATCCTGTGAAAATGTCTGTAGAAATAAAGTTTTGAAGGGACTTGTTGAAAAAAAACAAAAAAACGATGGGAGATAAATCAGCAAATAACTGTTTAAATATTAGAATTCAGCTATTCTCCTGTGTTTTTCTAATTGCATCAGAACAATTTAGATTGTGGTGTAAAGAATGTTTTATATTATATTTCTGGTCGCTCATTTCACTTTCCATTGACTTTTTCTGTTGGTTCTTACAAGCACCTCTTTTAATTGAATTATTTTTCTTAGTTATGTTTAAGTTTGGGAATTTACGCAATAATATAATTGCGGATTGTTGATTCAAACCTTGTTGAAGGAAGCAAAGAATTAAAACAATCATCTTGTGCAGTTATGGGTTTCAATTTGGGAATATACGGAATAATATAATATTAATAAATATAGGCAATAATATAATTCCTGATTGTTCAAATCTTGTTGAGGGAAGCAAAGCATTAAAACAATCATTTTGTGCAGGTATGGGTTTCAATTTGGGAATATACGGAATAATATAATAATAATAATAAATATAGGCAATAATAGAATTCCGGATTGTTTATTCAAATCTTGTTGAGGGAAGCAAAGCATTAAAACAATAATTTTGTGCAGGTATGGGTTTCAAATTGGGAATATACGCAATAATATAATAATAATATATGCAATAATATAATTACGGATTGTTTAGTCCAACCTTATTGAAGGAAGCAAAGCACTAAAACAATCATTTGTATACCTGCTGGAAAGTTCAGCCATGTTTCCTCACTTGTAGACAATTTCTAGCTTGATTCTAACTCATCCTCAACCACAATCTATCTCAGCTGAATATTGTTAAGAAGCACAGTATGTAGCATGGCAAAAATCTCAACATTTCTTATATGTTCATGGTGAATACCAGTTCAAATTCTTGTCTGTGTGAGGTGATTACTGGACTAGAAAGGAGAATGCAGTTTATATTTGCCATGATATTTGGGCAGGCCAGAACTGTGGTTTTCTTGTTAGAGAGCATAGTATTGTTTGGGATCCTGCGGTTGGGGTTGAATAAATTTTGCATTGACAGTACCCTGAATTTGTACAGTAGTTTTGGTAGGATGAGCACTTTGGTTGCATTTATTCTCCCCAAACATGTTGTGAACGTTTTTTTCCAGGATGTTGTGTTCAATTTTGTGATAGAGTGGTATTTCTCCTGGTAGAGATGATGTGGATTCCTGTAATGTTAATGCCCAGATACTTTATGGTCATGGTTTGTCTCTGGCGATCTCCAGATTGGAAGCCAGATTTTTTGAAATGTTACATTTATAATGTAAGAATTCACCAAACTGTGTTAATAGTGGTACAAGTTATGGCAGGGCAACACTCAGGTTTGTAAATACAAGAACCACATCTCATGCAAATAGGAGAATTGGCCAATAATTATAACTTGCATCCATGTAGAATAACAAATAGCATGTGCTAGGGATTCTATACTCAGATGTATATCAATGGAGATAAGGTACACCCCTATCTAGTGCCATTCGTTATAGTCACTGGGTCTAAGAGTAAGCCTTGTACAGGTATGGGACACGTTATCCAGAAACCCATTATCCAGAAAGTTAAGCATTACGGAAAGGCCATCTCCCATAGACTCCATTATTATCAAATAATCCAAAATTTTAAAAATGATTTGTTTTTTATGTGTCATAATAAAACATTCCAACTAAGATATAATGAATCCTTATTGGAAGCAATTGGGCCTGTTGGGTTTATTTCATGTTTACATGATTTTCTAGTAGACTTAAGGTGTGAAATTACAGAAAGACCCATTATCCAGAAAGCCCCAGGTCCCAATGATTCTGGATAATAGGTCCCATACCTGTACAATTATTTGGGCTGTGGGGTAGGAATTTAATGCCACATTTGCTGTTACAATCATCGGTGGGATAGCTCATTTTGTTAAAACGTGCTTTATATACAGTATGTCTAGTTCACGTGTTCAAACGTCTTTTCACCATCTAGTGCAAGTATTATGGAAGGGCTTTTATGCTTGTGTAGTATTTGGGTGAGATTGCGATTGACCTATATCTTTGGAGCTAAGTTTGTAGAGTTGTGTTTGACATTTTAGGGCTGGATTATTTTTATTGTCCATAGAATACTGACTGTTTTTAAGTCTTATGAGTTTGTGCTGGCATTTTTGTAAGATCATCAAATGTATTTCTTCATCCATAAGGGTGGCTATTTGTTGAGCTAAGCCTGGTGAAGGGATTATCCAATGTTCACATACTATGGTGTTTAGTTGTAAGTGCTTGCATTTGTTTTACCTTGTTAGTGTTGCTCTGTGTGCTGCTAGGCTTATTAACTGGACATTAGTTGCTGCCTTATGGGTGCACCACAGGTTGGTGCTATTAGTAGGATCCTTATAATTCATTTGAAAGTAAGATGATGTTTTTTGTTTTGTGTCTTGCCAGATAGCCAGCAAGGTGTTTATGAGTCTCCAGGGGGGTCTAGTGGTAAACTGTTATTTTTTGTAAATTATTCAAGTTATCAGTGAATGATCTGTCCATGTGCTGTTTAAGTTAAGATAAATTTTAGTGTCTTAACAGAAACAGATCAATTATTGTGTAAGATGTGTGGTAGTGTGAATAATAGGTGTAGCAACAGGATAAGTGACCTTTGTTCTATCATATAAACCAGTGATCCCCAACCAGTAGCTCGTGAGCAACATGTTGCTCTCCAACCCCTTGGATGTTGCTCCCAGTGGCCTCAAAGCAGGTGCATAACTTTTAAATCCCAAGCTTGGAGGCAAGTTTTGCTGCATAAAAACCAGTTGTACTGCCAAACCAAGTCTCAGTGTAGGTGACAATCCACATAGGGGCTACCAAATGGCCAATCACAGCACTTATTTGGCACCCCAAGTACATTTTCCATGCTAGAGTTGCTCCCCAATTCCTTTAACCTCTGAATGTAGCTCACGGGTTCAAAAGGTTGGGGATCCCTAATATAAACTGTGTTGTTAAAACCCCTCGAATTCGAATTTGAGGGGTTTTAATGCAATCTGATTTATCGAATGATAGAATAAGAAAAATTCAAAAGATTCGAACGATTTTAACCATTCAATTGAATTTTTTTTTATTCGATCAAAAAACCATGGGAAACTCCTATGGGAGCTTCCCATAGGGTTATATATCAGTTCAGTAGGTTTAATCTGCCGAATTGTTATATCAAATTTTGGCCAGAATTTGGCCAATTCGAATTAAATTTTTGGCTATTCGATAGTCGAATTTTGGAAATTTGATGGTCCAAGTAGCCCAATCCTTCACCCGAATTTAGTAAATCTGCCCCTAAGTGTACGTTGTTTAAATATTAAATAAACCCATAAGGCTGGTTCTGCTTCCAATAAGGATTTATTATGTCTTTGTTGGGATCAAGTACAAGACACTGTTTTATTATTACAGTATTTTATTATTACGGTATTTGCATACCCCTGCAAATAATTTGCTGAACTCTTTACAATCTGCATTGTTCAACCCATAAGGTTTTAGCTCATTTTATCCAGTCTCATCCTCATTCTTTCTGTAGGTTTTAGTATATTAGCTAAAATTATAACTTTACCCATAATCCCCAAACCACAGAAATAAGGACACAGACAACAACTTTATGTTAAATGTGTGAAGATTACAGCTTAATTAAGAATGTTATATTTATATAGAAAAAAATCCTTCCTGATTCCTGAATGGCAATCAGAATGACTCCCAGGATCAATACGCCCAGTGGAGCTTTGCAAGTCCTGATGTAATAAACTTGCAGTAACATGTTAAAAAAAAGTTTCTATATGGGTGAATGTATTACTGCATATGCATGTATGGGTGCCAGTATGGGAACGTGGGCATGTATGGGTGCCAGTATGGGAACATGGGCATGTATGGGTGCCAGTATGGGAACATGGGCATGTATGGGTGCCAATATGGGAACGTGGGCATGTATGGGTGCCAATATGGAAGTGTGGGCATGTAGGGGTTCATATATACTTGCCTGTATGGACTGTAGGGCCAGTATGTGTTGTATAGCACACAACTGACCCCTTCCATATCCAGAGAATGGCTGGCTCTCTCTGCTATCTCAAAGTGCTGGGAACCTGCTGAGTCTCTGAATGTTAATGCCACAATTGATATTCTTTCTCTGCCTTAAGGCAGATGTTAGCTTGATACCCTCTCCTGCTCTGATGTTCTTCCTCTGGGAAAATTTAAAACCTCAGGTGTTGCTACAGACCTTGTGGTGGGATGAGTAAAAGCTGGAATGTTTCTGGATAAACTCCTGGCAACAGTGGATGGAAAAAGTGTTGATTCAATGAAACCAGAAGGCTGATTTTATCCACGCACTACTCTATTTGGTGGTCTGGGTAGTCAGCGGGGGCCACTTTGATAGGGTTGTTATAAGAATACATTTTGTCTGCCACATACAGGTAGCGTAGTTGCATGAGAGATGGTTTGTGCATGTAGAAATCATGATGTTGGCTCAGGCACAGTGCTGCGATGCCTCTAGCAGCTGTTAGTGCTTTTGCTTTTCTTATGAGCTGGGCAAGGGAACAAAAGAAATCAATAGTTGGTCCCCCCAGACGAAACAGCAACTTTCTTAGGATGGTTCTCTCCAGGTATTTGGTGTAATTCTGTTGTGAAACAGAGGTAGGAAGTGCTGGGGCCTGGGGTACCATTTTTCTACCACTTTGCAAGCAATGTAGAACAAGCAATGTAGTGGCTACCACTCTTGTTAGGGTGTCATTGTCAAGAGGAGTGTTGGAAAGATAGCGCTCTGAGGTCTAAAATTCCAGTCTCAGGTGCCTGTGCACATTGATCAGTAGGTTGGCAAAAACACTCCAGCAGTGGCATAACTACTTCCTGGTGGGCCCTGGTGCAGGATGGGCACCTGGGCCCCCCTGTCGGGCCCTTCCCTCTATAAATCACATGCTGGAGTGTTGATGGCATGTGTGCTGTAAAATCTCCCCTAGATAACTGCCTGCCATAACCATTTTCGTGGCTCCGATGGGCCCCAAGGGTGTGGGGGCCCTGGTGCAATTGCACCCCCTGCACCCCTGGTAGTTACGCCACTGCACTCCAGGATGTTGCATTTATTTACTGTTGATTTTGTAGGAAATGTTCCAGTTGATAATCTCTTTACAGGCATTTATTAAAATTGTAACACTCCTCTCCATACTCCCTGAAGGTCTGCAGGGCATCATCCAGGTTGGTGAAGGTGCTCCATGGCTCCCCCTCAGGTACTGTTTCCTCAGCTATAGGGGTGCTGTTCCCACATCGATCATCCTGGTGCTTGGCCTTTTTTTATTCAGTGCTGCACCCAGGTGAAATAATATCCTCTTCTTCGTCAGTTCTTTGTCTCTATTCCTAGTGCATTGCCTTGTATTTCAAGGGACCAAGTATCTGTTATCCACAACTAATCTCTGTTCTGCACTGAATGGCTGGGCATGCTGATTGGCTGCAGTTAAAGTATAAATCCACAAGTTGCTCTGTCAGTTAACCTTACCTTTATTCCTAGTTCCTTGTCTTGTATTTCAAACTATTCTCTTATATGTGGATAAAGCTCTTTATAGCTTTCAGTTTAACTGATACAGAAGCTTATATAAAATATAATATAAAAACAATCCATATATAGATGTTAAATAAACCTAAGATTTTTAAACCAGCCTGATCAAAGTCTAGCTGATCTTTAGCCAGATATTGGCAGGACAGGGCACTGGGAATGCCCCATAATTAGGCCAAAAAGTAGGGTACACTTGTATAGTAACCCCTACCAGTCCATGTGCCTGCATGCTGCTGCTAGTCTGGCATGGGCTTGCAACATTTTCAGGTAGGAGTGGGGGGGAGTGCATTATAGCTGTATGGTAGTTATGTCAGTGGTGGTGGCCCATATTAGGGCAAGACAGTTTTTGGTTAACAGAAAGGGTCAGCAGTGGCATAACTACTGGGGGTGGTGTGATCCCACTGAAGCCACTTTGGAGTGGGCCTTACCCAATAAGTGGGCATGGTTTGTGTGGATTGTGCATAAAGGGATGTTGCTGAGGCAGATTTAGACTAGACCATTTAGATTTTCTTTATTTTGGAATATTGTGAGTTGGAGGAGTGTTAATTGCACTGTAATAAAGTGACACCCAGTAGTCTGATATACAGACAGTCTCCAATAACGCTTCTGTCAAAGTGAGTATTTTTTGTTGTTTTTAACTGTAAAAAACACCCCGGTTGCTTTAATGATCCACCATAGATCATTCTGACATGATCACTGTGTTTGGGGTAGCTGGCAGGATTGCTGTACAAATCCTGTGCCCAGAATCCCAATGGGAGCAAAACACTATATAAATATTTCCATTTCCCTTGCAAATAAGAGCAGAAACAATCCAAACTATTATTAATAAAAATCTATAAAAATGTGTAATAATTGCTTTAAATATAAACAAAAACAAAAATCTATATGTCAATATAAGCTAGGGGCTGAAAATCTTTCTTTAATCATAATGACATGAGATATTGTTTTATCATTAGTATTCGTCTGACTTGCAATATATATATATTGTAAGCACATCATTATACCAGGCCCCATGGTCTTATAAGCACTTACAATTGGAACTTTGTTATTTCACGTACAGTGCTGAAGTGTTGGAGAGCTCCATCCTGAGAGCTGGCCAGAGTGCTGAAATCACCCTCTTGCTCCTACATACAGTAAATACCTACTCAACTAGTATTGCTGTGCTAGCAATCTCTCCAATGTACTGCATGGCCAATTCAGTCTAACATTTTACTTTTGTCACCATAGCAAAAGCTCTAACTGTTAATCTTGGCTCTAAGAAATGATGGCTCTAAGAAATGATCTTTATATAATCGGGTCTGCAGCATATGAAACATAACTGTAAGCTCTTTTGAGCAGAGCCCTCTTTTTCTGTATTACTATTTGTATGCCTGATATATACACCCTTTTATTGTATAGCACTGTTACTGTTTTATTATAATACAGTACTCAAAGGATTTTATGTAGTGCAAAGTTTAACAGTCTAGTCAGCTACAGCAATAAATCAGCAGCTAGCATTTACTGGTCCTATTTTTAAAAAGCCAACATCTTATTGGTTGCTATGAGTAACTGCACTTGTGCAAACCTAGTAATACAGGGGTTGTATTTTATGATTTACAATATAAACGTCTGTTTTAATATATATATTAGTTAATGGATTAGTCAGCACAGTAAATAGAAACCTACCAAGGATAAGGGGAGTCCAGTGTCCTTGTATGTGCCTTGCTGGGTAAACAGTCATAGCCATTGTTTATTGTTATATAGTAAACATAGGTATTGTAACTACTAGGCAGACAATAGCCTCATAAACCCAATTTATTTGACTAAGACCTGGCTGAAGAGGCATAAAGTTCCTAAAACAATGGCTGAGTATTTGTGGTTTCCTTGAAACAATTTTGCCTAAGTCAGCAGTTGGGGCTGGGGGGTGTGGGCATAAAAGCAGAGCATTTGCTTTGGTTCAGGAGCTTCACCTTGGACTCCTGAAAGAGTGCCTGGAATTTGGGATCATCGCTTGATTATCGGGAACCTGAGGTTTATGTATCCAAAGGCTGCGGAGTGCGGAGCTCCCCGATTGTGTTGGTTGATTGATGCTGAACTGGCTATTCCTATAACTACCATTCATATGAAGCTAAGTAAATGTTTTTAAATTCTACCTTCACTTTGTGTGAGTGTGTGTAAGTTATTGCTCACAAACAGTTTATCAAAAGGCTTAATTATTGATCCTGTATTGAATGTATTAATAATTTTATTGATAACCATTAATTAAATTATTGATATTTATAAAGGTTCACCCCTTTATTACACTAGTGCTTTTTACATTTGGTGGGGGCAGTGATGTAATGTAACAAGTTAATAAATGTGTTCCCATTAACTGTCCAGGTATGGGACCTTTTTTTTCAGAATGCTCAGAAAAGAGCTCTGCCTGTAATTTGGATCTTCTACTTAAAATCAGGTAAACATCGTAAAATGCTGAAACTGAATAAATATTTTAAGTTGGAAAAAAAAAATCAGGTAAACATTAAATAAACCCAATAGACTGGTTTTGCTCCCAATAAGGATTCATTCTATCTTAGATGGGATCAAGTATAAAGTATTGTTTTATTATTACACAGAAAAAGGAAATACTTCTTAAAATGTGGATTATTTGGGTAAAATGGATATCTATGGATAACAGGTTCCTGGATAACAGATCCCATGCCTGTACATAACATTATAAGACATCTACTTGTTGGATCAGGTAGCCACCATATAATTGAGATATTTCTGTTAGTATTTGCTAATAGGGCTACATCGCATTGTTTAGTTTTGGATGCTACTGCTGCAATCATAGTATAGTGTTTATTTTGTAACTGTATCTGATCTTTGGTTGTAAAGTTGGCCATATAAGGTCTGCATGCTGTTTCTTATTTTCATGGTGTAGTGAGACCCTTTGCATTAACTGAGATGGCTGTGATGAGCGCTGAGCTGGCAGCTGGTGTAAAACACACAGAATGGAAGTACATTCTGCTGGAGCTTGATCTCTCCAAAAATATTTAGGATGTAAGGGAAGAACAAAGATTGTACAGATACAAAAGATTCCAATTGTGTAATTATGTACATAAAAATGGCAATGATACAAAACCTGCTGTGCATAGACACCCTTCTTCAAGTGCATAAGGTTCTGCAAGGAGGAGTTATACAGAGGGGTGATAGTTCTCAGGTTTGTCAGCAGGTACTTTCCCACTCCAGCACCTGAATACTGGAATCCTTAACAATGGAGAAGTATATGGCAGCATTTCCTTTTGAATACAGCACTTTCCTGTAAGTACTTTCTTCCATTCTGTTGTGATGTGGCAAGATTTATTAGTTGGTGTTGTGGCAAGGTGAGTCTTGCAAGGCACTTTCCACTCATTTGGTAGTTATTTTCCCTGTACCAGGGAAGTTATAGCTGTAGTATTGTCCTGCCAGCAGGCTAGTATTTTTGCTGGAGAAGAGATGGTGCTTATAGTAGCAGTACGATAATAGTGTCTGGGCAGGGACAGTGGATGTGGGATAGCAGGTATAGTAGGGAAGAGATGGTGCCTATAGTAGCAGTGGGGATAATATTCTCTGGGAAGGGAGTGTGCCTGTGGGGTAGCAGGTATAGTAGGGAGAGATGGTACCTATAGTAGCAGTGGGGATAATAGTCTTTGGGAAGGGACTTAGGCTGTGGGATCACAAGTATAGTCGGGGGAGATGGAGCCTATAGTAGAAGTGGGTTACTAGTCTCCAGGCGCGGATTTGTGGAAAGGCCACCTAGGCCCTGGCCTAGGGCTGCAGGATTTTAGGGGCCGGCATGCTGTCTAACCACACCCACATTGGTTCAGAAATTAAAATTTCCTGTGTTCCAATTCTCATTGCTCCGTCCCGATGATGAAAATTTGATTTGTGGCTGTGGGATAGCAGGTATATTAGGGAGAGGTGGTGCCTAAAGTAGCAGTGGGGGGTCATTTTTTCTGGGAAGGGACTGTGACTGTGGGATAACAAGTATAGTAGGGAGAGATGATGCTTACAGTAACTGGGATTATAGCCACTGGGAAGGGACTGTGACTATGGGATAACAGGTATAGTAGGGAGAGATGGGGACTATATTAGCAGTGGTAGAATAGTATCTGGGAAGGGATAGTGATTGTGGGATAGCAGGTATAATATGGAGATGTGGTGCCTATAGGATCTTATCAAATATGTTTTTCCCTGTAGCATAGGGAAAACTTGGTATCAGTTTTATGTCACTTTCACTATGTATACAGCCAGCCAGAAAATGTATATACAACATATGTTAGTTCTCCTTTTGTAATTTTAAAATAATAAGAAAACAATCATTTACAGAGAATGATCTTGTGCCTTGTACTAATATATGTAATCACTGGATGGCACCCATATAACATTCTAAATTTAAGCTGAATACAGTATGTAGTAGAATTAAGTCAAAGGCAAGTGGACATTTAGAGGTTTTTTTTTTTTAATCATTTCACTACTCAAAAGGTGCTTGGATGATTTTTTGGACAGACATAATATCAAAGGCTATTTTGATACTAAACTCTACAGTTAGTATAGCTATGGGCATATATATGGTTTGTGTGAAAGAGTGGAGGGTGTGTGTGTGTGGATGCTGGGTTTTCATTTGGAGGGGTTGAACTTGATGGACTTTGTCTTTTTTCAACCCAATTTAACTATGTGACTATATGTAACTATACTCAGCCTGGTAGGGAATTCCCCACATTTAAACCCTTGAGGGTAGTAAAGTCAAACATATCCAGTCACAGTAGTTCCATTGAACTTCAGTAGCTGAATATTTTTTTGTTACTTTAGAACAGGTAATCCTATATTATTCTTTATTTCTATAGTGCCACCTGAAAATTAATTCACTACTTGTTGCTGCTGCAGTGTCACATTAGTCACAGGGAAATGACAGCAGTCTATTACAGACACTTTTGGTTAAGGTCACCCATGGTCATATGCCTGAAATTTGTTCCTGCACATTTTCTTAGTGAAAGGAGTTACAAAGGGAGGAGAGCTTTAACAATAATAAGTGGGAGAGAGAGAGGATTGGGATTTATTCTCCATCTATAGTACATCTGGTAAGGCAGACTAGGGCTGCCACCTCAGCCACGGAGGTACCCTTGTAGCAAAAGCCACACCCCCATCCCCATCATGTTCCTTTTCTTCATCTCTTGGCACTGGTAACTTGCCGTCATTGCAAACTGATCCTGCCACATATCCTGGGCACAGTAAATCAAAAAATAGTGCAGTATGTTTATATTGCAGCAGTGCCCAGTGTCAGAATCTACCTTTTAAGGTGCATTCCCCCTTTAAACCTTTCACTCTTAATAGTGACTTGCAGGGTCGATTCTTTTACATCCAATCTGTTTCCACCACCATATGGCCAAATTGCCAAAAGACGGTCTATTGCCCATAATGTCAGCAGATCTCTCTCTCCTTCTGGATCAGCACCCAAATTCCAATAGGAAAGATACAAATTCAGGATAGTATACCATTTACTAAGTTAAAAATACTTTAAAATAGATTTGCACTAACATTTGTTTGAAGTTAATCACACATAGTTTTCACAGGCTGTTTAGTTCCTTGGAAGGAACCATGCTGTATAGTTCCCTCGTGGCTCTCCCTGTAATCCTAGTGGGATGTCACTTCCTGCCTGATGCATTTCACCAAATGGCTTCCTGAGAGGCATATTTCTCTAGCTCTGTGTTCCCATTTTTCTACGGACCGTTCTTTGATGGTCGCCATGGCAACCAACTTGAGACGCACGCATTTCAGTGCTCCCGAGCTGCATCTCACAATACTGTATCCCTCCTTCCCTATGTCACTTCTGGGATTTTGTGACTGTAGTCTAATGCTGCGAGATGGATTGCCATGGCAATCATCTTACACTGAGATTTCTTAAGCCGTTATGCTTTTAGTTCTGATTTAAAATAAATCTCTTGCGTTTATGCTCCGGGTTCAGATATCCCAGGCAGACAGTGGGCCTAAAGCTGGCCATAGACGTAACAATTACGATCTTTCTCGGAAAAGATCTTTCCAAGAAAGATCGTTCGTTTCAACACACACGTATAGAGCTGAATCGTCAGATATACAGGTAGAAACAATAGAATTCTACTTGTATCTGACGATTCAGCACTAACAATGGCCGATGTTCACAGTGCTTTCAAAGGCATCCGATCAAAATTTTCCGTCCAGTCCGATCAACCAGCCGACCGATATCTTAATCCTCTGACGATGTCGGTCGGCTCATTTCCCACCATACATGCACCGAATATCGTACGAAAATTCGTTTTGTACGATATTATCTGTGCGTCTATGGCCACCTTAAGTCAGTAGGACACATGAGGCCAGGGTTCACTGAGTTTTCTCCTGTTGTCTCCACCCCAGTCTGATCCTGTACATATCAACCTTTTGTGTAATCAACACACAAAGGAGATTGAAAGGCAACAATCACAGGGTTGATATGCCAAAATTAATGCATCCTCAGTGATTGTATTCACTTAACCTGGACTGGTGCTCTTATCAACATAAACTGCCCTGGCCCAAGGTTCTTTCAGTGAGCATCATAGAATGACTTAGACTTTAACAATGCTGCCTTTTTCGCTGTATACATCAGCTTTGGGATATTGAAGAAGCAGAAGATGAGGATGACTCCATGGTGCTGGATGAGATTAACCTTGGGCCAGAGCAGTTTTCTGCCAACAGGAGCTGTTGGTGCTTAACTTTTGGTACCCCAAGTTTTGTGATTTTTCTTCTCCTTTACAATTGAAACAATTGACTCTAGCAAGGCACTTTTGGCATTCTTCATATTCACTGACCCCGGCAACCAAAACTTCATTCATCTCCTTTTCACACCTATTTATTTTCAATTCAGACTCCAGATCGACAGTTGATTGCTTAGGGAAACTAAAGGGTAATTTAATCCCCTGACCACATGCAAGGGACAAATAAATCATATCTAGTAGAATACTACATTGTTTTACATTGTTACTCTTTTTTGTTATGTGTAGTGCTCCCTTCTTTTTTGCATTGGTTGGGTGACTGTCCTTACCTGTAAGACTACTGATTTAAATGTGGGACCTCTGAATTAAGTTCTCCTTTAAATGTAGAACCAGCTCCTTTCATTTTTGTTACTTGAAATGTAAATATCTACCATGTAATTAGTACACAGGTTTCAATTAGAAGGTAGGGCCTAGCCACATGTATTGGAGATAGTTTGATGGTTCAGAAATAAGATTTTCAGGCATACTTTGAAACAAAACACTTTGAAACATCCAGCGATATTAATAGCTCTCAAAGAAATGAATGAATAAATATCACAAAAATCCTGATATACAGTACAAGATAATGTTTTATTTGCCATTTGAAAAATAATTATGTAATTACTAGAATGAAGTTTTTACATTAAAGGAATTGTTCAGTGTAGAAATCAAAACTGGATCAATAGATAGGCTGTGCAAAATAAAAAATGTTTCTAATATATGTTAGTTAGCCAAAAATGTAATGTATAAAGGCTGGAGTGACTGGATGTATAACATAACAGAACAAAACACTACTTCTTGCTTTTCAGCTCTCTTGGTTTCCACTGACTGGTTATCAAGCAGTAACCGATCAGTGACTTGAGAGGAGGCCATATGGGTCATAACTGTTGCTTTTGAATCTGAGCTGAATGCTGAGGATCAATTGCAAACTCACTGAACAGTTATGTCCCACGTGGCTCCTCTCCCTTCAAATCGCTGACTAACTCAGAGTTAGAGAGTTGAAAAGCAGGAAGTTGTGTTCGATGTTAGACATCCAGTCACTCCAGCCTTTTTGCATTTCATTCTTGGCTGACTATATTAGAAACATTTGTTTTTTGCACTATCCATTTACCCATTTTTTATTTTTACACTGAACTGTTCCTTTAAGGATGGGTGCCTCATAGCCTTCCAGCTGTAGATGAACTACAACTCCCAAATCCATTGGCGGCCAAAGGCAGTGTATTTGAGTGTAGCCAGTCCATCCACTCCAAATTGGAGATGCGTATAACGTGGATTAGACTTCAATACCCTGATCTATGAACAAGTCTATTTTGCCTCCCGAATGAAATTTGTACCTAGTAGTCCTCTCATCACTTCAGATGCCCATTGATAAAATTATCAGACTCTCTGGTCTGACCAGCCTACAAAGTAGAAGACATTTTAATACATAATTCAAAACAGTGGGGGTCTGCTACCCACTACATCTACTGTACCTCTGTCTCTTCCCTACACATTTAAGTGCTGGTATGGGATTTATTACTCAGAATGATTGGGACCTGGGGGTTTCTGGATAAGGAATCTTTCTGTAACTTGGATCACCATACCTTAAAGGGGAGGTTCACTTCTAAGTTATCATTCAGAATATTATAGAATGGCAAATTCTAACCAGCTTTGCATTTGGTCTTCGTTATTATTTTATTTATTTTTTTATAATTTTTGAATTATTTGCTCAGTAAGGCTACACATTTATTGTTATTGAGGAGTTTGTTTATACAGACTTCTCTGTGTTTGCTGATTTGCTTTGACTGTGCACAAGTAATTATATT
>CM044434.1:43281598-43293183 GCA_024363595.1 Xenopus borealis | reverse complement strand
GGAAACAGTTGAATTGAAAATTTGTATTAAAAAAAAATCCAAACACAGAGCTACAGCGAGACTGGCTCCAACAAATGGAATATAAAAGCCTTCCAACTTCAGGGCCAAGCAAAAATCATTTAAATAGATACTTTAAGTGGAAAATTTGTTCAGAAGGAATCCACTAATTGCTTTGTAAATAAAATATAAACAAAATGCTACTTTTTCAACTTCTGAGAAAACAAAGGCATGCCACCTGGCGCAAAAGCAGTTAAATAATTGTAGGATTTCTGCTGAGTCAAGGTCATCACAGACGGAATCATGCCGTGAAGGGATGTGACGCAGCAGAAACTTCATGGAAAACAGCAGTGCGAGGCACAGTGTGCCAGATAAGTCAATGTGCTGGGCTTGAAGTCTAGGCCTATCAATTCTATGGATCTCTTCAATGACTCTGCATGTCAGTGCCAATTTCCCACTGCAATATGCTTCTATTTCTTATCTGGAAGTTTCCAGCAATCACACCAGAGATATACAGAGTTTAGCATCAGCTTGCATGCTACATTCACTATATGGCATGGTAAAATGCAATGTGTAGCAGCAGTAAAAGTCCCTGTTTTTTTATTGGGGGGGAGGCAGTATAGCTATTTAAGTTGAATAAATAACAACAGACCTGTATAAAGGTGGCCTTACACTTAGAGATCTGCTCATTTGGCGATATCACCAAACGATTGGGTCTCTCCCCTATATGCCCACATTGAGGTGGGTGATAGGCTGATCCGATCGTGGGACCTAGGAACCAACAATCGGATCACAATGCAGGCAATACGGGCAGTTGGATTGCCGGTCCGTAACAACGATGAGATGTGGCCGCGATCCAACAGGATTTTTTACTTTCGGACACATATATCGATCAGGTAAGCCTGTCGGAGGGCCCCATAATCAGGCCAATAAGCTGATGACTTGGTCTGTCGTTAGCTTTTATCAGCCCATGTATGGGGGCCTTAACGTCAACTCACAAGTGAATTAAACGTAAATGCAGGATTCTGACCGCCAGTACCTGGAAACACAGTTTATTTGGCAGACTCAGTTCTTTCAAATCCAAGTTGACACAAACTAGCACATTCAGCTTCACTAGACAGGTATCCAAATATTGTCATACATCCAAACAGCATTGTTATTTTAGCCCAGTTTCACACAGAACACTTCCATGGACTATGCACCACCCGCTTGTCCTAGCAGTCCGGGATTCCTCCAATGCCCCTCTGCCCTACTCCTGATAGGAATTTTCTTGCCCTTGCCAAAGAATACACCAACTAGTCCTATTGCTACTGCTTCAGCCCTTCTCTGGCTTAGCCATGGCTTCTATGCCACTAATTCATTGCTGGGGTCTGAGCTACCCATTATAGCTGTCGTGTTAACTGGAGTATCTAGTACTGCCCAATACAAGACCCTCTTTCTCTATACCTGTCTGGCTGATGTCAGAAAAAGAACCCCACCTCTAGTGGCTGGGGTCTGACCTACAATTAAACTTATATTACCTCACCTCTATTGCCACCTGGTGGTCTTAAATACACCAAGATTACCATTACAGAAATACTTTTTTACACCCAAAATATATAATTACATTGGAGATCCATAATTCACTCTCATATTAATCTAATACCTTCCACTCCCTTACAGATTGAGCTATTCTGATACCTATGCCTGTCCCAACTGCCCCTTTAAATCGAACGCAGCCTAACATAAGCCACATTCGATTCTAAATGCAGTTTGCAGGTCTTTGCACTGTGAAACAGACAACAAGTTCTCCTTAATCTATTATACTATACAGATGATTTCAAGCTCAGCCTCTTCTGGGCACACTTGCAGTCCCAAAAGCTATCCACAATCTTACCGGATCTGGATCTGTGTATCTCTCTTATAGTTCTTCACGTTACTTGGGGTTGGGATTCATTAAAACATGTCAACTTTACATTCACCCTAAAGATAAATATGGCCCTAAAAATTAAATAGAGAGTGTCCGAATTTCATTCAGGTGCACTGAGAAACAGTGTGATACCCCCTAAAGTTTATGTACGCAGACATGAGAACTTATGTGAATAGCCTTTTAGGTTTATTTTTATCTAGCCACAAGAAAAAGAAAATCGACATAATATCATGAGCAACACCTCAAAGAAGGAGGTTTGCATCTAAACATGTGTTGGCAAAGTATGTCAACAGAGATTAATACAAAACTAAAATTTAGCTTGTGGTGCTGTAAAACAAATGTGCAGAAGATGGAAGCTCCTGCCTCCTGCTGGTGAGAAGGGGCCTAAAAAATGTAATGGCTATGTGAATAAACAAACATTTCCAGGGAAAGGTGAAGTTTCCTCCCAGATAAAGTCCACAGAATGCTACTTTGTATTCTGTGTGCTCCTTAATTACAAATCCACAATAATTCAGTACAGATGGAATTTTATAGCAGCATATTTATCTGAAGACGGAAGCCATGTTTTTTTTAATATCACCATGCATACCACAATCATAATATTGCACACAGACATAGTAAGTATATATGCAAGCAGATAAACAGTACATCCTACCTGCTGGGAATAATAACACACGCACAGGCACAGAATGTTCCGTAGATCTCATATCCTGCTCCTTCTACAGCATAATAATGGTATTTCTGCTCTCTTGCTGCTTATAAGAAACTCCATGTTGCCAATAATATCTTTGCTGACATCACAAGCAGTGACGCTTTTCATGTTGCCAGGATGATTTAACGCCCACTGTTCTTTATTCTGGCTGATACATGCCTTCAGGGGAATCCGGATTGTAACACATTATTTACAACTGATATAACAGCAGCTTCAGAGCAGTGTTTGTAGTAGTGAATCCCCCATTTAATTTAATGTGATCAAACCTATACAATGTTTTGTACTGCAGTTGTTTTAAGATATTGAAACAGAAATAATCTGCCTCATAAATATTTTTTGTTATATATTTATAAAATGAAGACATGATGGTTTATTCTGTTGGAGGCTATATCACGTTCACAATATTCCTTAAAGAGGAAGTAAACCCCCAGGCGCTAAGTCAAACCCCCCACCCCCCAGTAGGTCATCCTCCCCCCCCAGTCTACCCCTCCCCTGGGCTATTGTCCCAAAGTCCCTACTTTCCCCCATCAAGCAGGTCCCCTCCAGCGATATTCTAAGGGGCCATCTTCTCTTCTAACATATTCTTCCTGGAGCTGACAGCAATGGGCTGTTCATATGCAGCAGGACGCTGGTTCTACTGCGCATGCGCCAAAACCGTGAACTTTCGGCGCATGCGCAGTAGTACCGGCGTCCATTGCCGTCAGCTCCAGGAAGAGGGCGGAGAGGTAGGCGGGGGTGGAGGAGGGAGGGGGGTCTCCGGGGGGGTGGAGGGTTTGAGTTAGCACCGGGGTGGTTTCATTCCCCTTTAAGTGCCATTTACAGACACACCCACAAGTGCAGATGCTCCAAAAAAAGGACTCAATGGAGTGCTCAAATTGACTAAAATCATTAAGGTAACTGGGTCCAAACTTTCATTTGCCAGTGACATAGCTATAGGGGAAGCAGATACCATAGTTTGGGAAAGGGGTGGTGTTCCAGGGGGACACTAACCAAGGGGGTCTGCTTCCTCTATAGTATAGAAATTTCCCCTCCTTGGCCACATTCCTAGTAACCATGGCGTAAGCCGTGGGGTACAGTGGATGTGGAGTCGGCAGGCGTGTGGGGGGTTACTTTTGCAGATGGATGGCAAAACTTATTTGAACTATTGTATCGTGCACTTCCATATGATTGTCAATGGCAATAAGCAAGGGGCAAAGGAGGGCTAATGTTGGGTGAAGTGCATGCTTGGGGACTTTCCTCCTCCTTTAAAATATTAAATTATATATTTATATATATATATATATATAAAACCCAATATAAGATAATTAAGATTAAAGAACAATGGTTTTCATTGACCTCTTCACTTTTTAAACATTGAATATGTAAACTATTTTTATTTTATACATTAGTTGCTTGCATTTCTTAGCAGCATCTTTAGCACAAATAAAAACACAAGGACACAAGGAGGCAGGTCGAAGGCTGCACCTTTGGGTGTTTCACCCTGCGTTCCCCTGTATTCAGTTTTAATGCATTTAAGTACAGGATGAAATTCTATCTATTATTAACCGCCTGTACTTACACGGGTAATGGAATGGAATCGCTGAACCCATTCGGAACACCTCATGTTGCCTTCCACCTATGTTCAGTTCCTGCAAGCACTTGTGTGAGTACATGATCCTTCAAAAGAATTGAATGTGTTTTTTCCTGTGCCCATAAGACATTTAAGGTATTTTTTTAACTAGACTTTTTATCACTCTGTTTAAAGTGGACCTGTCACCCAGACACAAAAATCTGTATAATAAAAGTCCTTAAATTAAACATGAAATCTAATTTAAAATTTTTATTAAAGCATCCATAGCATTCAAAGCATTCATCCTGGGAATGTCTACAATCCAAGTCTTGCATAAGCCTAAAGATCCTTAGCATCGTTTTTGAGTGTAATATACTTACTAATGATTTGAAATCTTAACCACAACTGTAAGAATGGACCCTTTGCAGTATACACTACTTATTAATTGTAACTAGGGTTGCCACCTGGCCGGTTCTTTACCGGCCTGGCCGGTATTTTTGATCCCAATGTTATTAATAAGAAAAAAAAAGATAAATATATAGGAAGGCCGGTATTTTTTTAAGAAAAGGTGGCAACCCTAATTGTAACCACATAACATGGACAAACACCCAAAAAATATTTAGTACTACTGTATGTACAATTTTAAAATCATTGGAAACAGAAGAAGAAACTGTCAATATGGATCCAAGAACAACAATAGGATCCAATTTCCATGATTCCAGAATTGATTTCCAATGAAACTGATATGCTATTTAGGAATACAAATGTATTGAGCAGTTGTACGCAATTAGTTATTCTTTACAGACAGATGATATAAAAATAATTACACAGAAATGGAAGCATCTCAGTATTTCCTGTGTTGTCAATGCATTAAAATAATGGACTCCAAATTACTCATTAATTGCAGTTTGCAAACGATTCTGTTTAATTTGCTTAGTTGTTTTTTTTTTTAAATATATTGATGACATGTTCTTTAACAACATTTTGATGCACTGTCTACTACATATTACTACAAAAGTAGTTTTAGTTCAGTTTAGAGGGAAGAGATTTTAAATATGTTGAATCCATGATGGAGTTTAGGATTCAGCCAATCCAAGCACTTTTACAGGATTTGATGAGCTGAAAAGGACAAGAAATATCTTGTTTCAGAGGGTCTTGTTCCTAAATTAAACCTCAAAGGCATTTTTTTTTTACTTTTCTGATATTTCTCATCATGAAGCAGTAAAAATGTATGTGTTGTAATATTGGTACCAAAGAAGAAAGAAATGAGTAGTTGAACCTGGGGCCATTTGGCAAGAGGCAGGGTGAGCATCTCTCTGTGGACAGTAACTGCATGAATGGCAAACAGTTGCTCAAATGAGAAACTGCATGAAATTAACCTTTTGTTTTAAACAAGTTGTTTGTCTCTTAAAACTGTAGTAGAGCATGTCCTGGGACTGTTCTTAGCCCTCTGCAGGTAAGGTTACAGATAACTAGGCAGTGAGCCACATGGATACAGATCATACTTGAATAGAACAGTTGCCTACTATGCCATATCTGGAGAATGATAAAATTATGTTGATGTCAAACAAATAAATCTGAGCCCTTGTACAGCCTGGGAACCAAATTGAAACAAATAAAAAACACTGGCAGGCCTCCATATGCTCAGCCTTGATTTACAAGGATCACAGTGGGGTAGAGTTTCCACCTGTCTGTATTTGATCTGAATTGCCCAGGCGTAGTGCGTGATATCTAGATCTTTCAGGACCATATAGAGTCTATGGTTACAGTTGTTCTTTTATTCACATATGACTACCTGTGAAAAATAAATGTGTTTCCTTTTAGGGTATTGCTTATGCTCCCAAACAGGACACCCATACCTCTCTTGGGGCAACTCTATACAGGGGCACTCATCATCAAAATTGTAGCTAGGGAATGGTGCAACCCTTCTGCCTAAGCAGAAATGAATGTATGAATTTAGAAAATATATTTGTCCCAGTTTGATAGGCTGTACATAAGGGGCCTATTTGTCATGCGGTGTCATAAGAGTAAAATACTACCGTTAATGTTGCCCAGAGCAACCAATCAGAAATTAAATTTCAACAGTTAGAAAATAAAAGCAAAGGTTTGATTGATTTCTATGGCTAACATAACTGGTATGTTTTACTCCAAGGGGGGACCAAGCCTACAGTGTGAATGCATAGAGATAATTTATGGGCTAGAACAAGAACAGACCCAAGGTTATGGAAAATGATTTGGGTTCTATGCACTTGAAAAGCAGGTAGAACTATTCTGGATGTACAGAAAGCATCAAGGACATGGTCAAGTGATTTTATTCTCTTCTCTCTTTTTTTATTCTCTTCACAGCTTCAGCTTTTGAGATATCAACAAGGATTTCAGAGACATATTAAAGTAACCAATACTTCTAGGTTTGCTGTATAAAGCCCTCCCTCTTATGCACCATTCAAAATATCCACTATATGATGTGGGACACTTCCTACAGCACTTCTGGGAGGACCTTAAAGGGCAACTAAAGTCTAAAATAGAATAATGTTAGAAATGCTTTATTGTGTATACTAAATATCAACATGACCTTACTGCACCAGAAGCCTAATAAGACAAATGATTTATGCTTTTAAAGTTGGTACAGGGGGCTGTCATCTTGTAACTTTGTTAAACATATTTGCAAGATCAGGACTACGCACATGCTCAGTGTGGTCTGGGTTTCAGTTGGGAGGTTAAGCCTAGGGATCATCATAAATTATCAAAACAGTACAAGTAAAATAATATCTGCTATTGAAGCCAGAATATACAGACTGCACTTGATCTGTGGATACAAATCTACACAGTAGCAGTAACAGAGAAACAAAAAAAGTTGCTAAAGTTCTTGGAAGTAAGGTTGGGAGCTCCCCATGCCATTTAAAAGTATGATTGTTTCCCTACAGAGCAATTAGGGACCATCTGAAGTTTCCTTTCTGCAGCTGTCAGAGCAAGTAAAACGAAGGGGGAATTTGATTGCATAAAGTCAGGTTTATTATATACACTGTAAATGGTAGACATTTTTTTAATTAACGTATATTGGAGATAGGTTTCTTTTCCATTAAAAAAAGTAAAAATGGGTTTTTATTTTGTTGCCTTTACATCCCCTTTAACTGGTAAAAATGACTTTCTTGGAATGTGTTACTTATTTTTATTCCTATCCAAAGCTGTTTAAGAAAATGGATCACTGATTTATACTGGAAACCAGTCTACCTGCTAAGCACTCACCATCAGATTATAGTCTGCAAGCCTGCATATTTCTCTCAGTAGAAGCTATGCTCTATAGGTTCTATGGGCTAGTGTATCCACAAGTAGTGATGGGCGAATCTACCCCGTTTTGCTTCACCGAAAAATTTGCGAATTTCCAGCGAAATTCGCGAATTGGCGATAAGTCGTGGCACGTTTTTGACGCGTGTCGCATCAACTTCGACACGTCATTTTTGACGTGTCGTGTCAAAAAGGAAGCAAGACTCGTTTTTTTCAGCAAATTTTCGCCAGGCAAATTTTTGCTGGCATTTCACAAATTTATTCGCCAGTGGCGAATCGCCGGAATTCGCCCCTGGCGAATAAATTCGCCCATCACTATCCACAAGTACACTGGTTGAATTCTTGAATCTGCTGAAGATATATGTAGGGTAGCTCTAATTTTTATCCTTTCACTTTGTTAATTCTCCACTCTAACCCTCATTTGATGCACATGATTGTTGAGTTTTCATGGGTTAGATCAAGGATCCCCAACCTTTTGAACCCGTGAGCAACATTCAGAAGTAAAAGGAGTAGGGGAGCAACACAAGCATGAAAAATGTTCTTGGGTGCCAAATAAGTGCTGTAATTGGCTATTTGGTAGATCCTGTGTGTCTGGCAGCCTACAGGAGGCTGTGTTCGGCTGTACATCTGGTTTTATGCAACCAAAGCTTGCCTCCAAGCCTGGAATTTAAAAATAAGCACATGCTTTGAGGCCACTGGGAGCAACATCCAAGGGGTTGGAGAGCAACATGTTGCTCACAAGCTACTGGTTGGGGACCACTGGGTTAGATCATAACCGATTACACTATTGGGGGTGAATGGGAAACCTGCGGAGCCAGTATAGATTATTAGAATGATTATCTAATATACTAAATATCACTTTTGGGGACCTGTTACAGGCATGTTTTGTATATCTTCAATACTGATATAATGTTAGTAAGTCCATGGTACTAATAAAATAGTGTCACAACCCCAATTCCCCAGTCTGCTACTTCAGCTGACTCCCTCAAACCTTGCAAGGGATAAGAGGCTTGTAGGTGTTGATAAGTGCAACTGTGGGCAAGCACAAAAAAGTCTTACGTAAAGATAAAATTGCAGATTCAGCAAGCTATAACTTCATTGAGGCTTAGGGAAATAACATACAAGTCCCACACAAATCAAGGCACAATCGTTCTTTAACTGCATAAAGTAAAACAAATGCTTTTCATATATTATAGCATTATATTATAAGTACATCAGCACCATAGATTTCACATTTCCAGTTTGAATCTGAAGTCTGAAAGATACAATACTGCGCATTCACTCGTAAGGCGTGGCAAGGCTTACATAATAGTGCAATGAATCCAAAAATGATGGATTCATAAGGAAAACTAAATGTCAATTTGCAATGTAGTAGAAAATTATCTTATATGAGCTCAATGTTCTCTAAAATTCTCATGCAAGAAGACTCGTATTTAGGTATATTATGGATGCTATTTAGCCAGAGATTGCCTTCTCATGGGTTTGGGTGCATCGCGAGTTAAACATCCAGCAAACAATAAACAGAACTATATTTTAGGATTTGATTTAATGCATTAAATGCCAAGCACATTGCATGCTACCAGATTAAATACATTTTACTTCTTATGTTTCAGATATTCATTATTCTTGATGCCTAGGAAAATGAATAAGGCAAACAATCTCATATGTGGAACTTAAAAGTACGAACGCAATATTAAAACCCAAAACTGCTGTGGTTAAAGCTGAATTCCCAATCATGATTGTGGCACATATCTACTGAAAATCCTATTCCTAAAGGTGACATTTCTTGCACCCAGGTCACCCAAATGCAGGGCCTTTTTCTTATATGCATCTAGTATATGGTAAAGCACTACATTTAGTATGCATAGCAACTTTGCCTCAAATGACCAGTATAATGAGTATTGTCAGAAATGTATAAATATCTTAAGTGTTTTAATCCCTTGTGCAAGTATCCAGTGCCCTGTAGTAACATGCAGCATTTCGAGTGTACCTGGAGAGAACAGAAACTATTTTTCCCTATGTTGCATTTTCACAGTAGAATAAATCTACAAATGTATATTTGTCACCTTACCTTTGTTATATTATTTCTTCCATATAAAATAAAACATGACAACAACATGGAAATTTGTGACACCTGAGGTTTCTGTAATTCACAAGCTAGCTATGATATCAGCATATGCCTGTATAAGCTTTGCAAAACACAACAGCATTTTAGGGGTTAAGTACAGTTTTTCTGCGACTTAATGTGTACATAACGTCCTGAGCATACATTAGCTATGTGTTTACATGATGAGTATTTTCATATCACCCTCTTTTAAGTGATGTTTCTTAACTGACAACTTATCAGATACTAAATCCTACGTCATTCACTTTGTACATTTATAGAATCAGTAACAGATGTTGCTTCACTGCCTGATATTTGACAATTGAAACAAGTATATCACTTGCTATCTTTAAAGCCCACCAATAGAATAAGAAAGTAGGTCTACCCCTGGCCAATCACATCTTTGATTACCTTCTCAACTAATGCAGAAGCCTGGGCAAGTTTATCACATGTATGCTGGAAAACTGCCAACATGAAGATCGGAAGAGAAAACAAGAGACAGGTAAACAACTGCTCAAAACCAGGTGGATGACATTAACTTCTTCAAGTCTGAGCCTTTACTTTCTGTCCTGTGTGCTCCTTTAATAGTCTGTTAACCCATACAATGATGTTAGATGTAGCAGAACCTCCGTACCGATGGGGTTAAGAGTCCTTCAGGTTCTCTCTAAATGATTTCTCTCCATAACACATACCTGATACCTGATCCCCTGCAAGGTTCTGAATGAATTCGATGCTGCGCCATCATAGTGCTACATAAGGAGGGAAAGCAATAAAAACACAACTATGCAACACAGCCAGGCAAGCCAAATAAAAATCACAAATGATCAGCTAGTTGTGACGGTACAGTCTATAAAAGGAATATAAACATAAGTTTTCCTTACGTGGTTTAATGTTAATTCATCTCAGGAACATGGCAAAATAATGTATCTTTACAGCCTGGCAGCCGGGGAACCATTTGCCCCATTTGAAAAGAATTCCAAAAGCACACTGACATTATCGAATAGAGAAATGATGACTAGTTCTCAAGCTGGTTTCTACCCCCACGGATGTCCGCAGTGTCATGGTGGAACAAACGCAGTCTTTAATGTCTCCAGGATTGGGTGGCACATCTGTAGCATTAGACAGGTTCTTGGAATATGAGAACACTCGCCCCAAATTACTACTGCGTAGGTTTCGGTATCCGCGTGACGTCAACGCACGAATAGAAGATTCCAGAATTGCCATTAACCCTTACAAAACCTTCACTTCCCATTCCGAACCTGAACGTTCTGCGCCCCCCCCCCTTCATCTTCCACCATTTCACCTCCTAACCCTTCGGGATTAAATAGTGACGCCGTCCTAATACCTCCCTTAATTAAACAGAGAAAAAATGGAAAAAGATTACTTAAAAATCAGTTTTTGTAAAAACTGCAATCTTATAAGCCACCCTAGCCCATGATACTTGCTGGCTTCCAAACCTCTCCTCTGCTGTTGCTGCAGCTGATTTTCAGAGACCTGTCGACACAGACTGTTTCTTCTCTCTGTGTTCTGTGACGCAGCTGAAAATTCTCAGCTCTGCTCCAAGTGTTAACTGGAAGAACTGCATCTCCCGAAAAAGTGTTTCATATAGTTGTACGGATCTTGGTAATCCAGGGCAATGATGGTGCTCTAATGATCACAATGTTTTGTGAGAAAGGGCATTCAAATCAGCACAGACAGCCCCTCTTTACAGTAAATCACTGATACCATTTTGCAAAATTAAGATGTTGAGCATTAAATGTAGAAAATGTCAGATGAGGCTGTACAGTTGATGCAACACTGATTTTTAGAAAAGCAAATGAGCATTAAGCCAAGGATTTATTGATGATTTACACAGTGGGCTATACAAAGAGGCAAGCAAAGATATTATTCATTGTATTATTAATTCCTTAACAGTTAAGACTAATTAGCTAAGGCTCTTCTCAAGTCAATGATGCATGAAAGTTCCCATTTTTCGGTAAAAGTCAAAACATTATAAGAAATATCTTTCAAGCATTTAAGCTGGCCATAG
>CM044434.1:43262003-43275211 GCA_024363595.1 Xenopus borealis | reverse complement strand
TGATAAACTTCAGTCACTCTTTACTGCTGTACTTCAAGTTGGAGTGATATCACCCCCCCCAGCAGCCTAATAACAAAGCAATGGGAAGGTAACCAGATAGCAGCTCCCTAACACAACATAGCTCCCTGGTAAATCTAAGAACAACACTCAATAGGTCCCACTGTGTCACATTCAGTTACACTGAGTAGGAGAAACAACGGCATGCTAGAAAGCAGTTCCATCCTAAAGTGCTGGCTCTTTCTGAAAGCACATAACCAGGCAAAATTACCTGAGATGGCAGCCTACACAGCAATATTACAAGTTAAAAAAAATACACTTGCTGGTTCAGGAATTACATTTAATATTGTAGAGTGAATTATATACAGTGTAAACAGTGTAATTTAGAAATAAAAAATACATCATAAAAATCATGACAGAATTCTTTTAAGATACATCAACTTTATTGCATAAGACACCATCCAGAAAGGCTTTCAGTAGTTCAGCAACCTCTGAGTGACTTTCAAACAAAAAGCCCTAAGCTATTTCCAAGAAGTGAACACTGAAAATAACCTGGTTAGGCTATTATTTATTCTGTCTGCCGAATGCACTGCAGAAAAGGCTTTAGTTATGTTTTTTAAACTGGATAAGAGTATATTTAGCAAAACACAACTAGACTGCCACACAGGCTGTGTGCTAGGGGGGACAATTATAGTGCAACTGAAAATTCATACAAGTTTGGGTTAGGAACTCGGGAAGCCATTGCTTGCAATGACATGCAAGCTAAGTTTCTCCCGCATTAATATCTCAGAATATCTCTCTGGATCTCATGGTTTAATGAAGGCAGAGCTGTTAACTTCCACTCACAGGAGATGAAGATAATATTATCATAAGGTGTCAGGTAGCACTAATATCCAGGAGTAAATGAACAATAAAGGGGGAAAAGATTTGCAGTAGAGAAGTATATTTCTTCTACATACTGTAGATAGTTTTGCAGTCTGACCACTTCAAAATGTCATGCAGCTTACAGAGTTCTCCCCCCTTAGTTGGACAGTTTATGAGTTGAGTATAGAGTTAAATATTAATGACGTGGTACTCCACTAGTTGTAAGGTGGCATATTGTTAGATTGATCGGAAGTTGGGGGTATAAGGGTCTAATCTTCACTTTCATTATGACATTCTGCAGCATAGCTACAGTCATGGGTGTAACTACTGTAGGTGAGATCACCCCCCAGTCCTGCACCCCCTTGGGGCGGTTGGGGTTAGCCTTATGCAAAGAGGCAAGAAGATTCCGGCCTCATTTTTGATGATGTTGAAGAATGAGAGGAAGTGAGGACAACTAATGTTTGTCTCTCGTAACAATAAGTTTCAGAGGCTCCTCCCTGAATACTATTCCTTTGCTAAACCAGATTGTATCAACAAAATTATATTATTCACATATTCAGTATTTCATTAGAGTAACCCAATACAGGTATGGGATCCAGTATCCAGAAACCCTTATCCAGAAAGTTCCGATTTATGGAAAAGGCTGTCTCCCATATACTCCATTATAATCCATTATAATCAAATGATCTACTTTTTTTTAAACAATTTCCTTTTTCTCGGTGGTAATAAAAGAGTATCTTGTACTTGAGCCACACTAAAGTGTAATTAATCCTAACTGGAAGCAAAACCAGCCTATTGGGTCCCAAGCATTCTGGATAACAGGTTCCATACTTAATGCTCCTTAAAGGAAAGGCTGGATACACTTGGCAGTGCCAAATGTTAGGCACCCCCAAGTGATTAAATGAAAATCATCTTTTTCAATCTAATGCGCATGTTTCAGTCCAATGTGCAGCAGTATGACAACGGAAGTAAGATCTCTGCGTGGTACAGCGCTACAAAATAAGTTGGCGCTATAGAAATACATGTTAATAAATATTCTTTTCTATAACCCGGTTTGAGGTACATCGCTTTAACCACTTGGGGGTGCCTAACGTTTGGCACCCCCAAGTGCATCCAGCCTTTCCATGTCCTTTAAGTACTACTTAATTGTAATGAAAGTCTGGCATGCAGTAATGCAACAACACTTTTTGATTCAGTAACAACTACTTAGTAAATTAACATCTGAACAGTTACAAAAAACTAATTACAGAAATTTCAGATTATTCCTTTCCTCCCTGATTACACTAATATGTGGTAGAGCGTAATTTGCCATTCATTGCACTTTACAATGTTTTTGTGTTACTTTGCTATGCCTAATAACTACATGGGCTGCACTTAATATAAGGGGTCATGAGTGAACCATTTGGTACCAGAATTTTAAATCTGGGAGCAACAGAATGTCATGATAATACAATATTATGAGTAGATGTAATGTTTTCTACTGGTTATACAGAGCTACCAATCAGCAGGTAGCATTTACTGGTTGTCTGTTTAAAAGCAAACATCTTGTTGGTTGCTATGGGTTACTGCAGCTGCAAAAATTTTGAGTAGTGAGTAGTAGGAGAGCTAGGTGTACCATGTGTCTCACAAAGTGGTTCATAAAGTTAACAAACAGGAATTAAGAAATCGAGCAGCAAAGCGTCTAGAGAAGTAACTATGCGTTTCAACCCCAAAATGTTGTATTTATTGTGGGAATTTTTTCTCAAGCTTTTTCTTTTTTTAATGGGCAAGCCTCATAATAAAGCACAGCAGTATCCCCTGAACAATTTAGCAATTTCATTTTTTATTGACCAACTGGGGATCTACTCTGAAAAAAAAGAGTAATTTCATAAGCACGCTATTAAATGTACTGTTTTAGTAGTAGTATACTACTTAGTAGTAGTATGTGCCATAGAGTAGTCCGAAATAGAAAATTACCATTTTAATAAATAAGGCTCTTCCTGTGATTCTACAATTCATGGTGAACACTAACAAACCATATTAAGCAAATGAATGGACAAAGTTCTGTCTTTTGCTTCCATACAGTTTCCTGTTACAGTTAGTACTGCAGTATTTCTGGTCAGGTGATCTCTGAGGCAACACAGGGAATATCATAAAAAGGGAGCTCAAGAGAAAAAATCTAAAAGGGCAATTTTGAATAATATCTATGTTTCAGTTTTGTAAGATTTTTTATATGACACAATATGATATAAATGATCTGCTGCTTAAAGGAGAATTCAACCCTAACTTTAAAAAACTCCTACCCCCCCACCCTACATTGACCCCCCTCCCTCCTTCCCCCCAGCTTAGCTGTTACCCCAGGCAAATGCCCCTAATGTTTTACTTGCCCCTAGGTGCAGATTCAGGCATCAGAGTTCATGGGCGCCATCTTCTTCTCTTCGGAAATCTTCGGGAAGTGAGTGGTATATAGGTGCATGTGCAGTTGGAGCAATCTTCCTGTTTGCAACAACTGTGCATGCTCCGAAATTCATGGATATTCCTGAAGGGAAGGAAGAAGACCCGAAGATTTCCAAAGAGCCAAAAGATGGTGCCTGTGAACTCTGTTGCCTTAATCTGCACCGAGGGTTAAGTAAAACATTTGGGGCATTAACCGGGGATAGCAGCTAGCCTGGGGTGATGACCTGTTTCTGATAAAAACCCTCCCCTGTGTAGGCACCCTTCCTCCTACTCCTGTCCTACCTGCCCCCCTTGTTACTTACCCCTCCTTTCAGGTCCTGTCCAGTGGAGTTCACAGGAACCATGTTGTATATCGCTCGCTCTTCTAAGTAACAAGTTAGGGGCATTTGTTAGGGGGCAGGTAGGCTGGGGGGGTAGGTAGGGTTGCCACCTTTTCTGGAAAAAAAATACCAGCCTTCCTATATATTTAGCTTCTTTTCCTTGCTATTTTTTTCCTACTGTGCCTAGGAGCTTTCAATCCACGTTTGATACAGGAATGGGATCTATTTGCAACAAAAAAAACTTAATAGAGGCTTCCCTTTAAATTCTGAGACTCAGCAATGCTATTTCTAGTGTAGAAATATGAGAAACCAAATAAAATGAACTCATATCAGTGTGATAATCTTCAGTTCAGAAGTATTTGAAAGAATAACAAGAGCATATGAGAAACAAGCTTATATCTGTTAGAATTGGTTTCCAAAAAGCAGACTAAAAAAATTAATCCAGTGTTTTCTATGAAGGGTGTGAACATTTCATGCTGGCAAGTTCTGTTCAGCAGAACAAAATGTCCTTCATTTAAAAGCAAGTTATGGATTTAAAAAAAACAACAAAAAAGAAAAATAGCTGATGTTGCATTAGCTTGCAGGATAAGTGCTGTATAAGGTGGCATGAGAAAAAACGTATGTACATCACCTAGTTAAATGTGATTGAGTTCAGTATATACAGCTGTGGCCTACCACTGAAGTATCAATGTGCATCCTGGGTTAGGTTCCACTTGCATATCATGCTAGAGTTATAGCTCTCTGTAACTCTGCATATTATAAACACACTCAATTACATTGTTTGAATACCCACCACAAGTTCAACTTATTGCTATAGATGTATGTACAGTTTAGCCCTAAGAACGCTCTGATTGAGGTAGAATTAACAGTGGTCATAATAAATACGTAGATTTGTACAACACCTGCTAATGTAAAAATTCACTGTTAGGTGTCAAAGCTAATTAAAACATTTTTATATTCTAGTAGTTATTATGGTAAAGTATTTTAGGTTTGGCCCAATTTATCCTTGTGTTATCAATAAGACCAATACTAAAACAGAAAGTAATTAAGAGATAGATGATGCTAGATATGGTAAAGTGAAATACATTTTCGGTCATTGCAAAGTGATAATCATTGATATGCTACCCCATGCTGGTGCTATTTTCTATTAAAAAAGTGCACTGGCCTGGGGTACTTTCTACATATTGTGCAACTTCCCACTTCTTACCTGTTCCCAGCATCCCCCTATACCACTGTAGTTCAACAGATACACAGTATAGAACTTATTTTGCAATGACTATCCTGCTCATGTGTCAGCTTTAATCAGAGCAGGTGCCTGAGATATAAGATATCAGTTGCACACTCTGCACAATTATTCTTTTTAAAAACAATACTCCTAAAACTCTGGCTGCATTTACAGGGAGATGTTTTTCCCTTATTTTTAACATATTTATAAAGTTATTTCATGGTTTATCCCGTGAAAACTCACAAATGAGATTCAATTTGAGGAATAAAAAACTTTTCTCCAAAATCAGCTCCAATTTTTCCCCCATAGACTTCAGTAGTGTTTTCATGTGCTAAACCGTGAGTGAAGATTTTCTGAATGGAATTGCATTTCAGATTGAATCTCATACATGACTCTTAAACCTTTTTCTCACTGAATTGAATATGGCCAAGTTGGTTAAATTTCACTGCTGCCCGTGAGTCCATGAAGTGCATGTTGCAAACTGTTTCAGTGAAGTTCTCCCCAATGCACCCAAACCACAGAGTTTGAGTTTTGAGTGACCTGTTTTTATGCTAATGTGAAGAAAACTGCCTCATATGAAAGGTTTGGGGGTATGAGCACCTGAACCTGATTAATAATTCAGTGAGCATGAAAGCTCAGACCTTTGTTTAGACTTTTATTAGAAATAGTTTTGAGGTCATTTACTTAAAGACATTCTGTCATGATTTTTTTTGGTTTACTTTTTATTAAATTAAACTGTTCGCATTGCAAATAATTCGCTCTACCAGTTGTAGAACCAACAAAAGTATTTTTTGCTGTTATATTGGTGTGGAGGCAGCCATTCCAGCCATGCCATGTCTGATTCTGAGGTTTGAGAAGGAATCATCACTTCAGAATGGAACTGCTTTGAGACAGCTATTGTTTCTCCTCTTCTCATCATAGTTTAACATGACCAGGTCCAGAATGAGAGTTATAATAGGCCCTGGCATTTCAGGCCCACATAGAGGCCCAAACAGCCCCCACCAGCCCTCTAATTACTGACTTTCTATAGGATCTTATAGCAGCCTCTCTGGCATTTGCCAGAACCCACAGATTGCCAGTCCGGGCCTGAACATGACCCAAGTCGTGCTCCTAGTTCTATCCAGGGGGGACTTTTAGTAACAGATACAAATCCTTCAGCAGAGGTGTCAGGTAGCTGCCATATGGTTAGCTGCCCATTGTTCTGTTGATAGGCTGCTGGTGGGGATGGGAGGTACGTGATAACACTCCATCTTATGGTAGGGGCACACGTAGGGTTGTCACCTTTTCTGTAAAATAATACCGGCCTTTCTATATATATATATCTTTTTTCCCTATTAATAACATTTGGATTAGCCATAATTTTTACCGGCCAGGCCAAACTGCCTTCCCCTGCCTTTCCACCATCTACAGTCTCCCCAAACTGCCTTCTCCTGACTTTCCACCATCTACAGTCTCCCCAAACTGCCTTCTCCTGCCTTCCCACAGGCTACAATGAAAATCCACCAGCGGTTTGGCACTTGCAGTGCTTCATTTCCAGAAGCTGCCTCACAAGGAGACTTCAGGCGACTTTGGAAAACAAAGCACTGTGAGTGCCACCCCGCCAGCAATTTTACATTCTAGCCAGTGGGAAGGCAGTTCAGGAAGATTGTCACCCTGAAGAAGAGGAGATTTGTCACCAAGGCGACTAATCTTCCCGAATCTGCCCATGTGCCCCTACCCTCACAGTGTAGCAGTTAGCAGGGGTGTTTCTGGGGCTGCTGCCGCCTGAGGCAGCAGCCCCGATGCCGCCCCTCCCAGCTCCACGCTTTGAACTTGAAGTGGGTGGAGGAGGGGCTGCATCAGTAGTGCGCTCGCTGTGCTAGAAGAGCCAAATTTCCGCTTTAAAAAACGGAATTTCGGCTCTTAAAGTTACCAGAGGTGGCTTTTTGCCGCCCCTGGTAACTGGCCGCTCCATGCCGCCTGAGGCAAGGTTCTCACCTTGCCTCATGGCTGGAGCGGCCCTGGCAGTTAGTGAAGTTTATCAGAGCACAAGTCACATGGTTGTGAGATACCTTGGAAACTGACAATATATCTAGCCCTATGCCAAATTTGAAAATTAAATATAAAAAAAATGTATTTGCTCTCTTAAAAACACAGATCTCAGTGCAGAATTCGGCTGAACAGCACTTTTAACTTATGCATTTTGAAAAAAATGTATGTTTTTCCACAACATTTTGCCATCATTCAAAGAAAAAAGGGTTTTGTTTTTTCGCTCAGGGCATCCAAATCTAGATATTTATAAAGCAACAACTTTATCCACAGTGTCAAATGTTATGCAGGAAAGAATAAAACAATATGCCAAACGGAAATAAAACAAATATAAACAATGCGAAAACATTAAATAACCAAGATGTTTCCTTGGCAAACCACAGCATTTGCCAGAGGCATATATGGAGAAGACACAAAGTCACTATGACACACTAATTTGGGTTCATAAACAAATGTTTTTTGTTTAATTAAAAACATGTCCTTTTCTGTTGTTTCTCATACTCAATGTAAGGTGTCTCAGTGGGACCTGGATTTTTACTATTGAGTGATGTTCTTAGATCTAACAGGGAACTGTTATCTTGTGTTAGGGAACTGTTATCTGGTTACCTTCTTATTGTTCTGTTGTTAGGCTGTTGGGGGGGAGGCAGGTGCTCCAACTAGCAGTAGAGCAGTAAAGAGTGACTGAAGTTTATCAGAGCACAAGTCACATGACTAGGGGCAGCTGGGAAATTGACAATATGAGAAATGGATTTCAGTGCAGAAGTCTGTTGGAGCAGCACTATTAACTGATGCATTTTGAAAAAAATCATGTTTTCCCATGCCAGTTTCCCTTTAAAGGTGAACTATCCCTTTAGTGCAAAATAATGGCAATGTAGCAGATATTTCATTTATTAAGCAGTATTTAGTTTATGTGAAACGTTTCACAGATACTACACTAAGATAACAGATACACTCTTGCACCCCTTAGTGCTCTAGTATTTATTCCCCCAGGAGAAGTAAAGTGTATAAATTCATGTTTATGGCTAAACCATCCAGAACTATTTTGTGTTCACCATCCAGTAGCTTTTTAAGTGTTTTTAAGGGGCAGATTTACTAAGGGTCAGATTTCAAATGGCAATAAAAATCGAAATTCGACCAGGGAATAGTGGGGGAATAGTGGGGAATTAAAAAAATTTGAATTTCAAATTCAAATTTTTCTAGCGCAATTCGATCAATCAAATGATCAAATAGGGAAATTAGATCGAATTTGATCTAATTCGATTCGAAACGAATTTTCAAACGATTTTTAAACGATTGATCAAATTTTTCCTATTCGATCCTAGGGAATGATCCCCATTTCGGTAGGTTTAATCTGGCGAAGTAGGTGATCAAATTTAAATTTAAAGGGGAAGTATTCGACCATCGAATTTTCGAATATTCGAATAATATTAAATTTGAATATTTGAATCATTCGAATTCGAATATTCAATGGTGGAATTCGGTCAGATTGCCTAATTTACATATTAGAAATTCGAATTTGATCGAATATTCGAATCCTTCATGTGAATACATGTGAATTTAGTAAATCTGCCCCTAAGTGTCTAAGTGGTTTTTCTTTATCTACAGTACATGATAGATCCCAAACAGGTATGGGAACACATTATCCAGAAAGCTCTGAATTACAGGAAGGCCATTTCCCATAGAGTGCATTTTAAGTAAATAACTTTTTTAAAAATGATTTCCTTTTTCTCTGTAATAATAAAGCAGTGCATTGTACTTGGTGGTATCTACACAAATCCATGTTTGAGGCAAAACAATCGTATTGTGTTTATTTAATGCTTAAATGATTTTAAGTACACTTAAGGTATTATGATCCAAATAATGAAAAGATCCCACATCCGAAAAACCTCAGGTTCCAACTCCCAAGCATTCCAGATAATAGATCTTATATCTTTAAATGGTTTCTTATTTCTGCCAGTGAAAGGGTACAAGAACAGTAATGCTGAAGTGTGCAGGAGTTGTTACTTTGTATTTGAATCCAGGCTCGGACTGGCAATCTATAGGTTCTGGCAAATGCCAGAGGGGCTGCTGTAAGGTCCTATAGACAATCACTATTTAGTGGGCTGGTGGAGGACTATTTGGGCCTCTGAGTATTTGGAATGCCAAGGCATATTTTGTCTCCCAGTCCAGATCTGTTTGAATCCATTAAAAATAATAATGGGGATAAGTAATATAAAGATGAGTAGAGTAAATGGAATACAAATGATCAAGAATAAGAAAAACAATTCTCTACACAGTTTATTACATCGTGAATTTTTACAATTGTGAAGCATTGTAATACCTATTTGGGAGTGATTTGGGTGATTAGGGTGAGAGGATCAAAAAGTCTTTCACATGCAGTGTAAAGTCTTCTGAAAACAGAAGGTGTTTACATGCCTCCTGCATACACACAGAACTGCCTTCATACCAAAAATTTGATTTTAACTCTCAAGTAAGGCATTATGGGCCTTTCAGAAGGCATGTTGTGCATTATGAAGGGCTTTTAGGCTCCTTTTACCTTGTCTCACCCTAAATGGGTTGGTTTCTTTACTAACTATAACCAGCTTGAATTGCATATCCCCTGGCTCAGGCTACACTAGTGTGTCAAAATTAACTCTAGGCTTGGGCATATATTGAAAATAACACTGCCTTGGTTCATGGATAGTGATAATGGTACCATTGCTTTTGTTCATAGTATTTCATATGCTAAACACTGTTGGTCTATGTAAAGAATAATCCCTCTGCTGGGTTTGAATCCGGGACCACTTGTATTCTAGCCTGTTCCCTTTCTTCTCTACTATTCTGGCAGGTTAGAGGCAAGGGTTTACTCTGTACTGAGGTCCCTATGGTTAGCCCTGGTGCTGCTGATTATTTCAGCTGCTCTGCATTAGCAGGCATGTGCAGTCCATTTTCCTAGTTAGGTCCCAGTAGCAGGCCCTTATTTAAAGCATGAGCTGACTTCCCCCAGCTGACAGTTCATAGGTCTCCAAACCTGCTGGACACCCGTTCCATGTTCCTGCATTTCTATGTACCTATGATCCAACTCTCTCACATGCTGATGATTATGATTTTTGTTTTCCTGTTTGGCTAAAGTTTGCCTGTTCATGGACTTCTGTTTTACTTTGATCTCCTGAACCTGTAAGTTATCCTTTTACTTTTGTTGCTAATAAACTCTGTCTGCAAGCATCCTTGCTAGTTTACTCCCTCCTAGTTATCTTAAATATTAACCCAATGGCCCTTCTGATCATTCCTGTATGGGGTTTGCACCACAATCTACTCTCAATGCTTAAGATAATTGTCATGCAACTTTTTATATCCTCCTAAATATAATTATCTATTGCTGCTTTTAGGTGGATCGGTGGAGATTTAAATCTTACGTTTTTGTTTGTAAATTATAAACCAGAAATAATAAGAATTGAATATCCTAAATAAACTGAAAACACCTTCATGTAAACATGCTCTACAAAGCAAATGATGGCATTCAGTATTTATGAAGTTCTTCCAGTAAAGGGTAAATAACTGTGTGTAGGGTTGCCACACCGCTAATATTAAACCGGTCTAGCTGTTAAAGTTCTGTGTCTCCAAAGATACCCCAGTAGCTCTCCATCTTTTCTCCTGATTCATTGCACATACTCTGTGTTACTGAGCTTAGGGGCAAACTCAAAATATACAGCAAACATAGAATAGAAATGTCACAGTATAAGGCAGATTATTAATTAATATGGACAATTACAACATGGCAGCACAGAAACCAGTGTAACTAGTATCAGAATTTGATAATCAGCCTTGTAGATTCAGCTTATATGACAGACCAACCTAATTTCTGTTTGTTAATTTACGATTACGCTTAGCTTCTCAACAGCTGCTCAGAGCCCACTGAGTATGTGAATGTTGCAGACACTTTCCAAGATGATGACCCCCCGTGACAAGTTTGAAGTGCTGGATCATTTCTGCTATTGAGAAGCGGAAACTTTAGGCTGGTGCAATAAGTTCAGTATATAAAACTTGGCATTTTTAGCATTTTTAGCCTTATTCATTTTTAGTGTTTCGTTCTCCTTTAAAACACATGCCATGGCCCCTGCTGATATTATTGGCAAATTTCTTGCCTGTAATTATGTAACAAACTTTTTGTTGTGACCCTGGCAGGCCCACTGATCTATAATACGCCTAAGTCTATCTTTACGTCTTCTCTTCACTGGTCAGTCTAGAATCCCCCCCCCCACTACATCATCATCATCATCATCATCTAGTTCCCTTATGCCATCACCCTGCCACTTTATGTCACTGCCCAACTCTCTTTGCATCACCACATGCCCACCTGCCACAGTCTGACAAGTGGTTTGCCAATATGTCAGGCATTCATAAATTGCAGGCCAGTGCTCTTCCTTACTTGGCTCTGGGCCATTATATTACATCTATTCTCTATAGCAACCTTTGCACGTTCTTCAGGCTTGCATATGCACAAGTCTAGAAAGCTGCATAGAAGCCTTGAGAAATTTTGAAAAGATGTCAGTACGCCTCTATATAAGAAAGATCTCAAGATCTGTGCAAGCACTACAAGGATGAATAAAGTGAATCATTTAATACAGTAAGGGGTGCTTAACATATTTTTATTTCCAAGTCCTTTAATATATAATGCCACTAAATGATTAAATTACACACGAGAATCCTGCAAACTTTACATCCTCCATGAAAAACACCTTTAGTAACTTTTCTATTATACATAATAATGTGCTCTATAAACTTCCTATGTTTTACTGAATGCTTCGCAGGCTTGCACGTTTTATACTCTGTAATGGCAGCTGGGGATTTTAGCATTCTGACTGAGGATCAAGAGGGGCTACGGCAATACTATGCACACACAGACATACGCATGCACACACACACTCAGCATTTGCTTTATAGCAGGATGAGAGTATTGCTTCTGTAATGAAGAGCACGTTTAAACATAGATCTATTTAAAAGGATTCCTGCTATTTGTAATGTCCCTCTAATGCTATGGGCAACTTACATTTACAAATTTGTAAAAAAAAGCAGTGGGCAGCGGCAGAAGAGTGATCTGAAGCTTCAACTGCTGAATTACTCTGGATACTGCCAACAAGGTTGGCCTGCTATGAGCTCGATGTTGTCACACAGCAAAAGCAAGCACAATGCTTACATAACAGCGAGTGGGTTTAGTGTAATTAGTCTGACTCTCTCCACTGACTCACTCAGTCCTTATGTAACTGCGTAAGCAAAGGTCAAGGTTACGTTCACTTCTCATGCAGCTTTTAACTAGCTCAGATCCTCGGCACTCTCTGTGAGCCTGTTATTTGTACAGACATGGCATTTCTTAATAAAAATATGATTTTAACTGTAAGTAATTAAAGCCTCCTGGCATCTACTGATTCTTTAAGCTTGGAAATTTTAAGGTTTAATTCTATTCATGCAGTGCAACGATATAGTGCAGAGAGGAAGGCAAAAATGATTGTTTTAATGTAATAAAAATATAATGCAGTGTTGCCCTGCACTAGTAAAACTGCTGTTTGCCTCAAACACTACTATTGTTCATATAAATAAGCTGCTGTGTAGCCATGGGGGTAGCTATTCAAAGGAGAAAAGGCTCACGTTACACAGCAGATAAGCGCTGTAGAACACAATTTTATTGTAAGGAAGCCTTACCTGGCATCCCGTGATGGCAAAGCTTCCCTTCCTCCTGGACATAGGTCAGTGATGTCAGGCCTGTGTCAATACGAGACGCCCGCGTTGGATTGGATGCCGGCGTCAAAACGTCATCACGCTTGTTTTGACGCCATTTGTGCCTATATAAGTCTCCAGAAAGCCTTGACCTTGTTACTTGTGAGTTACTGGGTGCGACTTTTTTTTCTGTTGATTCCTGTTTTCGACTTTGGCTTGTCTTCTCGTCTTGTGAACCTTTCCGCCTGGATCGACCACTTTGCCTGGACTTTGACCATTCTCTTGCTATAGTACTGGACTTTGCTTCCTCCTTGGTCTGCAAAATCCCTTTCGGAGCCTTCGGGCCCTGACGGTTATCTGTTATCCATTAATTATCCTGTGCCATATAGCCTTTTTTCATTTTCTGCCATTGCTACTCAGCAGCTTGTTTATATGAACTATAGCTGTGTTTCTGCAGCAAACAGATCAGTTTTACCAGTGCAGGGCAACAATACATTATATTTTCATTACTTTAAAACACTTAAATTTTTTGGTCTTGCTGTTCCTTTAAGTAAGCTAAAAAAAGTGGGTTAAAATGGAGCAAGCTTTGTTTGGATATCATACAGCTCAGAATATGGCACAGCATTTGTGTGGTGGTGCAACAT
>CM044434.1:43247039-43257193 GCA_024363595.1 Xenopus borealis | reverse complement strand
CGTACCACTTTTGTTGATGGGGTGTCGGACCATACCACTTTTGTTGATGGTGATGTTTGACCATACCACTTTTGTTGGACACCCCGGTCAACAAAAGTGGAACTTTTTCATCAGCAGGATGAAAACTGGGTCACATAGGCTGATATCTCCTTAATTCTGATGTTAAGATTTTGGCGAAAATCCTTGCAAACCACCTGAAGCTGGTAATAGAACACCAGACTTCATGCCAAAAAAGGGACCTGGCAGGGTTGCCCATTGTTGCCTCTCATTTTCGCTCTCACAATTGAACCTCTTGCCATTAAACTCAGAGCAAACCCCAAAATTAAGGGACTGTGTATGCAGACATGGGAAGAAAACTTTTAACTGTACACAGATGACATGCTTGTCTATCTGGCAGACCTGAGGGATTCCCTATCTGAACTCTTGAGTGAGATAGCTAACTTTAAAACAGGAGTGACCATACTTTACTAATACAAGGTCTACTTTTAATGATGTTGTCCCATTATGGTCTACATCTATAAAAGAATTGTTAGCATTCTGTTCCATGGAAAATATTACTTTACAAAATTACTTAAATGCCTATTAATGAGAAAATATATATTGCTATATTTAACAAACAACTATTTCTTATGTGACCTTAACATAATAAATATCTGAATGAAAAGCATGACACTGGAGGGTGATTTAGACAAGCTGTTTATTGACAGTGTCTTGAAACCTACTGATCACCAGCTATAGGTCTACTGGTAGATCCCAATCTACCTTTTGGGCACCCTTGCTTTAGAGACTTTTCTGGGCTCCAGATGTATTGGAGAAATCATTAGTTTTCCCTATTGACACCAGAACCCGGCAGAACAGAAAACTTGGCCACCTCCAGCAGTGGGTGGGTAGCTATAGGTATCTTGGGATAGAAATACATAAAGATTCAAAGAAATATGTGGACCTCAACATGGCCCTTATTATTAGATCCCTAAAACTTAAAATGCAGAACTGGGCAACTCTGTCTATATCACGGCCTGGGCACATAAACAAATTGAAAATGGACTATCTGCCCAAATTCCTTTGTGCCTTCCGCAATTCCCCAGTTACACCCCCTAAGAACTGTTTTAATTTTAAGAATTTAGATGTCATAATACGGGGATTCATATGGGCAGGGGAATGCCCTAGGATTAAGTGGCAGACTTTGCAAGCTCCAGTTAACAAAGGGGGTCTGGCCCTTCTTAATTTTCTACTGTATTTTTATGCAAGTGAGCTGGTATATACCTGGTGGTGGCTTAACCCTAATCTTAACAACCAAGTGGTAGTCCTCGAGGCAGGGTTAATCTCTTCATTCGAGGCCTTAGCTAATCGGTTACAAAGGGGGCTTGCCTCTATATATAGTCCTACACCTGATATGAAAACGGTATGTACAGCCTTCCAAAAGATGGTGGTGTCCCCTTAATGAAATAAAAATGAGTGGTCCAAATGGACCCCATTGTGATGCAATGATCTGATGCAGCTGAGGCTGCTGTCTGATGCTGCCATCTGGGCAGCAGTGGGGATTAAGTTCCTTGGGTATGTAATCTGAACAGGGGAGCGCAAGCAGTTTGCGCAGCTGAAGGAAGACTTTGGCTTGCAAAATCATATGATTTTCAGGTCTTTACAACTATACTACATGCTCTCAACACAGTTTGCAGAGGGTCCCCCCAAGATACCGGAGACCTTGCTAGAAAAGTATCTGAGATGCCCCGAACTCACAAAGACCCTTAGTTGGTTCTATACCATTCTCATGGAGGATGATTTGCCAAATCCCTGAAACTAATATGTCCAGTAGAGATAGGTACATACATACAAAGTTTCTTAACCGTGTCTACTTGACTCCTCATAGACTAGCCCAGATCTATTCTGAATGTCCTGATAAATGCCCCAAATGTAACCATGACCAAGGTACTTAGAGACATGTATTTTGGGATTGCCTCGAAATCCAACAATTTTGGAGGGGGGGTCCAGGGAACCTAATGCTAATGCAGAACGTTGCTGAAGTTGTTGAAGAGCCAAACTGTAGAAAAAGGTGCCGTTGCCAAGGAAAATTAAGTTTTCCTAGCTACCAATGTTTTAGTTTTTTTTTTATATCTTTTATGGAGCTCTGACCATTTTATTAACTTGTAGTGGGGCCCTGGCGACCAATGTTGGCTACATTTTGTCTTTTGTCCCTAATTGAATGCTTCACTTATTGGTGTGCCCCGGAAAGCTTACAAAGCTTCTTCTTGAAATAGTCTCATCACATATTATTCACTCTTTGTTTTATAGAGGGGACATTCAATATCATGTGCAAAAAAAAACCCCTATCAACCCTTCTTCAGGTATGCTAAGATCACATCCAGTGCTGGTACTCAAAGAGTTAAATTACTCAAGTCTAAATACAGTTTAACTCCCCCCATTTGTCTGTTTACATTAGGATTTAATAGTGCTATACAATTATAATAGTTGTGTTAGACCAAAGATATAATTCATATATAATTTGCAATTTCTTTTTTTGATCGGTAGCCTATTGCTTCTACCAGCCATTTGGCATTTAGAACAATTAATTCCTTACAGGTGTAATGTGGTCTTACTGTTTCCTTGGGGATACTCATGTACAACTTCCTACAATGACGTGCCTTGATGTGGCACATGAGCTTCCATACTTTGCCCAGTGTGGTTCTAATGCCTCATTCTTTGTCAATGCTAACTGGCAATCATTCTCCTTCTTTTTGTCTAAAAATTATATTTACATTCTCGTATTTAACTTTTTCCTTATAAAATTTTTCCAGCACTCATTTTCACCTTCCTAAAGCTACATATGCCAATTGCTATGAATAATACTTTCAACATCTGTTTACCCTTTGTTAAAAGATAATATAAAGTCCATCTACCCATTACATTCTGCATTATATTATTAAAAGTATGTTGCATCAATAGTATTAAAACAGACTCTTACAAATCAACAACCACATTTGATACTTAATTTAGTCCTAAAATGTGGCATTAACAATCCGCACAAATGCCTCCAAGCTGTCTCCAGCCTAGCAGTACTTACTAATGTAAATAGAACTACAGCCCATTAAAGCATCAAAGGATATTTTGCTATCAGTAACAAAACAAACTATCCCGGGAACCTAAGCAATGTTGAGATGTTAAAAGTGTTTTTTACCCTTGAACTGGGGGTGACTCTGTGGCAGTTTTATTAAAAAAAAAAAACATGGTGTCCCCTTTTCTCCTTTTGTTACTGACCCATTTCTATTGATTTCACAAGAACACATTGCTTTAAATTTTTACTTTTTGTTAAAATCAATAAAAATTTGTACAGATGAAACAAACACATACACCAGGACTACACAAAAGCGTCTGGAGCTCAAAAAATTTAGAAACTAACGCTGCATACCCAGCCAAAGTAGGACACTGCCACGATATCTCACTGCTTGTTGACAAGCTAAAAAAAGAATATTCTCACTAAGGCCCTTCTGTATTCCAAGGTTTCCAGTTTCACAGGCTGAAAAGAAATGGCAACATGAATAAATCCAGTCCTTAAAAAGAGGGCATTTATGTAGCAAAGCTATGCTGTGCAGCTATACTGTTATACACATTCCTCCTTACATGTTTTTGCACATTAATTTAGTACAATTAGTAAAAACTAGTAAAAGTGACCTGTTTGTTGAGACAAGGAAAATTTATTATACTATACTTGTTACTTCTAGTGATGGGCGAATTTGCGTCGAATTCCCGCTATTCGCCGCTGGCGAATAAATTTGCGAAACGGCAGAGAAAATTTGCCTGGCAAAAATTCGCCAAAAAAACAAGTCTCGCGTCGTTTTTGATGCAACGAAAACGACGCGACGTGTGACGAAAACGACGCGACTCGTTTTGCAAATTTTTTTGCCAATTCACGAGTTTCCAGTGAAATTCGGGAATTTTTCGGTGAAGCGAAACTGGGTAGATACGCCCATCACTAGTTACTTCCTTTCACAATTTTAAACCTTCATTCGTTTTTCTTTAATATTCTGTTATCTTTGTCAATTCTTATTTGCTCTGACTTTTCCTTCATCTCCTTCTTGAGGATTTCACAGGTTTGCTTTCCATTTGTTTATTATTATGCTGCACCTGAAATCTTTTCTCATGTTTTCTATAGCCCTATATTCAAACTTTTGTAATATTATCCATCATGTTTTCTGTTCTGATCTTTTAATATGTGTCATTATACCCCTTTCTCTTTTACCATGACCTTATGGGGGTTATTTATAAAAATTAATTTTTTTCCCCCCAGATTTTTTAAGTAAAAAAAGTCAGACCATACTAGAATTGGCAATTTGACCTTCTTTATCATTGAAAGAACTACACAATTTTCAGGCTTTATTCCTGAAATGCTAAAAAAATGTTGTGAAATCACTTTAAACCCCAGATACTTGGCCTAAACATAGTGCATATGTTAAGTCTTGTCTACTAGCTTTTGAAAAGACAGATTCATAGCCAAATTAACCTGAGGACCCTAAACTGTACTGCTGGCCTAAAGAGATACTGACATCAGGAAATAAGCTTTTTTTTATTATCTATCATAACATTTGAGTGCTATTTCTAATTTTGCCATGAAAGTATTTGCCTGATGCTTTTACATAATTTTTTACCCCCACACTCCTCTATGAGGGGGCTGCCATATATGAGCAGGTTAAGAAGGAACAATCAGGCTGGCAAAACAGTCAGGTTTAGGAACGTCAAGTGATAATTACTAGTGATGGGTGAAACGGCCGCGTTTCGCTTCGCCGAAAAATTCGCGAATTTCCAGAGAAATTCGCGAATTTTTCGCCGATTCGCGAAACGAGTCGCGCGTCGGTTTTGACGCGCGTCACGTCATTTTTGCCACGCGTCGCGTCATTTCCGACGCGTCGCGTCATTTTCGGCGCGCGTCGCGCCGTTTTCGGCGCGTCGCGTCAAAAAACGATGCGCGACTCGTTTTTGCGCGGCGAATTTTTTTTGGCGAATTTGTTTGCCAGTTTCGCGAATTTATTCACCAGCGGCGAATCGCGGGAATTCGCCGCGAATTCGCCCCTGGCGAATAAATTCGCCCATCACTAATAATTACTTACAAAAGCAGATCTATCAGTGAAAAATGATCAACATGACCTATAGGTAACTTTTAATGTAGATTACTATTTTGAAAAGAAAATTTTTAGTGTCAGTATCACTTTAAGTAATCATATATACTATTTAATTACAGCATTTCATTGCACAATTTCAGTCATCCAACCCAGATAGCAACACATGGGGATGTGTGCTCTAACATAACCTTGCTAAATGGTTGAGGCCAACAATTATTACTGTATCCCAAAACCTATTAATTAACCATGATTTAGTGACAGCTTTATTAAACCATAAGATATTCATATGTCTCATACTACACATACAGTATATCATTTTGCTGAGACTTAAAAAAAAAAAAAAAAAAAAAAAAAAAAAAAAAAAAAAAAAAATAGAAGTTTTAGTCAGAACTTGCATGAGAGATTTCTTTATGTCAGTGTAGCCTACAATGAATCTTGATCTTCTGGAGCAGATTAGATCTGTGCCCGAGGGATTGAATTCCCCTTTAAAGTCAAACTTACTTTTAAAAATCTATACACCCACATTTTGTAGGTTAGAAGGAAATAGCACAAATGCTCTTTTGTTACTTTGGAACATAAATAGCCATGATCTGTTTTATATCTCTCTCGACCAGATACTCCCTATTCTATCACAGAACATGTAAAAAACATACCCATATGTAACAGCCACAGTATAAATCTGCAAAAAGCCTGTATGGTCTCTGCTTAGGCTTACTCCACAACTTTTTGAATGGTTTTTTCTCAAGGTCCTCTGTTCCTAGCGTCAGTGTGTTGGTGCTTTAAAATTCAAGATTAAAAATAAGGTCCAGTGGTGCGCTACACAAAGCTGACTTTCAAAAGTTATACAAAAACGGGCCTGGTCAGCTTGTTTTTTTTAGATTTTGTGTTTTAACGGGTTATCACGATAAACTGGTGATCTGGCTAGCTTGCTACATCTGAAATGATTCAAATATGTAAAGATTCATACTGCAGATTGTTGTTGTCTATTTGCAATTACTGTATGTGATGTGTAGACAAATTATTTACTTATTAGCCATGCAACGTTTATATTAAAAACATCTACTTTTAAAACGATTTGTAAAGTCTATCCTCTAACACGAAACTTCTAACAATACCAAATCTCTCTGATAAGTCCTAATCTACTCCTCTATATGTTATGCTTGTGTAGTGGTGCAGTGAAAACATGGAACAGAAACCAGAAGGTACAGCATTAGAGATATGAATCTTTACTGTAACAGAGTTATCATCATGCCTCAGGACACAATGTGTATCCTCATTACTAGCCTTTAATTAAAGGGGAGCTATTGCAAAAATGAAAATTTAATATAAGCTTCATCACACAAAAATACGTTTTCTAAATATATCAATTAAAAATGCTGTACCATTTCTGACCTAATCAAGTTCATCATCACTTTCCTTCTCTCAGAATCTGTCTCTGTTCATGCAGGAGTTGGGTGTCAGATATTCAATGACAGTTAGATCCAATATATCATATAGGGGGCTCCATCTGCCTAGAAGAAGTATTAGAGCTCACTCTATTAAAATCACCAGACATCATGTCTTTCTACATGCAGGATTTGCACAAAAGGCAATTATTTAGTTAGATTTTGTTTGTACTGGAATCCGTTATTTGAGTGCACTCGAATACATTTGCTAGGAAAGGAAGCCCCCCTATAAGATATATTGGATCTAACTGTCAATGAATATCTGACACCCAACTGCAGCATGAAGATAAACAGATGCTGATAGAGGGAATAAAGATAAATTTGATTATTTCAGAAGCCATGCAGAATTTGCAGCTCAGGGCAACTAACAAGAATAATTTTTGGAAATAAAAGCAGATGGCAGGAAGAGAAGCTGTTCAGACCAACTGCCAGCCGATGTTTGTGTTGTCACTTTAATCTACACAATCAAATATATAACCAAGCCTTTTTGCTGTACTAAATTTGCCAAAGAAAAAGCATCAAACATCAAAGTAATGCACAGGTATTTGTTAATGTATATAAACACATACAAACAAGGAGCCCACATTTCTGGGTCTTTTATAAAAATCGAGACATAAATATATACAGTATGGCATTATGCCCCTTTCGTAGCACAATATATCCATTGAAACCATGTTGGCTACTTTCTAGTTGGAAAATGTCTGAGCTCAGGAATTCTATGATTGCTTCCTAGATATCTGTGGCAGTGGCTGGCATCTTTAAATGTGTGTATAGTGACAAAGAGTTCTCTCAGTATGCTGCCTGTATATGATGTCAGGTATATAGCACCCAGCTTGAGGTGTTGGCTCCTTTAAATCTCCAGGGTAAGACAGGCTAGGACCCTGGAGCAAGGATGGTTGAGTATGCTGCCCAATTGGCATGCAGATGAGGGCTGTTTAAGGAAGCATGGCTGTGCAGTGTGAGAGTGAATTGGGAGTGAGAGGAACACTCTGAACATACATGCTGTGAAGTTGTTTTTGGACATACTGTGTACTCTACTGCCACTCCAAAAGAGGGCTACACGGAACCCCTTTTAGAAACACAGATTCCAAAAATATTGCTAGAAAGCTGTTCTATATGTTTACCCGTACTGGCATTCCTAAAGAAATCATCACAGACCAGGGTACACCCTTTATTTCTAGGTTTATGAAGGAATTGTGTAAGTTGTTGAAACCGTTAAGATGTGTATGTGTATGTGTATCACCCCCAGACTGATGGGTTGGTAGAGTGCTTTAACAAAACCATGATACACATGTTAAAGAAGGTGTTGGATAAGTATGGGAGGGATTGGGACTGCCTCTTACCATTCCTTATGTTCACCATTAGAGAGGTAACCCAGTCATCCATGGGGTTTTCACCCTTTGAGCTACTGTATGGTCATCACCCCAAAGTTCTCTTGGATGTAGAATAAGAGACCTGGGAGCAAGAGGTAACACTACATAAGAGTGTAGTGAAACACATTGCCCTCATGCAAGATAGAATTGCTGCAGTAATGCCCATAGTCTGGGAACACATGCGGCAAGCACAGGAGGCCCAAAGTCGGGTGTACAACCGTACACCTAAGGTTTGAACTTTCAACCCCGGGGATTGAGTGTCGGTTCTTGTCCCAATGGTTGAGAGCAAGTTCCTGGCGAAGTAGCTTTTGCCTCTGCTTATTTGGATGACAGTCATTTTTAGCAGGAATTGGCAAAGTCGCCTCCCTAGAGTACAGGCCGTCTTAAATTCCACTAGAGAGGCAAGCCTGACTGCAAAAAAAAAAGAAATGTGCCATAGGTCTGGATGAAGCCCGTTATCTTGGGTACACTATAAGGCAAGGAGTTATAAAGTCTCAAGTGAATAAGGTGGAGGCAATTAAGGATTGGCCCCAACCCCTCACTAAAAAGCAGGTCAATACTTTTCTGAGTATGGTGGGCTATTACTGCAGATAAAGGGATAAGGGCTAAAACTGCTCCCTTGACCAACCTGACCAAAGGGAAAGGGTCCACAATGTTTAAGTGGGGTCCTGAGGCAGAGAAGTCATTTCAAGAGTTGAAAGCAGTTTTATGTCAAGATCCAGTGTTAGGCACACTGGATTGCAAAAAGAATTGTGGCAGGAAGTTGACCCCCTCTGAGAGTGCCTGGCAATTAAATGGGCACTGGAAGCTTAGCGATACTATCTTCTGGGCCGGCAGTTTGTGCTCATTACAGACCACTCTCCTTTAACCTGGATGTCACAGGCAAAACAAAGAAATGCAAGGGTCACACGTTGGTTCCTTTCCTTGCAGAATTAAAATTTTTAAAGTGGAACACAGAGCAGGCAAACTGCAGGGTAATGCAGATGCCTTGTCAAGGGTCCACTGTATGGTGGTTAATGGTGTCTGAAACCCTGGGTTCGAACAGAGGGGGGAGGTATGTGACAAAGAGCTCTGTCCCAGTAGGCTGCCTGTATATGATGGGAGGTACATAGCACCCAGCCTGAGGTATTGACTCCTTTAAATCTCCTGGGTAAGACAGGCTAGGTCCCTGGAGCAAGGATGGTTGAGTATGCTGCCCAATTAAGTGGGGGCTGCTTAAGGAAGCATGGCTGTGCAGTGTGTGAACTGGGAGTGAGAGGAACGCTCTGAACATACACGCTGTGAAGTTGTTTTTGGAAAAACTGTGTACTCTACTGTGACTCCAAAAGAGGGGCTGATTTAAAACCATAAATAATTTCTGTTTTTCTGTAAAACTACAACCCACTGAAGTTTTCAACATTTGTTTTGCTGTTATACCACACAACTTGACTTTCTATGTTTGTTTGGGTTGAACAATAAAACCCCAGGCAGGAACCTGTTACATTTTTGTTGCCAAACCTAAGCCTCCTGTCTCCTCTGCAAGAACTGTTTTATCTCTATCATGGGTCTCCAGTAGGGCATTTGCTGATGCATGTAGAAAACACTGTCTCAATGCACACCTACTCTGCTGGTACTACAGTGTAGCAAGTTAGAAAGGCAGCAAGCATTCTGAGAAGCATGTTGTAACTGGTCGTTTTTTTAAAAAATGTAATCTTTTTTTTTCAATCTGTTATTTGGTTTCCCATTACCTAGCAACCAGGCAGTGATTTGATGTTCAGCATGAAAGATGAATAGGAAAGGAACTGAATAGTACTAAGTGAGGCAGTCAGACAAATAGCCTTCAATTGCTTTTTTTTTTTTTTTTTTTTAAAGTCAAATTAAATTGTAAAACATTGGGTGATACAGTATGGATATAAAGCACAGAGGGAAAATACACAACGACAAAAAAGGTCAACATTTATCCAGGAAACATTACGCATGCAAAGCATTTCCTTTCAATAAGAAAAGATCATCTCAAAGGGGGTAACAGATCAAGCAGCATGGTGACTTTTAATACTCTGTTCTCCACCTGAATGGACTTTTTCTTGTTTCACTGCACAACATTACAGACTCTTGCATTATGAACATTAAAAAGTACTTTTCCATTATGTTGTAGGGCAGAAAAACATGCATCTCTATGAATCTCATATACACGTATATATCTACTTATCTTCACCAATATTTAATCTTTTGCCTCTAATTTTTTT
>CM044434.1:43209081-43244761 GCA_024363595.1 Xenopus borealis | reverse complement strand
TCTGCCTCTCATCCCTAGGATGAACTATGACACAAACCATTTGTCCTGGCTAAAACTACCCCATCTGGTGTGTTCTTTTTGAAGTCCAGCAACTCCCAGCTTTCCAGCATTAGCTGTTCCCATTGGCCAAAGAGGATCACACTCGCTTCCTTTTAAACCATTTGGATTCCTTCCTCTTTCCTAGAATTTTCCTAGGGAAGCTCATATTCTCATGCTCCCTCTGGTAGTAACATGTAGTTATTACATACTTAAATATTGCATATATCAGGGGTCCCCAACCTTTTTTGCTTGGGGGACTGGTGTCGAGGCAAGCAAGACAACCTGCAAGGCCACTTACCAAGGTATCCGTCCTGGGAAACATCTGCCTGGGTTTGTACAATTTCAGGTGGGGTGTCTGGGATGGTACTTTAATATCGTTGCAAGTGCATCAACATCGGTGGAAGTGCATCAATCTCAGTGAGCACATCGGATCAATCATTATTGTATGTCAATCTTGACCCTTGACCTTAACAAGGACCCTGAAGCCTTAAATACATTGCTAAGTTACATTGCTAAGTTATCTTGGGACCCATCTGAAACATTGTTTGCACCAGCTTCCTACTACCTGTTCTATGGCTTGTTCCTGATTCTAATTGAACTCTGCCTGTCCTGACTTTGGCCTGACTTAGTTTCTGAACCTGTGCTGCCAGCCCTGACCCAGAGTGTGACCTGTTTGATCCCTGGTACTTTGTTTGGACTCCTCAGCCTCTTTTCACGGCACAGCAAGTCCTGTTCCATCCTCTGGTACTTCCAAAGCATGTGTAAGCTGCTTGTGAGGCCTTTCTCACTGCTTGAATCAGTTAAAACCTCACAGTATGACCTAGATCAATCTGAGGGCTCCACCCCCATGCTACATCTGACTTAACAACTACAGGTTCAAGCGTTTTCTCTAAACTTGACTTGTGGGGTGCCTACAATTTGTGAGAATTCGGGAGGGTGATGAATGGAAGACAGCTTTTACCACCCATTATGGGCACTTTGAGTACACCTCCTTATGCTCTTTGGACTATGCAAAGAACCCATCATGTTTTAGCACTGTGTTAATGATGTACTTCGGGAGTTCCTCGATATTTTTGTGATCATTTACTTGTTTGACATTCTAGTGTTCTCCCAGCATTAAGGAGCATCAAGTGCATTTGAGGAAAATTCTAACCCATCTTTGAAAAGGATACTGTGGGGATCTTGGTGTTTATTATTTCCTCTAAGGGTCTCTTCAGATGGATTCAAAGAATATTTCTGCAGTTTTGGATTGGTGTGTACATACCAATATGAAAGCAGTTCAACGTTTCATTGGGTTTGCCTATTTTTTAGAATATTCATTATAACTTTTCTCAGATTATTTCCCCTATTTCTGAACTGATCTGGTCCAACCAAAAGATTATTTGGACTTCTTCAGTGCAGTTTGCTGTTGAAGAAAGCTTTTACCTCAGCTTCCAACTTACTGTATGCTATCCTGATCCTTCTTTGTAATTTATTCTCAAAGCACATGCTTCCGAATCAGTGGTGGGGGCTATTTTATCCCAAACGGGTATTAAAGAGGAATTACATCCAGTAGCATTCTTCTCTAAGAAATCTGAAAGTCTGAAAAGAATTATGATGTCTGTGATCGTGAGTTGCTGGCTATCAAACGTGCTCTTCAGGAATAGAGGTATCTCTGGGAGGGGCTAATCATGCAATTCTTATTTATACTGACCATGGAAATCTCGAATATTTTCAATCTGCTAAACGTCTTAGGCCAAGGCAATTTCGTTGAGTTATATTTTTCATGCAGTTTCATTTCCACATCACTTATCGACCTGGTGTTAAGAACACTAAAGCAGATGCATAGGATTCACGTTGTAAACCCATTGGTCTTATGCAACCTCTCCCTTTACTTTCTCAACCCTGGGCTTCAGTGTCTGTGGACTTTATTGCTGAGTTACCACCTTCTCAGGGTCAAACCATGATTTTCATGAATAGACTAAAATGGAACACTTTTTTTTTTCTTACCCAAGATCCCTTCACCTTCATCATGGAGGTTTTGTGTCTTCATGGCCTTCCGGAAGAGATTATCTCGGATCATGGTTTGCAATTCATTTCTCAGTTCTGGAGGTTCCTGTGCAAGACACTCTGTCACTGGCTTTTCACCCTCATGCTATTGGCCAGACTGAGAGGACAAATCAGACCTTAGAACAATACCTTTTGGTGTTTCTCTGCTTTCTCTCGGGATGACTGGGTGTCCTTGTTACCGTTAGCAGAATTTGCATTTAATAATGCTCATCATTCCTCCATCAATCAGTTGCCCTTTTTTGCCAACTTTGGTCTCCTTTTGGCCATCCTGCTTTATTTCATATTTCTTCTGAAGAGGTCCCAGTTCCTGCTGTTCACCATTGTTGGGATTTCCTCTTAACTAATTTCAAGGTTCTCCAAGATAATATGGCCAAGGCCCAACAAATGTTTAAAAACTGAGTGGATCAGAGACTTATTGTCTCTCCTAACTTAAGGTCCACTTACTAGAAAGTATAAAAAGGCAAATGCAGCCTTCAGAGTGACACCACAAATAATGCTATTTCTAAACTTCAGTTGAGCAGCATAACTTTAAAGGGGACATTCACCCAAAAACTATTCTTTGTTTAACAACAAAGAGGAACACTAATCAACCTGCCAATATACATTACTTTAAAAAATGTCATAGTTTGAGAATCTGGAACCTGTAGTGCAAAGAATCTAAATAGCCAGCGAGAAACTGCTTTCAGTTGCAGTTACAATTAATGAATAACTTTAAAACAAATGAAAATGTTTAAATAATGTACTGTAAAGTCCTCAAAAGAAATGATGACAAACGCTGGCTACCTGATCAACAAAGACTAAAACTTTGAATGGATGGGTCAGATTTATCAATATGAATCATTAGGAGACAGCATTGAAGTGTACATTCAGACTGAACAGTAATAAATAGTACTGCTTTAAATATACGTTATAAAACGAATTTAATGGAAAAGGCGGACACCCAATATGGCGACCGTGTAACAAGTCTGTTGCTGCATCACATGCACCTGATACAGATTTTCGCAACTCCTAACCCTTCCTTTGCCAATTTATCAGCCACTATTTCTCAAGTGTTAACTAAGTGCGCACAAGGTACATCTTCACTGTGATTACTGAAATACATGGGATGACATTATCCCATAATCTCCCGGCAATATATATATCCATACCAGTGATAAAACAATTGCTTCTGTAAGCAAGCTTACAAAGTGTTATTATGAAACCGGTGCAAGGGTTAAATAAAACGAATGAATATAAAGCTGCGTAGTGATTGAAGAGAGCATATCGGCTTCATACTGCCAACACAAGCCCTAATATATTGCATTATCGAACAAAAGATATTATGAGTTAAATATTAGCAGCTTCCAACATTTTTGCTGCTGGAGTTAAAATTCAGTGCGCATTGCAATAAAAATATTTCCCATAAGCCAACAGCATAGCTCCACCCCTCCCAGATAAGGATTTAATATAGCACGCCGTTCTTTTGTTGCACACATGAAAAAGTAACAAGAATTATGATGGCTACTGATCATATATTATAGTAATGCATGCTTTGCGACTCATTCTAAATGTGCTTATGTAAAAAAAAAAAAAAAACAGTGGCCAAATCCCACAGAAGAGGGGGTTATAGAGCAACCTTCTTTGCTTTCTAGGAACATCTTGCAGGCATCAATTCTTGACAGCCACCAAATATAAGCAGTGTTCATCTACCTCACTAGAGGTTCAACAGCTGTCTATGAGGAATTTAAATAGGACTGACACAGTTTACCTTAGCACATATGCAGTATTTTCCATGCTGATTCCTGTTCATTCCGCAGCTACGGCTGCAGTTAGCAGCATCATTTCAGGAAAGCCAAAACACTAGTAGACTTGCTAAAGCTGCTGTAGTTTGGGTGTCATCATGCCTGTGTTTTCATTTAAGCTTTTACTTGCCTGCAATAAAAGCTGGTGAGACTGTTCTCCTCTCTTCAGTGTCGCAGTGTGTTTATTGGAGCCTCAGGTTCTACAGTAAAAGAAAAAAATAATTTATTGAGTCTCTTCCTGAGACAGCACAGCACACCCAGGACTTTTTGATGCCGATTTGTAAAAAAAAAACAAGTCTGCTTCAAAGTCAAATACAGGAGATTTAGAAGGCTGATTTAGTGAACGTGGAACACGCAGCATCTTCCTACCTCTCTTCACTATCTACCACTCCCTCTGTGTGACAAGGGAGCTGCTGCAGAGGATTGTCAACCGTAGATTGGCTTGCTCAGAAACACCTCTGCGTTTTCATTGGCCCACTCCAGAGACACCATTCTCCTGTTCAAAACAAACCAGAAAAACAATGACGCAAAATGAAGATAATATATATTAAGTACATACATATGCTATCTGGAAGGACGGCACCCTTTTGTATAACATACAGGGCATGAATATTTCATGCGGATAATGGAATGCTGACCTGAATTTCCACATGTTAAAATATAACATTGCATAGCAACAGCAATGAGCTAAAGTTACTCAGTATCCAAAGCCTGCTTGCCATAAACAAGTACCAAGGCTTTGCAGTTACTAAGTCAACTTTTATCATGCAAAACAACTTAATATCAGTGTTTGTTTTTTACGTGGGATTGGTCCAGCCCATGTTTCTGCAGAAAAATACACTGTTGTTTTTTTTTTGCTTTCATAGCACACACAAAAAGTCCCTGAAACGCGGTTCCTCCATTAAACAAGTCTAATCTAACAAAAGGAACTTACATTTTGTATGATGTTTGGTGCAACTCCATACAGCTTTTAATTTTTTTTTTTTTGGTGTCCATTTTAAAACAGCTGTTCTCCTAAAAAAAAATTGTAGTATATGGTGTATACCAATACCATATTGCAAGGAGCATACATTTTTTAATATTATTTACATTTTTGTTCTGCAGCCCTCAGGATTGAATTTTTTTCACAATTAAAACAATTTGTGATTCTAAGCAGCATTCCAACGCACACTTATTAAAACATTTCAGTAATTTTAAAGTTTTAAACTTTTCCAATTCTTTTTACCGGCAGACCAGGGGTAGGGACGAAAGGGGGTGGGCCATGGCATAAATGGGGTGTAACATGGTAGGTGGGGGATATAAATGTGGGCAGAGCCACGGCGTGACAAACTGAGTAAGTCAGTGGTTCTCAAGCTTCCTAATGCTGCAACACTTTAATACAGTTCCTCATGTTGTGGTGACCCCCAACCATAAAATATAAAAATATTTTTGTTGCCAGCCCAGAGCGGATTGTTAGGAAAGTATAGGAGACAGCGTGGCTGCATTAAGGTTTGTTTTCCGTGCGTAGTGTGGCCAAATTTCTTTGCCACACCCCAATTAAAAATGTTAATTTTACAAATTTTAAATGTGCAGGGAGAGCTGAATGGCAGTCCCTACTAAACTTACTGAACTACAACTCCCAGCATCAACACCCGGAGAGCTACAACCTTGCCCCAGGGCTAGTCGGGAGAGAGATGAAGCTGCTCCTGGAACCCCTTAAGGGACCCCTGTGAAAGGGTCGTTCGACCCCCAAAGGGGTCCCGACCCCCAGGTTGAGAACCACTGGAGTAAGGAAAAAGCAAGATCTGGCCAGGTTGAGGGCTAAAGTGGGCAGGCCAGGGGTTTTATTTAAGTATACACAATTACTGGCAACTAAGTTGACAGTAAACTTGGAACACTGCCCCTGGCCTACTTGGGTGTTTTACCAGCTAGACCTGAAGGGTCATTTACGTCTGTAAATACATTGTGAAAACTTAAACTTTAAATGCAAATCTCCGTGTTTTGTTTCCATAATGTAGAAGGTTTTTTTTCAGGAATTTCATAGTAATTGTAGTCATGCAGGAAGTTGTACCCACCACAACTGTGTTTGACTAATCCAAACAAACACAACTGCACATGTTAGGAACCCTGAAATTACCCCTAGGTTCAGGAGGTGGCAGTACCTCTGGTTCCCAAGTGTCAATAGACGCATGATTCAGCAGAAGAGGCATAACAGAGGCATCATTGTCACCTGCCCAATCCCTGGAAAATACCCCACCTACCACATCCCTTAACCGTTCCCAAAAAACATCAAACAACAAGTTGTGGGAATGAAAAGACTGCAGAACCTTTATTATGAGAATACAGTTTTTCCCATTTAAAAAGTACTGTAAACAACAGCTAATATCATAAATACACAATATAAAATGAACAGGGTCGGACTGGTCCGGTGGATCACTGGGTAAAAACCCGGTGGGCCCCGACCCTCATAGGCCCCTGCCGGGACAGACCCCCAATCTTGATATTTTAAAAAAAGCCAGAGCTCCTTGCCGTCTGCGCTGATCTTGCCTTAAACTGTGCCTATAATAACACCACATGACATATCAGTTGTGCAATAACAGAACATTCATCACATTATATAACCACTTATTTAGTACTGTCCAGGTACCTTTGGCAATGGCTGTGAAAGAAAGGCACAAGTTAGACATACTGCTTTTTAATTGACTTTAGCATTCCAGTCCACTTAAATCTGAACCCACAGTCCTTTTTTATACGCACTTAGGAGGGTAAGGGGAGAGTGGAATGAACCTACCAACTGGTAGGTGTTAAGTGGAAAAGTTATTAAGTCTTTGGACTTGATTCCAACTGGAGCATAGCACAGAACATCCTTCGCTTGAGAAAGTCCATCGCTTTAAAAGGGACAGGCATGTAACAGCTCAAGTTTAGCTGCAAAGCACTCCCAAATATGGAGTGTCATCCAGGATCATGTGGAGGATCCTCATAGGAGATATAATACTTGGGGTGAGGCTTGTCCACCAATTGTTCATCTCCCTCGTAGACTTCCAATGAGAAGTATTTGGTGGGGTTGTATTTTCCACAACTCTTTACTGCATTCTTTAATATGGTATGGCCGTACCACCACTCCTTTTCAATTGAACGCAGATACTGCCAATTCTGCTTGCACCTCACCTCATCTCAGTTGGTAAGGCAACTGTGGTGCATCTTCTCTTTCCTCAGGATCTCAGGCAATCCTCATAAGAAGCAGCCACTCTTTCGTACACCCACTTTGGTGCATGGGGCATAAAATAACCCCATCTCCTGTAGACTTGAAAATTGATCACTCTCTGCACTCTAGAGACTAATCTGAAAATGTTGGGGTCTGCTCGTCCAGGGAGAACCCAGAAGTCCTTTTCCTCCTCAAGACTTATTTTGGGAGGTGCAGTGAAACTACAAGGCACAATCTCTTTGCGAGTAGGTCCCTCATTTGATTCTTTGGTCTCCTCCTCATACTCTTCCCATCCAGGAGCAGTCTCTTTGGTGGTATCCCCTTTAGGTGGAGGAAATGTAGCAACCCAGTTCCTTTCTCCTGCTCATGATATCTTTCCCCACTCAATGTGATACCACTCAAACATGTGAGTGCTTCCCCTGGCTCACTAGGGGTTCAATGCACAATCACTTTCGGGGGTTAAGGATTTTACAGCTTCGCTGCTCACAGACCTCTGACACTTGCACCAAATCTGCTCACCAATTTCAGACACTGACTTCCAGTCGTCATCCTCCTCCAGGAGAGAAGTCAGCTCTCAGTCCACCTGACTCTCATACAATGTTGGGTTTCGGAATGTTGGAGTCACTGTCAACACAGGCCCGATCTGGCCGAATGAGAACTTTCTCCAGTCCAGTCTCCTATAACTGGAGGACACATGGGTGTGGCAAGTGTAGTATAAGTTTCAATGGTCAAGTCCTCCCAAGGCCCGAATCACTCACCATCAAGCTACAGGGAGAAGGGCTCTCTTTGGGGCATAAGGTGGAGGTAACTTCCCAATCTGTGTTGGAGCCTTCCTCCTTTGGGACATATAACAGTTCACAGCAATTTCTCCTCAGAGGGTATAGAATCAGCTCCAGGCCTGCAAGCTGCATTAATGTCCAACACATTAGCGGTACTCACGTCTCCCTCTGGTGCAGTCAGAGCAGCCGGCATGGAGGGGATAGGTGTCTGCTGTGCCACGATCTTGTGTAAACTTACGGCCTGTACTGGAGCCTCCGTAACACTCACATCAGTCGTCCAGCCGGACGGTATAGCCTTGTCGACTTCAGCCGCGGTCAATGGGGTCTCTCCTCCGATCGAGGTAACTCCAATAGGTAATGTGCCAGCATCGGTAAGGCCAAGCTCACTGAGGGTAGTGACAGGAGTGGAGCTAGGTGCGGGGGCCGCAGCCACGGACACCCCCGGAGCATCTTCCATCTCTTGATAAATTAAGACAGGGTTACCGCTCACCATGTATTTCTCCCACACATGGCACATCGGCCCAGAGAAAATGTCCCATCCATAGCTGGGCTTCACATTGCGAACAGGCCCCATCCGAGTCCTGTAGAACATCAGGCAATTCCATATCACATCGGCCACAAATCTGAATCATCTTTCCTTCCACCCCATGGGCAAAAGTCCCTTGGTATACATACTGCCGCTCGGGCCCCGCTAGGGTAGGGGCACGAGGCAACTTCTCCATCTCCAGGCTCCACCATCGGCTTTTGCAGCACAATCTTGGAAAATGCAAAATGGCGGCGGTGCAATCTCTCAGACTAGGATGTCCTGCCATAGACCTTAAGGCGCCACCTCGGTTTGGTCTGGCACACACACAGCTCAGGGGTGAGGGTGATGGTGCAGTAACAATTTCCACAATAGCAATTTCTCCGTGTGCTCCCCCTGGTGAAAAGCACTTGCTGCAGGGGAATGTTCATGCACTAGGTTAACACAGGGAGCTTCTAAAACAGGAGAATCTGTCACAGTCAAAGCACATAACTCCGGTTTGCGTAAAGAGGCATCCAAGTCCAGTTCCAAACATGGGGACACATTAGCACTTGGCCCAGACTCATCATGGGGCATAATCATTAAACAGCCCTCATCTCCCTGGTCTGCTGGGGAGAGGGGAATTACAGTAGTAGGGAAACTTTCCTCTAATAGTAACGCTGCTGGGCTCTCATACTTACACGGCAGTTCAGCGGCAGGGACCTCGGATTGTTCTGAGCAGTCCGCACTATCAGTGAAATTTGTAGATACAGTACTCTCCATTTATTAACGCTACCGGGCTCTTCGCTGCACACAGTAACTCACAAGCGGGGACTTCAGAGTCCTTCATATAATTCACACAGTCAATCGCTTCCATCATCTCAGCACCCTCTTCCTGGTAGACACATGGGCAACCCTCTGCAGGGGCTCCTATGGAATAAACTCTAGCGGGCCAAGTGTCTTTTCTGGGCTCATCAGGGACCCAGTATAACAGCCTGACTTTCCCTTTTTTCAATGGAGGGTCCCTTAGTGACATACTCAAGTCCCTCAAATAGGGTTATCCAAAAGAGCGCAGTGCACACTGTCTCTGGGGCAGCACTCTGGTATTCTATCAACTACAACAGCCCACCAAGGTTCCACCATCTGTAATTCTACCCACACCCAGAGTGCAGAAGGAGTTATAGTAAGTTTCTTCTCCTTCTCAAGAGACAGGGCTGGCATCCCATGGGGGTAAATCCTGCAAGGTCCTTCACCATCAAGGGGAAGCTCATTCTTAGTCTGCCACAATAACCGGACAGTGTCCTGCATTCCTGAAGGAGCTGTGGCTATGTGTCGGTACCCTACAAATCTTGGGAACAGGCTTAATGGACATGCAGCTAGGTATACAAGTGGGTGAACTCCATCTATTACCACCACTTACTTATGTAACACTAATCTGGGCTATCCAGACCACAGATAGTTAAAATGTCCAGCTATTGGTATGAGCATGGGTTACATTGGACTCTCTCTGCAGGATCCAGGGCCTTCACTAAGTGGAAGCATTTCCTCTACGGTGTAGTGCCACTACAACACCCAGACACTGTGCATGCAACTTACAAAAAAGATGGGCGCCAGGAGGTGCTTGGTGCAAACAAGGGAAAATGGTTTATTATGTCAGAGACAAATATCCTCAGGTTTACTTACGCTGGAGTTGAGCACATAGCAGGAGCACAGACGTCACACAGACCGGTACAGCACTTTGCAGTAGTTGCACCCTCCCGAAGCTTTGACAGTCCTCCCTTTCTCCAGGGAGCTCTAGGACAGCAGCCTCTACCCTCACAGTCCCTCTTCTCTGAGGATATATATATATTATATTTGCTAGGCCAGTTACTTTGATGTTCCATGTACTCTGTTTCTATTCAGGCAGGTGCTGGAGTTGATCTGTTTAACTGTTTGAGTGCGTCAGTGCTATCCATGGCTGTGCAGTTCCCACTCCCTCCAGCTTTCTCCTTTTTCAAAATAGCTATCTGCCAGTCATCTAGCTTGGCCCCTCCCATTTAAAGTTCTAACATTAATGTGTATGTGTATGTATATGTATGTCATTTTGCAAATATGTAAGCAAAAACAGGGGAAAAAAGTGCAAAAACTGTTTATTACTTTGGTAAATTGTGCATTGTATGTGTGTTAACTGAAACCATGGAAATGTGTCAGTCAGGAAAGGTCCCAACAAAAATAATCCAGCCAGTTGCTGGCAATTTGACCCTTTGCCTGTTAGAACAAAAGAGATATGTACTATCAAGGCATTGAATAAAATGACATGTTTGATTGGAAGTTACAAAATGCAACAATATGTAGTGGTTGTTTTTATAAAACAGTTTCCTAAAGATTATTAATTTTCCTCCACTGTTTTACATAGCAAGATAAATAGGCCCCTTAATATTTTACTAGTGAACTACTTCAGCCACAGAACTTTATCCTGCTTTAACCAAATGAATAGTGATGGGCGAATCTATCCCGTTTCACTTGGTCGAAACGAGTCGCAGCACGTTTGTTGATGCGCGTTGCGTAGTTTTTGATGCGCCGCGTCATTTACGACGCGCGTTGCGACGTTTTCGACGTGCGTCGTGTCGTTATCGACACGAGACTCGTTTTTTGTTATGCCATCGAATTTTTGTGAATTTATTCGATGGCGGCAAATTGCGGGAATTCACAGCGAATTCGCGCCTGGCGAATAAATTCGCCCATGACTACAAATGAACCATAATCATGGCTCCAAACACTGTAATTGTTTGCAGCAGCAAATAGGTAACCAAGAACTTCTAACTAGCGATGGGTGAATTTATTCACTAGGCTCGACTTCACCGTGATTTCCTGTGTTTCACTGCCGGCCAACACATTTGTGAATCACCTGCAACAATTCACAGATGAAAATTCACCGGCGTAAAAAAAAAAAAAATCAGACACCATTGTCCGATTTTTTTTATGCCAGCGCGGGCATAATTTTTTGGACGCCAGCGCAAATTAGTTTGTGAAAATGCACTGGCGTCCAAAAAATTATGCCGCGCTGGCATAAAAAACACGACATTTCCCGAATTTTTCCCCATTTCGCATCCTGGACCTTCAAACCTTCGCTGCCTGAAACCGACCTTTGCCTGAATTTGACTACGCTTTCGTCTGATCCCTTTGGTACCTCACTTCTCTGACTCCTGGTACTGACCTTGCCTGAACCTGTCTACGTCCTTGCCTGATCCCTTGTACTACAGTTTGGTAATACGCCTGGCTCCTTTACTGTCTCCGCCGCAGAAAGCCCAGTTAACAGAATGTTACAGTCCCCAAGGGAATAACAGCAAGGTAGCTTGGAAAGGGAGACAGGGAGAAAGCAGAGGCAGCAGACTCAAACAGTTTAAAAACCCCTGCCCGTATACTCTTTCCCTTCCATCTCATAGTTAATTAGGTTGAAAAAAAGACACAAGTCCATCAAGTTCAACCTGTCTAACTGCTAGTTGATCCAGAGGAAGGCAAAATCTCGCTCAACCAGGCCCGGATTTAGAAGAGGCCACCTAAGCCTGGGCCTAGGGCGGCAGGATTTTAGGGGGCGGCATGCTGCCCAACCACACCCACATTGGTTCAGAAATTTCAGTTTCCTCTGTGCCAATTCCCCTTGCTCCGTCCTGATGAGCAAATAAAAGGGAGTGGACAGGGGGGACAAACATCAGCTGGCGTTGGGGCGCCCGCTATTTAAATCTGGCCCTGCGCTCAACTTCCCAGGATGGCCGATGCTTGCACTGCTCCAGACCTACCCAAGACAGAAACTGTGTGTCCTATCTGCTGCCGCGATCTTGAGAGAGGCGGAATGCAACTTTTGGGGAAAAATCTGCTGTCCACCAAGGTTGACCTGTTTTACCAATATTTCTTTCTTGTCTTATGGGGCACCTATACCTCCTGGGCTCCTGTCTGTATTTACTAGTGTTGCCACCTTTTCAATTTTAAATTTTTTTATATATTCAGTTATTTTTTTAGACTTTTTTTAACTGCACATATTGTGCTATTTGGGGCTACTTTTAAAGTGCCTCTTGGCTAGCTTTGGGCTGGTTATGAAGTTAGACCTGGCAACCCTGGTCACGTGATCCTCAGCACGTTATACTCATATACACTGAGCACTGAGTGATGGCAGAATACAGGTTCATACGTGAGGCAAAGTGAGGAAATATATTTGTACATTATAAGTGGGATATAGACAACTGCATATTTTACTGAAATCATCTTTAAAAGGTATATGAATTGCAACAGAAGCCAATTCTCAGTGGTCTATGACCCTGAATAGTCACAGTTTGTTGTGCATATTACCTGTACACAAAAATACTGTAGCCTCGTGTTGGCAGTTCTGTGCTTGAGGCTCTCTGATGGTGTCAGTGTCTGCATGTGGTAAGGGAATCAAAAAGTATTAATAAAGCAACTTCAGCAGTTTAACACCATCTTTCTAAATTTGATGTTATTTACTTCAGCAAAATGCAGTCAATTCAATGTATATATGAGATTCAGACTAGAGCTTGCCACGTTCACCTAGTCATTAGTCATCTCTATTTTATTGTATAGATCAGTTAGTTAATTTACAGTTATGGGATGCCTTATCTGGAAACCCATTATCTAGAAAGCACCAGACTATGAGAAGGCTGTCTCCCATGCATAGACAACATTTTAATCGAATAATTCAGTTTTTATAAAAAAAATTCTATTTCTCTGTAATAATAAAACTGTACCTTGTATTTGACCCCAAATAAAATATAACAAATCCTTATTGGATGCAAAATAATCCTTTTGGCTTTAATCATTCTTGTGGTGGGGTCTTGAAATAGTAAATGGTAACTCACCACATCAAAGAAGAGGACCAGGTGCGCCGCCCTGAGTCCTCCCCTCAGAGAGTGGACATACTGAAAACTCTTTGGAGCAGGCACTCAATAAAGCCAATCTTCAACCAGGCAGTTGAATCAAAGTGAAATGGTTTATTGTGTCCATAGCCTTACGCGTTTTGTGCTACAAACATTTATTCATAAGCTATTGGGTTTATTTAATATTATTATAATTAGTATACCTCCCTTAAAAATGAATCTAAATTAGCTGAATTTTAACCTGGTAATCTGTTGGAATGAGTAATGGACACATTTGTCCCGTTTTATTTTGCAAATATCATGGTTTTTTTTTAATGAAAGCATTGCAAGTGGTAAACTTTGTTGTGCAGAACAGTGCAGGGTAGAATAGATTTGTTACAAAAAAAATTTTTAGTGTTACAATTCCTTTAAAATAACTTATGTGCTGTATTTTCAAATTCTAACTTGTGATCACTCTGTAGCCATTAGATATTATAGAAATAATAAAGTGATTTTAAATTGACTTTATTATAGTATAAAAAATATATATATTCCTAGCAACTTTGCATGTGGGCTTGCTCTCCAAAGCTACAATTTTATTGTTATTGTTACTTTATATTACTTATATTTCTATTTAGTCTCCTTCTATACCTATTTAGTGTCTTTTTCAAACCACTGCTTGGTAGCAAGGGAAAATAAGAACCTAGCAACCAGATAGCTGCCGAAATTCTGAACTGCTGAACAAAAAAAGCTAAATAACTGAAAAAACACAAAGAATACAAAATTAAGTTCAACTGCAAATTGTCTCAGACTATCACTGTCTTCAACGCACTAAAAGTTAACAAGCAACCTCATAAATACAGGTGTGCGATCTATTATCAGGAAGAAAGTTCCAGCTTACGAGAAGGTCATCTCCCATAGAGTCAAATAAATTCAAAGAATAGATATTTATAAAGATGATTTAATTTTTCTCAGCAAAAAAAAGACTGCACATTGTAGTTTATCCTTAAAAAAATTTAATTAATCCTTATAAGAAGCAAAATATTTCAGTTATTTAATATTTAGATTATTTTTAGTAGACTTATGGAGTGGTGATCCACATCCAAGGAAAGACCCATTTATAAAATCCCAGGTCCCAAGAATTGTAGATAACAGGTCCAATATCTGTATTGCCTACATGTATACTTGGAAAGGTGGCAGATGGATTCTTTACATGTCTCCAACTTCACTTGATATTCATCCCTCCATCATTGATGGAACAATGAATTCTTAACTGTACCAGAGAATTCTAATTTGTCCATGAACAAGTTCTGAAGGGACAGTGGGTAATGCAGCAAGACAACGATCTTAAACACACAAGTGAAAGTTTTGGAATCAGGGCCGGATTTATATAGCGGGCGCCCCTAGGCCCACTGACGTTTGTCGCCCCTGTCCTCTCCACTATTTTATGCAAATTTTCAATATCAGGACCAGAGCAATGGGAATTGGTGCACAGAAAATTTAAAAAACAATTGTATCTCCTGCGCATCCCCAGTGTTTTTGAACCAATGTGGGTGTGGTTGGAAAGCATGCCACCCCCCTAAAATCTTGCCGCCAGGGTCTAGGTGGCCTTTCTACAAATCTGGGCCTGTTTGGAATAGCGAAGTCAAAGTTCTGAACTTAATCCAATTGAAATGTTGTGGAAAGCCCTAAAGTGAACAGTTCACATGAAACCCACCAACATCCAAGAGCTGAGGCCAGGACTATATTTAGGTTAGATGCCGCCCTAGGTATCAGACCTAAACACGCCCCTACGTTATGCATGCTGACTTAACACAGGCATTCCGAGGAAGTGATGGTAGCGCACTGCGAGCGTGACGTCACTTCTGTTTTCTTCTTCGGCCCCCTATGTAAGGAGCGCTAGTCATTGCTCCTTACTCCCCGTGGCGTCTTTCCCTAGGGGAACCACGTAGGATATCGGACGCCGGTGCGTCAAACTGGGTGTGGTGTCATGACACTGGCATTAAAAACGTGGGGCACCTACACACAACCTGCCTATAAATGGACGCCAGAAGCCTACAGACATTGCCCGATTATAGGTTCAACCAATTGTGTTCCTGGGTGTGTTATATTACTTCTGTCTTTGATTCCTGATCTTGACCTCGGCCTGTTATATCTACTAAAAACCTTGCTTCATTGAACTTTGGCTGGATTGACTACTCTTTTTCATAACCTCTTGGATACGGTGAACTGTATTTGGTACTAACTCCAACTTGAGCCTTCGGGCCCTGACACCCATCTGCTCACCCCCTCAGCTCTGTCACCGGATTTTCTATGGAAATTCGTGGAGGAGGGTGGGGAGGGTTTTTAAAAAATATGGCCGCCTGCAAAACAATGCCACCCTAGGCAAATACAAGAGGTCTTCTGCACTCAACCCATTATCAATATATTTAAGGCAGAGATATTTTGTGCATAATGCTCCTGAAAAATGCCTTACCCATTAAACAAAGTACCCTAGGCACAGGCCCTCGGGGGGTCTATATATAAATACAGCCCTGGTAGAAGCTGTTCTGTATGGAGAAATGGGGCTAAATATTCAGGACTAATCAACTATTACTGCAAACGTATAGTTGCAGTTATTGCTGCACAAGGGGGTCACACTAAATACTGAGTGAAAGTAAGTGAATACATATTCACTTATGCCACACGTGATATGTTATTGGATCTTTTTTTTTCAATAAAAACATGACCAAATAATACACAATTTTTGTTTCATTTGTTTAACTAGTTTTTTTTCATATACTTTTAGAGCTTGTTTGAAGCTTAGATGATGTTTAAGGTCACATCCATATAAAAATATTGAAAAGGATCACAAAGTTTTACACACCGCTGTATATGTGCAGTACCTTTCACATATATATCCTTATCTACAGGTTATTTGTTAACAGGCAGTGTGTTTAATTGAGTATTCACTGGAAGAGAGATATTGCCACATAGTTTTACTGGTACTGTACATGTCAAAATCAACCGTGCAGAGAAAAGCTTTCAGTAGCAATGCTTGAAATTTTGATTTCCTTACTTCTACCCTTGATAAATCTGCCCCTTAATGTATGAAGGTCCAAATTATGGAAAGACCACTTATCTGGAAAAGAAATTATTGAAAGATCACTTATCCGGAAAATCCCAGGTCCCCAGCAAACTGGATACCAGGTCCCATACCTGTAGTTGGATTTACATCTTTTTTTTTTTAATGTAATTGAGTGCAAACTTTGTCTAAATGTCTCTCATAAATCCAATTAGTCTGAGTAACTTTCTGTTTCTTTTGTTTTTAATTTTCCTCTTAATATTCCCATTCGTGATCTCAAATCAAAGCCATTTCAGCCCTTAATCACCACTGGAGATGTGTTCTGCTTGAAAAAAAGTTAAAAGTTAAAAAGTTAACTGCGTCATTTTCTTGGGGCCTCTCCCTGGATGCAGATTCAGTCAATAATAAACAGATTTTCAATGCCAATTGCGTAAGAAATTATGAATGGAAATTTCCTATTGTGCCAGGGAACAAATGGAGTATAAGAGAGACCTCTTCTGGTGAAATGTTGCATTTCGTGAGTCCAATTCAAGTACAAGTGCAGAAACTGAGGCATAACATCATGGGCCAAACACTTTGGGGGTTATTTATCAAAATCCGAAAGTTCTCACTATTTTCTGAAAACCACTTCACCACACCACTCCTCAAAATCCACAGAAAAACATGACAAAAATTCTTGAACGGATCCGCACATACATACTTTTATTTGCAGTTGGGAAACTTCAAAAAATTATTGAACTGATCCCCATGCATACAATTATTTGCAGTTGGGTAACTTCTCCATTTATTTAGTCACCAACAGTATAAACATTTCGGGGGGACCCTCCCTTCAGCCCTTCCCCCCGAAATGTTAATACTGTTGGTGACTGAATAAATGGAGAAGTTACCCAACTGCAAATAATTGTATGCGTGGGGATCAGTTCAATAATTTTTTGCTGTTCCTAAAATGTGCGATCACTATTCATGCCATGTTTATCCATTTTGTGGGTTTTATGATCATGCATTTTGGGGTATATTTTCATACCATCCAACTGTCCCATTTTCAGCGGGACAGTCGCAGTTTTGACAGCTCAACGCACAGTCCCACATTTGTATTGTAAGCTGTATTTCAGCTTAATAAAGAAATAAAATTTAATTTTGAGGGGTGCTGTGCATACATTTTCCCTGGGCATTAAAGAAAGGGAAGAAGAGGATCACTCTATCATGCTCGCTGTCAATAACCCTGGACCAGTGGAATTTTCTGCTAACAGGAACGCCAGCCCGGTGTATCAGGTAAGTGATTACAATCACTGGCATCCCCTATGATTTTGCACTCCTTTAATTTAGACATATCAAATAAAGCAGTGGTTTACCTTCAAGTCTTCATTTTTTATTTTTTTTTATAGGTTTTGAATTATTTGGTTTCCTCTTCTACCACTTTACAGCTGTCAAATGGGGGTCATTGGCCCTGGCATTCATAAAATGAGTTATTGCTATTCCAGTCTCTCATTTATATAACAGCCTGAGTGCTAGGTGAAATTTTATGTAAGCAAAACCTACCCATTTAAATTGCTGTACTACTACAGCTGTAGTTTTTCCAACAGTCAAAGTAAGAATGACAGAAGGCAAATGTAACAAAAGTTTATTTATATAGGTTTAAGGTTGTTGCTTAAAAAACAAAAATTGTTCTTATCATTGCATACACCTCGGTTCCTGTTTTTGTTGTGCAAGTTCTGTGCAGTTTCCCATTCAATTTTGATAATATTGCATTATTTCATCCTTTTGTTGCTGCAGGTTATTTGTGAGTAGGATTGCATGCTACCGGATATCACACGAGCCTACATAGAACAACAAATGAACTGTAGAGCCAGTGCAGAAGATACATGGCACTTAAAATGTTAAACCTACAGTGGTAGGGATTTCTCATTGGTTTAGCTCTGAAAGACAGACATGGGTTATAAAGACTGTATTGATTGCAGAAGACGTAAGGAAATACATCTACATAAGTAACAAAAAATAAGCCCTATATTTAAACACGAAACATACATGACAATTGCTTTATTTAGACATTTGGATTATGTGTCCCTAAAGAAAACTATTACCATTTGAAAGATATGACTTTCTAAGCTGCATGTGGCTGCAATAGCATTAGTCAGATCTGGGTACAAAATAACCCCTGTTTTTATACATATGCACTTGCATTTATACTGAATTACTTATGACACAGGGGACCAGGGAATATGCTTTGTAAGTAGCACCTCCCATATACTTAAATATACTTTAACTTAGCCTTTAGAGTGCTCCCACAATCCCCCTTTTTTGATATTGTATTGTAGTCGGAAGTTGTGGCTTAGCTTCTGTGGTTGTAGCACCCCATCCTCCCCCCCCTTTAAATTAATGGTGGTCCTGTGCTTTTGAAAAATGGGCGTTGGTTTGGGAATCTCTCTCTCTTAAAAGGCACATACGGGCGGGGGAGGATTTAACCCTCAAATTGAAACCAAGGCTCAACACACTGACTACAGGTAATGCTATTATGCAGAGAAATAAAAGATTTTTTATACTATGTAAACAAGTTAGGGACTGCCATATGGGGTTTACCTTGACGTGGTATAGTGGCTTATCAACTTTATGATCGTAACTTTGTACAAAATAACCCCTGTTTTTATACATATGCACTTGCATTTATACTCAATTACTCATGATACAGGGGCCCAGGGAATGTGTTTTGTAAGTAGCACCTCCATTATAGTTAAATATACTTTAACTTGGCCTTTAGAGTGCTCCCACAATCCCCCCCCCTTTTTTGAGATCTGTGTATCAGCCCCCACATTAGTCTTAAAATAAGCCTGTTCATGCCTACACCATAAGTCATTATTCATTATAAATATCGGGGCCTAGTCAGCGATGAAGTGACGTCCGTACGTGTGACATCGCTTCTGCTACAGAACAAGCTCGGCGAGCAGAAGGGACGTCACACCCACGGCTCGCTGATGCCACTTCCTCGACGTAGGGGGCGTGTTTAGGTCCGAGTATCGGAACTAAATACAACCCTGCTCGCAATGTAATATTATTCCTTTTTTAATTTTGCACTCTTATGAAGAGCTTGAAGGTGTCATAATCTTTTGGAGGAGAGGTAAAATCTTTTTGAGTAAGAAGTTTTATTACATTGACGCAAGATATAAAATTCACACATTTTCTTCCACTGTCGGAAGTGGTTTCCGGGTTCGGAAGCTATATTAAATTTGTGCAAAGCAAAATTTGTTTGCACAGGGGCATAACTTTTTGCATTGCCAATATTTTTGCTGTTACCAACATTCATTACATTCCCCAGTGTTCAATTTGTAGTGTCTGGCATATCAGTGAAATTAAAGATAGCAACCAATGAGATCTATGCTTTCATCTTCTTAATAGTAGTAAATATTAAAAAAATTATTGACTGGTTTTGACTTGTGCCTGCACTGGTGGAATGTATAGCTCTTTTTTTTTTAAAATATCCCACTCCATAAGCATATGAAAAATGTTGAATTTTGCAAATAAAGGTAGCTTCCCCATGACATTCTTAACTTACATATTCACAAATTTTCCAGATTTCCATTTGTCATTCATTTCTTTGGTACAGATTCTATTTTTTAAGATACCTAAAGACAAATACATGAAGGAAAACAGATGTTTCAGGCTTCTTTCTTATCTGTACCAAGTTTAATTATTTGCTTTTCTCCCTCAGTTCATTAAGTCTTTCCTTGTTAGACTTTGGTGTCTGACATAGCCTGCTTCATCGCTGAATGTCCATTGGTTGTGGTTGTTGTGCTTGCCTGACCTGTTCCATTCTCTCGAGTTTCATTGTTGACCTTTTCCTGATTGTGGGCTGACACAGACACTAGGGTGTTTCCTTGGCTATCTGTTTCAGTATAATACGGGTCCTCACCCTAAAGGCAAAGAAAAAGGGGAACACATATAATATGGTTGTCTCAAAACCAAAAAATCCAGCCATTCTGTGAAGCTACCGAAATTTTCCATGCTACTTTTGACCCAGTGACAACTTTAGTTCTACTTGTATATCTAGATCAAGACACCTTTACATTTATATCTCACTGGTAAAGTGTCTGTCGTTATCTACTGCACAAACTTACCAGTCTCTGTCTGCCAGGAGTCCAGCTTTCCCGGTTTGAGAGAAAGTAACCTGTTAGAATAATAAAGGCCACCAAAACACCAACAGTAACCAGGGCAATCATTGTCGTCTTCGTTTTTGTTTGATGATCAGAAATCTGCTCCCACTTATACACAAAATCTTTCTGAAAAATAAAAGCCCATAATAAAATATTTCCCTGCAGGATCATCATAGTTAGAATACAACCATTACTATGCATATGCATTCAAATGCTACATTAATACTTTAATGCAGTACTTAACCACAGTATAAATAGGCTGCACCAGTTAGTTTTGGCTAGTACAATATGGTGCAATTTTAGAGAGATCACGGATCTCTCCCACCAGAGAGTTATTGATTCAATGAAGTAGTTGGTCGATTCATCTGCTAGATACGGACACTTGGGGGCAAATTTACTATTATTCGATATTCAATTAGCATTCGATTTTTGAATGTTAATCGAATAGTTCTAGGCTACCTTTTATTCGATATTCGATCATTCGACGATCGAATACAGATTTATTCGATCAGTCCAATAAATCATTCGACTGAACGAATAAATCATTCGATCATTCGAATGATTCGAACGATCGAAGACTTCGATCGTACAAATCCTATTCAATCAGGACTTAGCCTCAGAAGCCTATGGGAGTGCTGCAAAAACAGCAATTCAGCAGGTTGTAGATGAGGATTGGTCGAATTAGAATTTTTAAAGTAGACAGTATATGATAAATTTTGAAATTTGAATTTTCTGAAAATTCTAATGAATTTGGACTATTCCCTAGTCCAAGTACACAAAATAACCAGAAATTCCGTTTTTTAAAACAAATCTTCTTCTTCAACCCTTAACAAATCTGCTCCTTAGTGTTTGGTGCAAAAAACAAATATACACTGGGGCAATTAAAGCTCTGAATATCAGAAAAGTAAATTTTAGCTCCTTAAGGGCGAAGGGCAGGTTATATATAGACCTAAAAGGTTGAATTTGATGGAGGTGTGGCTTATTCATTTTACCTTACTATTTATGTAAGGGTAGGGATATATTTTTTACCCTTACCACGCATATAGTAAGTGAAAAAGGTTTTGTTCATAGGAAGGAATTGGGCTATTCGTGGTCTAGTATTTACCCAAATCAACTTTAAAAAAGGGTGTGTGCTGTCCCTTAATTGTCCTTATATATTTTAAATATTTACTGGGTATGGTCTGTATTGGTAATAAAAAGAATATATTATTTAAACTCCCAAAAACTACTTTTGTCGAAAGTTTTTTTAATGAATTTATGGAATGCTACCCCACAGTGAACAAAAACATATCTCTAATGTATAATCATTTCTATAAATAAGTTATTGTGTGGCCATACTCCTTTATTAATTGCATAGGGCCCACATTTGTATGACAGATAAGTGGTAAGAGGACTCATTTACTAATACAAGTTCTAAATCCAAAGTGCTGCAGTGCCCACAAGGCTGAGTGTTTTTAAATTATTCCACAAGGTGCATTTACTAACACAAACAATCCTACTTTTGCTTATTTTAGTACTTAAGTGCAGGGGCATTCCGCCATTGAGGCGAGTTTAGGCACTCACCTCAGGTGGCAGCACCCCCGTGATTACCAGGGGCAGCAAAAATGCTGCTCCTGGTAATTAAGAGCTGAATTTCCAGAAATCCGGCTCTTCTAGTGCAGAGTGCGCACTCGCTGTGGACCCCCCCTACCCCTGTCCGGCAGCGAATTGATGGAGGTCAAAATACATTAATGAATCACTCTATCCAGCTGGAAATTTCCCATATAATAACATGTTTATTGCTGCCAAGAAACATTTTATTTGCAGGTGCTAGACCCAAACAAATTTAACTCTTAGATGTAAATAAAACAATATACTTTATGTGGTTACTGGCCCTTTAAGGGTAGTGACACACAGGCAGATTCAGGGAGACTTAGTCACCTGGCGACTAATTGCCTGTTCTTTTGTTCGACAATCTCCCTGAACTGCCTTTGTGTGTCTTCCCTTCCTGTATAATGAAGAGTTGCCTGCACTAAACACACGCGGAACTTTGTTTTCCAAATTCACCCGAAGTTCCTCGTGAAGGCAACTTAAATCGACTTCGGAAAATGAAGCACCACGTGTGCTTAGTGCAGGCGACTCTTCATTATACAGGAAGGGAAGACACACTAAGGCAGTTTGGAGAGATTGATGCCCTGAAGAATAGGCAACAATCTCCCATGTGTTACTACACTAAGGGGCAGATTTACTAAATTCGTGGGAATAATTCGAAATTTCGAACGACCGATCTTAGGGAAGTCCGACCAATCTGTCAAATTATTGTGCTGTTAGTGGGATACCAACGATTGTACATCTTCTGATTTTTTGTCCGACATCGGTCTGATAATTGATCGCCCAGATTAGAAAATCTTTATCAGTCCCCATGCAATATATCTATGTTTTCAGGGCCAAGCAGGCTGTGATCCTTCAGTTTTGCTGGCAATATCGCCTGTAATGGTCTTTTTAGTTGATGGACACATCGGACATTTAAACAATTGTTTTGAGACGATCGTGGTCTCACGATACCCATTGGATCTTTCAAAAATCTTTACATCTATGGCCAGCTTTACTCTTTGAAAGATAAAATGAACCTATGCCTATGCTAGCTTTAAACGTTTGTAGCAACCCATGAATTCTTTTGAAAGGTTAGGATCTTGTCACAAAAACATGGTTAGACCCCCAGTACAAAATTATGTCACAAATGGCCCCTTAGTGGAAAGGTATAGGGAATATATTGCATTAGAAACTTGTCTAGCAAGATAAAATAGTGAAGACAGTATAGACAGAGTTGATGAGAATCAGTAAAGGATGGAGAATATAAGAATGCCTAATCATAATGAACCTCCATCATGAAGGAGATGTATATCTTCCTGCAATTAAAAGTGCATTCCCACCTTTTAAAGGTGTATGTGTGTGTGTGTATATATACAATATATATAATGTGTGTGTGTGTGTGTGTGTATATATATATATATATATATACAGTATATATATATATATATATATATATATATATATATGAAACTTCTGACAGCTTACTATTTATGCTTGTGTAGAGACCCTAAGATTTGGGTGTACTTTACAGTTTGCAGTTCCCCTTTATATTTGGACACCTAAGGGTCCTTAAGTAAACCCACGCAGCTATGTCCTTTTTTCCTGTGTCCACAGTAGTTCAAGGGGATCCACTAGGTGGCAGTAGTTTAGAGTATAAAGGGATTTAGCCCCATGTGTTCAGGGTCTGTCCTGAGACCTTACTTTACTGTGAGGTATTACAGGTCCAGGCATCCATTGAAGCAAGTAGTTAGTAAGCTCTGGTTATAGTTGCTCCAGGAGCAAGAGAGAGGCTCAGGGTATTTAGTGAGCAGTTTACACTCCAACAGGTAGTGGGATTAGGGCCCTGTGGTGTGTATACCACAAGCTCAGGGATTCAGTAGCTGAGGTGAGGACCAGTGAGAATACCAAGACCCCAAGCTGATTATTCCTGGGCAGGAAGCTTTACTCTGTGGGAGGAATTTGCTTTGGAGGTGTTCATCATAAATGTGATATTTCACTGAATTGGAGGGATCTTGTGGTCCTTTAACTGCCTTTGAACTGATCCATTGCAACTGTTCTTTGTCAATAAACAAGTTATTTTGCTGCAAGAATCCCCTCTCTGACTGGATCTTTTGCTGCACTGATCTACACCAGGTTGCAGGGAGTTGCACTCGCACACTGGGATCCTGGGCACCATTACAAGCAGTTTAGCCTGGTCACACAAAGCCACAAATCCACAGCTAAAGTGCACTCAAGGGTGTGCTACACTTGTATTCATGTGAATAACTTTTTAAATAACTTTAACAGAGTTTTAAATAGATGTAAGAAATTGGGTTTTTCATCAGTATAAGTGGGTTATTTACTAAAATCAGAAAATGTCTCAATACTTTCTTAAAACCACTTTGACGAAACTCCAATGCACATTTTTACCATATTTATCATTAAATGTACTCAAAAAAATCTGGTGTAGGAAAAGATAAAATTGTAAAAAAAAAAATCAGAATTTTCATCCGTTATTTCAGATTTGATGCCAAAAACCACAAATTCTTTGTATTATTTTACAAAACTCAGTGCAGATCCTGATATCTTCCAATTCCAATCAGGACATCTGCCATTGATTTCTAATGACCTTAGTAGTTTTGAGATGTAGTACTTGTTAGTATAATTTTTAGCAGCCCCAGGGTTTAATAAATCTTGAATCTTGAGTTTTGTTTTTGTACAAATGAATTGTGTTTATTTAAACACTACATTGGGTACAGTTATATTGTTAAAAGGCAGGTGAAAGATTTGAAGATAATTATTCAAGCTGTTTACCAAGAGCTTCTATAACCAGTTGATCAAATTATAATTATCAACTAAACTTATCACAGAATAATTTGTTTGTTCCCTGCCTGTGTGAAGAATGGATGTTGCTTTATCATTTTAAACAAAATAGATGTGTCTCTTAGTTTCAAACCTTATGTTTTAGCTTTGTTTTTTTCCATATGAGCATTAGCACTTACCATGCTCAACACGAGACATTGTTTATTTTACTTTTGTCTTATTGTTTATTTGTCTTTTGTTTATTGTTACTTAAAACACATTACAGAATAAAGATTTAACAGTCCCCATCTGGACTCCCTTTTCTTTGGATGGCATGTTCAAATGTCATGTTACTGATAACAAGAATGTCATGATGCTTTTCAAGCTTATACTATGTGCCAAGTATGTCCTGTATTGCTCATCTACTATAAGAGAGTTCACATTCAGACAGTGGGAAGGAAGTTATTCTTAGGATAAAATCCAGGAGGTAGCTAGGAGACCCACAATGGCAAACATTCTCACAACAATGAAACATATTTTTTTATTTGGGGGGAGAGGTTGTTTTTATTTCCTCTGACCTCTTTGCTGTTTTTTGGTCAGAAGTGTTTGCAACTTTTACTGGACCAGATTCAAAATAATTTATAGTTGTTTTTACTTAAGAAGCAGAAGGAGAGGCTGTGGTGGCCTTCGAAACATATATATAACATCAGCTGTGAACACAATGCTTAAGGTTAAGATGAGGTACTGTAGCTAATTAAATTGTTCCTTTTTGTTTTGAAGGGCTATCCCCATAATCCCAAACTTACATCCACTGAAAAGAACTGCAGCAATTGTTTCTAAATGCTGTATTGCTATGAAGCCTGATTTTTACTGTAAGACCAGCATCCAAGGATGGCATTAAGTCATAGTTCAATAGCAGTTGGAGGTCTGTACATGCAGGATTCTTGTTAAGAAATACCTTGATGTGCTCCATAACTTGCATTAAATTTACTATTCCTTGTTGTTGTAGCACAAAGCAATTAAGTTGAAGAAGGCACTGTTCCTGATGTGAGTGCCATAGATAACACTCCACAGAAACTAAACTTGCCAACCTAACTAGGGATGGGCGAATTTATTCGGCAGCTGCGAATTCGCTGTGAATTCCCACGATTCGCGAAACGCCTGCAAAAATTCGAGACGTGTTGAAAATGAATTTTTCGCAAATTTTTCGCCAATTTTAGCAAAATTCGCAAATTTGTCGGCGAAGCGAATTTGCAGAGATTCGCCAATCACTAAACCTAACCAATGATCACTGTGTCTTGATTAATCAGACATTACTATATAAAAAATCACCAATTTGTTCTTGCAATCCTTATATGGCTATTTGTACCAAGTAAGGCCCCTCTTATTCTATTTTTACTCTGTAAACCCTTGTTTGTTAAATGTTTTTGAGATCCAAGTTTGTTGTAAATTAACATAAAGCACTATGTTATATCCTGGCACTATATTGTATAAATAATGATGATAATGATGATGATAGATCATTCTTGCTCACACAGAATAAAGAAATAGGACATAACATCACCAGTGAGATTAAGTCACCATAAAAAACATATTGGTTGAAGGGATTTCAGTTTATGTAGAATGGGGGCTGACCTTTATGTCACTTATAGTGAAGGAATGAGCTAATCTCAATGAGCTGCAAAATTGACAGTGTGTTTATATGGATGTCTATGTTTATCAGTCTTTAAGGGTACCTGTTACCCAAAAATAATATTAAAAAAAGGCATCATACCAGTTGGGTGTAACAGCGTTTTTTTTTTTTTGTTAAATTGGCTCACACCAGTGCTAGGACATGGGGCACATGCATAGAATAAAGAGCGAAAGCTTGTGCATGACGTGAGCTTCTCATTATGCGCATGCGCATCGCATAACATGGCCACTAGCTCCCATTGCTAGTGTCCTATTGCCAACAGGGCCAATTGTTTTTTTTTTTATAAAAGGTAATAATGTCCTTTAATAACCATGTTTAATTTTTCTGTTTAGCCAATGGCAACCTACAACTCAGGATATGATTAAGTAGCTTGATTATGTAGAAGAACCCAGCCTTTAAGCCCATATTTTGTTGAGTATGGCTAATAATATTTATAGTAGCAAAGAAACATGATGCATAGTAGAGGCCAAGTAGAAGCCTATGACCATCTGTTTTATCAGAATGTTAAACCATGTTCAGAAGCAATGGAACAAAAGAAAATGTCAATATATATAAATATAATAAATATTTTTAAAGACCTTACTACAAATAGAGTTTGGTGATGAAAACATGCTATTAAATACTTATGACTAGAAACCACAGATTATTTGCTATATAACAGCTGCTTGTTGGTTGATTGAGAAGCCAACTATGATTTACTGGTCATGTTGTTTTTTTAAATATATAAATATATAAAAACAAATGTCTGCATGACTTATCATGTCCGTAATGTATGTTTAAAAAAACTGAAGTGATCTAGAATAAGAAAGTTAAACACACAAGCTTCAGAACAAACAGCATCTACACTGTTAGTAGACATGAAAAAAACTGGCACAGGGGTCACGCAGTAATCAGCAGACCCTCAAATGCAATGTGCATGTCCAGAAGATTATCATTAAAAAGAAGAAAGGGTCAGTGTAAAGAATTTTGCCATCCACTAAATAAGATAGAAATAAGGTGGCAAAGTGCTATGTTGAGCCAGTAGGTTAGTGAGAAAGGGAATGAAAACAAATAATCAAAAGTTTACCAACACCATTTAAGCATATCATTTTTTAGTAAAAATAAAATATGAATGCAACTCTTGCAGAGACACTTGTAGTGCATCTAGAGCATGTATACAAAGTGGGGGGAAATCTTTAAAGATATGCCCGTAACTTTAGTAGATGTTTGCAAAAAGACATGAGGTGGGAAAAATCTTTTCTTGACAGCAACTGCTTTTTTTCTAAAACTTTAAAAAGTAGTGTGTATGGTTGTCCAAGTCACCTTCATGGGTGGTGGTCATAAAATAGTCTCTGTGTGCCCCGGAGGAAGTGTGTGTGGAGAAAAGCATAATTTTTCATCTTTAGGTGGATAGAAGGTTGGAATAAATAGGAACTTGTAGGTGCATTAATACTATATGCCCCCTTACCTCTTGTCTTAATTTGATTTTACATGCCCCCTACCTCTTGTCTTAATTTGAACTTGATGGCAATAAACACTATGGTAACCTGACCACAGTAAGGTTATGATCTTAGGCTGAATGCTTTATAGCCTTGCCAAGGTTAGTGATAATCTCTTTTCTTTCATATGCTGTCAATCTGAATGTGCGGTGAATACTATTTATCCAAATTGTAAGGGCCCAATGCAATTCCATGTACAAGTAAAATACACACAATTTATATTGCATATGAACAAAAATGGATTAGTATTTATGAAGTAACTATATCTTTGCATATGCCTAAACATGGGAAAGATTACACTTTAATTATGGATAGATTTTCTTAGAGTAGAGGAGAGTTTAATTGACTTCAATCACAATAGGGAATATATTATTTTAAGGGGCTTCATGTATAGGAAAAGCTTTTGTGCAAATGACAAGCTGTAATAGGACGCCTATTTAAAGTAATGAGGTGGGGGTTTGGGGATGTGTTTACCAAGAGCAAAAAAGGATCTTTGTGTGGCCAAAATCACACACAGATCTCATTGACCAAAAACAAGACTTCCAGTCTATGAGCAGCCTAATTATTACCATCTGTTAAACTTTACAGGACAATATGGGATAACTCACTCACGTTGCCTTATCTGATAGTACTATTGCTTTAACAACTTCTACCTTTACTTTCACCTAGGCGTATAATTTTTATTACACATCCCCCAGTATAATGCATGCAGAATTATATTAATTTACCTTTTGAAGTGCTGAATAATGACTCTCTAGAGCTTCCTTTGCATCTGCAGAGCAAAATAAAAATGATTATCCAAAAGTAACAAACTTAATGGAAAATATACCTTTTCTGTCTTGAGCTCATTCAGTTGGGCTTAAGTATAAAATGTGCATAAACACTACCTAGTAAACATGATATAATTATATAAATATAATTGCTCTGATTTCATGGATTGGAAGGAAACCATTGTGCTCCAAAGAACAATATCCCAGCTCTTCTTAGGCTCACAATTTCGGCCAACCATGTTCCATTTTACAGTGTTAGATTTTGGACTTAAAGTCAGAATGAAAGAAGGTGAAAGAGGTAACATAAGCATATCATTAGACTGCAGAAATAAACTATCTTGTTTTCCTTTCAATCAGTGGAATCAGGAAAAAGGTATATTTATATTTGAAATTTCTGTTTTTTTTTGTCTATTCTACATTAGCCTAATTAAATGAGCACATGCCAAAAAAGGGGGTTATATTTCCCTTTTCAAATTATGTAACCACTCAACTACCTTGAATATATTGTTAATAAAACAAGAAATGTTCATGCAAGGTGGTCAACTTATTATTTACAATATATACAGATGCAGTCACTTGGATTTGTAAGTTAAATGCGTCGTGACTCAGGGCTAATTGAAGAAACTGTGTTATCTAAAGTTATCTTAACTCATTTAATGCATTTAACCTTTTCATTAGCATACCAAAGCACCATTGTTTTCAATGGTGAACTCTTTAATTGGATGGGATGCTGTGACACAATATTCTGTGCTAAGTGAGATAAATGAGATAGATGAGTTAAGTCACGACGCATTAGGGTAGGGACAGACAGGGAGATTCGGGGAGATTTTGTCGCCTGGCGTTTTTAGCAGGCGACAATCTCGGGCGATTCCGGAAATCGCCGCGCCACGTCTGCACAGGCGCTGGCGCTTTGTCAGTATACTAGCGGCAGACAGGGAGAAGGTAATTCGGGGAGATTGTCGCCTGCTAAAAAACGCCAGGCGACAGAATCTCCCTGTCTGTCCCCAGCCTTAAACTTACAATCCAAAGTGACTGCATCTGTAGGTATTGGAGAGTTTCCCACATGTGGGAGAGGAAGCTAAAAATCAGTGCTTAATGAGTCTGCTTCTTTAAATGCACTAAAACAGCAATGTACTGTAGGTTCAGAGTTTAGTCTCTTCCCTGACCCACTTGAACTGAGACTAGACTTCTGAGAAATTACAAAGTTATACTATGCATAGTACCTTGGAACTCTGCTTCAAATTCACTTACATGATCAGCAAACTCCTTATGATATTAAGGCAAATTTGAAATGTATTTTATATACAGTGGTAATGAGGTGTCATCCACACCCCCCAGACACAGTGGTAAGAAGTGCATTGAGTAGTTTTGTAACCCACCCACACAGATATAGGACCTCACACCATTACTACCTCTCCTCCATAATGCTCTTGCAGAGAGAAGGAACCCTTAGTTAATAAAATTACACATGACTAATATTTCCCTCATAAGTTGCTGTGTTAACTGAACACAAACACATGACAGGTTATTTATTAAAAAGTGAAATTTTCCAGTCACCAGAGACCCTTTTATGAAATGCTGAATGACACAACTCAGTAAGTTTTCATACTAAGGCACTGTTTGGTAAAAAACAGTGTCCATTTAGCAATAAACCTATCACAAATGTTTATGCGGGAAAACACAACCCAGGTGACAGCAATCCACACAATGAATGGATGTCCTTGACTTCTCTGGCATATTCTTCTGGGATTTCCTTATTGTTATGAAGGTTATGTGCCTATTTTAAAATGCTCCTTTTCTGTCTACTTCTAAACAATTCTGCCCCATTAGAGGTAATCTGGAATGTTGCAAACAAAGCCCATGCTTTATTAAAACCTAAACTACATTAATGGAAAGCCTTCAGCTTAATTAAAAAAATATAAAGCTAGACAAACTTCACAGATCAGAATAATACAAATGTTTTCTTCACACAAACCAGTAACCACATAGCTGTGATTTTGGCCTCATTGTCCAACATCATAATTTATTAATTGGTCACATCAATTTTATTACAGTGCAAAATAGTTGTATGTGGAACTCACTGTCATTTATGGAGCAAATTTGCTAACAATGGGAAAACTGTTACTAGGGCAGTAGTCAATGACAACCAGTCAAATGTTTGATTTCAATATTTTTCTTGCAACTGATAGCTAACCACTGATTCATGGCATGAGTTACTCGGCCTACCAAGGTTAATTTATATATATATATATATATATATATATATAGAAAGGGTGTAGAACCAGCACTCACGATAGTTCGATCAATCAATGCCTGGGTGCGAGTCTCAATAACTGTGTGTGGAGCCATATGGAAGGGCTAACGTCAGCTTCAACTTGTGAATAAATAGAATGCATTTTTAAAGACCTGTGAGTTTTCCATTGCAATCAGACTATATAGGAATATAGACAGGGCTGTAATTTCTATAAAGGCATCAAACTTAGGGCAGCAGATTCAGTGGAGTGGCCTACAGTGGCCATTTTTATTTTTATAAACTATATTGTGTATGCACCAATTGAGTGGGAGCAGAAGTAGAGAGAGAGGGCTTACTATCACAGAGTCATATTTATTTAGTGCTAAAAATAAGATACATACCTTTGCTGGCCATTACTTTTAAGACCCAAAGGAAGCAGTACTGATTGGTTTCGGAAGTGTAGAGGCTCAGGTGGCACTTGCTATTGTTAGAATTGGTGACATTGCACAGAACAGACCTTAGTGTATCTCCCATGTCTGGTTTCAAGAGATCTTCCTGGCAAAAATATAAAAATATAATAAAGCTATTAAAGGACATATCAACCCCAAAAATATTTTTTGCATAATAAAAGAAAACATGATTCTAAGCAACTATGCAATTTAGATTAATTACACATTTTCTATGTTTTTTAAGTTATTTGTACATGTATTGCTATTGAAAACAGTGTCCCTTTCTATTCTCTGTACTGGTGGCTCTGGTTTTTGAAACAATGTAAAATAAGCCAACCGATTAACAGACCTGTCTTGCTGGAGGAGACTGGCTTTTGCAACATTGTTTCAAATGTAACAACCAGGAATTATGCAAATGCTGCTTTCAGTAGCAATTACATTTACAAATAACTTTTAAAGCACCAACAATTTTTAATGCATTCATTTTGGAAAGTTGCTTATAATTGTGTTTTCTTTTATTAGGCAAAAAGTAATTTTTTTGGTTGACATGTCCTTTAAGCATTTATATAAGTATATATTTAAATGCAAAACATGATAGACACATAGATGCAAGGTTCTCAATGCTTTGCTGTGTTAGTGCGTTCTTACTGTGAAGATGTTTATCATCTAAAAACCCCAAACTTTGACCCAATAGGGATGCCCCTTAACACCTTGGTTATAATAAAAGGGTTGTGGGTTGAGTTCAGCCACAGCTTTAGTTAGATGCCAAATATATAACAAATTACTTGTCTTACTAAGTCCTTTTTTTTTTAACAAAGCCGAATACAGGCAAAGGATCAATTAACCACCATGCTATGACAATTACACTTACAAATAGTCTTACTTCAGTTAAATGCTCACAAGTGTTTATTTTTTTTAATAAATGTAAAAAACATAACTACACACAAAATTCTTTACAACTGGGTGGGCAGAAGGGAGGTTGTACCTGTAGCTACTATGGACACCAAGAGAGAATCTGAAGGGGGGGACGCTGTTATATAAGGCAGCCCATGTGCACATGTGCACTGTGCAATGACATCACAAGTATTTTCCTGCTCAAAGGTGCAGTGCGCATCCACGCGGGTCAATTGGGATGCACAATGTTAAAGGACACAGTTTTTGCTATGTGCTGCTCAACAAAGTAGAGTAAAAGTATAGCAACTATAAATTCTTTTTTTTTCAGGATGGCAAAGCTTGACTCTACTAGACCCATCAAATGCCCACTTGTATAGTCTATCTAAAAAAAATTTTCTAGCAGATGTACATTTCGTATCAAATTTGTAGATTATAAAAAAAATTTCCTCTACAAACAGCAACTTCCCATTCAGTTCGAAAATGTGCTCTCTGTAGCAGATACCCTAGCTGATAGAATATTAAAACTCTTGAATGTGGAAGTAAATGACATCTTATCAGCAGAAGAGCCGCAATGTGTTATTCCACAAGTAACAAGAAAGGTTGGTATTGTTTAAGGTACAAATTATTTCTGAGCAAAACAGTTATATGAAAAAGTTTGGGAACCCCTCTCAGCCTGCAAAATAATTTACTCCACTTTCAACAAAGATAACGATGGTATTTCATTTCCCATGAACATCTGAATACTGGGGTGTTTTCTGAACAAGGATTTTTAGTGAAGCAGTATTCCGTTGTATGAAATTAAATCAAATGTGAAAATCTGGGTACCCTTGTAATTTTGCTAATTTGAATGCATATAACTGCTCAATAATGATTACTGACAACACCAAATTGGTTGGATTCGCTTATTAAGCGTTGAACTTCATAGGCAGGTGTGTCCAATCATGAGAAAGGGTATTTAAGGTGGCCAATTGCAAGTTGTGCTTCTGTTTGACTCTCCTCTGAAGTGTGACGCCAAGGGATCCTCAAAGCAACTCTCAACAGATCTGAAAACAAAGATTGTTCCATATCATGGTTTGGGGGAAGACTACACAAAGCTATCTCAGAGGTTTAAACTGTCAATTTCAACTGTAAGGAATGTTATCAGGCAATGGAAGGCCACAGGCACAGTTGCTGTAAAACCCAGGTCTGGCAGGTAAAGAAAAAAACAGGAGCGGCATATGCAGAGGATTGTGAGAATGGTTACAGACAACTCATGGATCACCTCCAAAGACTTGCAAAAACATCTTGCTGCAGATGGTGTATCTGTACATTGTTCTATAATTCAGTGCAGTTTGCACAAAGAACATCTGTATGGCAGGGTGATGAGAAAGAAGCCCTTTCTACACTCACGCCATGCAAAAATGCCCATGACTATGTAAAAACTCATTTAGACAGGCCACAGTTATTTTGGAACAAAGTGCTTTGGACTGATGAGACAAAAATTGAGTTAAGTCATAACAAAAAGTGCTTTGCATGGCGGGAGAACAACGCATTCCAAGAAAATCACCTGCTATCTACTGTCTAATTTGGTGGAGGTTCCATCATGCTGTGGGGCTGTGTGGCTAGTTCAGGGACTAGGGCCCTTGTTAATGATGAGGTTTGGATGAAATCAAACCAAAATCAACAAATTCTTCATGATACTGTTCAAGCATCAGTCACAACGTTGAAGTTACACAGCGGTTGGATATTTCAACAAGACAATGAGCATAATACAATATTCTGGAATGGCCGTCACAGTCCCCCAACTTGAATATCATGGAAAATCTATGGGATGAGTTGAAGCAGGCTGTCCATGCTTGGCAGCCATCACATTTAACTGAACTGTTGATATTTTGTATTGAAGAATGGTCAAAAATACCACTATCCAGAATCCAGAAACTCATCAAAGGCTACAGGAGGCATCTAGTTACATTTGCAAAAGGAGTTTCAACTAAGTACTGATGTAATATTTCTGTTGGGGTACCCAAATTTATGCATCTGTCTAATCTTGTTATGATGCATATTGCATATTTTCTGTTAATCCAATAAACGTAATGTCACTTCTGAAATACCATAAGGCATGTTGTGCATTAAAAGGAAGTTGCTACATTGAAAGCTCAGCCAATGATAAACTCCAAAGAATTAAGAAGGGTTCCCAAATTTTTTCATAGAACTTTATATGACTGTATGTAAACTATTTTCAAGTTCAACTTTATTTCAAAATATGTCTTAAGATCTGGAAAATGGAACTGTTCCTGAAACCCACATTTGGACAGCCCTAGACAGCTGCATTAATGTAAATGTGAAAGAAAATGTGTAATCCATAATATTAATTGGTTTTGGTGCAAATTATTCATCTGAAGTTCAAGGAACAGCCAAAATAGTTGTACACTGCTAAAATTATATTGGAAAAAGAGAACTTGACATGTATATACTGTTTACATTACTATATGCAATTTTTTGGATGTACTGATACTTGCTTATGTAAGACTGCTAACATGGGCAAAGACTGCTATTCTTTTCTACAAGGCAAGATATAAGAATAAGAATGTTTTTGTGCCACCTAATGAGGTTTTCGACTTTCTGCCACATCCTTGTGTCATTTAAAGAACAATTATAGGAAATAGCAGAGACAGGCAGGGGACATTAATTTCAAGTGTGTGTGTGCTTTAACTGTCTGCGGTACATTTGAAACTTGTGTTTGTTTGTGCTGTGTAACTAGCATATGTGTTCTGTTCAAGGAAACAGTTTCTATATACAATGAATCTATATACAATGAATGAATTTACTTAGAGGGATACATTAACGTAAATAAAGTATTATATTGTGCCTGGAAACAGGAAAGGTTTATGAACAAAGTTCTTATTTTATTATTATGTGTTTATACAGCAATGATAATAATGACAATACTAACATTTTGGACCACATTGCTGTACAATAATAAGTGAGGGTTAAAATTTTGAAAATATTCATGTCCAGTTGTGAACCAGGGATCTTGTGTGGTTAAATGATACAACCCAGAGAAGTAAACCTGTATTGCATAAAAAGATATTCTGTTTAAATTTTACTCGTGCTTCTTGTTTTGTGGCTCTAAAGCTGATCATACACAGGCTGATCAAGCTGTTGATTAAGTTGACAGCTTATTGGGCAGTGTATGGCGCTCTCCAACCGGGCTTCCATAATCAATAGCTGTCTGAAAATCTGGCAGATGTTGATTGGCCATGTTTAAAAATCCCCATCTGTATTTCCTGCATTGTGATCCAATCACTGGGTCCTAAGGCACACAATCAGATAATCCCAACATCTCCCACCTCAGATCCCACCTCCTAGTTAAATGTACAATGTAAATTTACAGAGTGCCTTCTGTACTGAACAATCGGTGGATGACAATTAAATGTTGAA
>CM044434.1:43172108-43205428 GCA_024363595.1 Xenopus borealis | reverse complement strand
TCGCAAAAATTCGCCAGTGTCGCTGTTAGTGAATTTGCGAAGTTACAATTTGACATCACGCTGGCGAATTAGCTTCACGCTTTAGTGAATTTCCCCCCAGGTCTAAATGTGAGAGGACCAGAGGGATGTGTGCGCCTGTTGGTACATTGACATTTTTATAAATAAGAACTTGTGTTCGGATAAGTAATATAGGGAGTTTTTCCACTAGCTAACATATATCCAGTTGACGCGAATTCGCAAATTTTTCGGCGAAGCAAAACTGGGGATATTCGCCCATCACTAGTTACAATCATTTCTTACAGTACAAACAAATCTGCCTGTTTTCCCTTTCCTTCTCTCCCTTAACTAATCTTTATTTGCTATAATAGCAATTTAGAACTACGTGAAAGCCATATACAGCCAGGACTTATTTCTGAGGAAATTGAACCATTGTAATTAGAATGCAAAAAACTGATTGAACACTGGGAACATACTTACAACTGCTCCTGGTTCCATTGAGTTCTGTTGACTTTCTGTTTGTACTGTTGGTTGAGTGCTGTCAAGAGTTTCAAGAGTTGAGAAATATGTGGTGTCTGGAATGGTTGTGCTATTCAGAATAAACAAGTTTGTGGCTGTAGATGCGTCCAAAGATTTTGAATTCACATTAAGAGTACCAAAAGTTGTGGCGTTGGGAACAGATGGTGTGAAAGTCTCAGAAATGGTTGTTGCATGTATACCTGCCACAGTTGCTGAAATGAAACATAGATTTTATAAACAGGATGATACACACCTCAATGAAATGGGAACTAAACTCTCATGTTTAATGTAAAATTCTTTAAATTTCTCATCTAAGCATGGTTGCAATTTACATTTTTGTTTACATTATCAGCCTTATCTCCGCTTCTCTGCTGGCTTCATGCAAATATTTGGAAGCTCCTCTGGCTAGTTACCTAAACAAGTTTGCAAGGAAAGGGATAACTATGCAAGTAGAAGAGCGTGGCACTCATTCTGTATTGGTCTGTAACTTATGGGTAATGTGTTGATTTTTGGTTTTTTCCTCCTCTTAGAATTGAGTATAACTGGGTGAAAAATAATGAGCTTATCAGACAAGTTTTGCTTTGCAAGAGTTTAGCATTTGATATTTGAGTTTATGGGCTTTTTTAGCTGTGAAAAGTGCATATATTTTGTTCATACCTGCTGGGGGGCGGGGCATAGATTGATAAATATATTTTCCTGACGTAATAGCATTGAGACATGCAAGTCTTTTCAACCCCAGTAGATGTGGTCTATTTGGATTTTGCCAAAGCATTTGATACCATGCACCACAAACGACTGCTTTCTAAACAAAGGTCTGTCGGGCTTAATGATGTCGTTTGCGCATGGATAAAAAACTGGCTACAAGATTGGGTACAGAGGGTGGTTGTTAATGGTACATTCTCTACTTGGAGTAAGGGTCTTAGTGGGGCCCCTCAGGGCTCGGTATTGGGTCCACTTTTATTTAACTTGTTTATTAATGACTTAGGGGAGAGTATTGTAAGTAATGTATCAGTGTTTGCAGATGACACAAAACTATCCAGCCCAATTAATTCCATCCATGATGTGGCATCCTTGCAAAAGGGTCTTGAAAAACTGGCAGCTGACAAATCTGGGCAGCTAAGTGGTAAATGAGATTCAATGTTGATTAATGTAAAGTCATATAAAGATCTCACTGAATCAGTTGTACTGGCTGATACAAGAGATAGCTTTAAGAAGGGGTTGGATGCCTTTTTAGGCAGGGAATACAGGGTTATGGGAGATAGCTCATAGTTGATCCCGGGACTAGTCCGATTGCCATTTTGGAGTCAGGAAGGAATTTTTTCCCCCTCTGAGGCAAATTGGAGAGGCTTCAGATGTTTTTTTTTGCCTTCCTCTGGATCAAAAAGCAGTTAGGCAAAATCCTTATAATAGCTTTTGTTTCTGTACACACAAATTGACCGGGAACACTGCACATTCTATTGCAAATCAAAACATGGAGAAAAATGTATCAAATTAGTTTTATTCCTTTACAGAAAATGATGAAAAGGGAATGAGGCTGTTCTAAAAAATAATGTCTGCATTCTTCTTCACCAAGTCAAACTTTCACTGTATAAACTGTTTCAAGATTTTGCTTTACTTTGAATCTTTGAACTAATATTTAGTTGTATAAGCATTGTTTCTGAGAACGTCTGCACATCTGTGTTGCATGGAGTTCACTAACTTCTGGAACCTGTTACATTCCACAATTCTCCGGCATTTCTTGGTTTTGTGGGGACTTCTTGCCAATAAATTGACTTCACAAAGGAGTCTTCTAATTGTAACAGTACTCTCTGGTAACTTTAGCCCTTCTTTGATCTGTTATGTTATCCCACAAGATTTCTATTGAGCTGGCCACTCCTTAATGTCAATCTGGCCAGTCTGAAACCATGATGTTGCTCATTTACTGGTATGTTTGGGGTCATTGTCTTGTTGAAACACCCATTTTAAGGGCATTTCCTCTTCGACATAAGGTGACATGACCTCTTCAAGTATTTTGAAGTATTGAAACGGATCCATGATCCCTGGTATGCAATAAATAGGCCCAACACCATAGTTGATGAAACATCTCCAAAACACAAGGCTTACGCCAACATGCTTTACAGTGTACTGTGATTTTAATTTGGTTTTTGAGGGTTGTCTGACAAACTGTCCATGGCCACTAGACCCAAAAAGAACAATCTTGCTTTCATCAGTTCACAAATTTTTGCGCCATTTCTCTTTAGGCCAGTCATTGTGTCCTTTGGCAAACTGTAACCTCTTTAACACAATCTTTTTTTTACAACAATGGGACTTTCTGGGGACTTCTTGCCAATAAATTGGCTTCACATAGGAGTCTTATAATTATAACAGTACTCTCTTTAGCCCTTCTTTGATCTTTCTGGAGCTGAGTCTTTGCCATTTTGGTTATTCTTCTATTGTTCAAATAGTAGTGTTCAATTTTCTTCCACATCTTTCAGGTCTTGGTTACCATTTTAAAGCATTTAAGATCATTTTGACTGAGCCACGAAACTGCCACGAGCTGTGAGTAAAAAGTTAGGGGAATTTGCCCAGGGTAAGAGCTACTCTCGGGGTGGAGTGGGGAGGGGGTCTACAGGGGATAAGGTTTTTAATGAAGGGTTTAGTCCTAATTTAAAACCCCGTGAAAAGCTGTCCTAGTCTGACATCCACGGATGAATAGCTGTACCACATTAGCAATATGTAAGTCTCAAAGCACCATGCCAAACCTCAGTGAATCTTTAGTGAAAAATTAAGCAAAGAGGTTTGGCAATCACAGAGCTAAGCCTGTTTAGTACCCTCAAATGCATACAATTCAATCCCAAGCCTTTATTTATCTTAACATGTTCTAGTCTCTTTTCAATTTCTCCTCCTGCCTTCTACCACCCCACATACTGTACATATTTTTTGGTGGTGGGGGGGATAATCCACAGCTTTTCAGTTACCAGGTGGCTACTGTAAGTGATGGGCGAATTTATTCACCTGGGGCGATTAGCGGCCGGCGAAACTCGGCGAAAATGTGCCGGTATCTTGTTTTGGACGCAGTGTTTGTTCTTGGATGGATGCCTGCGCCCATTTTCGGACACCGGCTTCCATTTTTTTCTACACCGTCAATGGGTGCCCTCATCCAAAACAAGCCACTGCGCCGTTTCGTGAAAAATTAGTTGAAGTGAAACACCTCTGATTCGCCCATCACTAGCTACTGTCTTATCATTCTAGAGTATGTTGCAATGGTGCTTAATGTCATGCTACAAAAACTGACACCTTAATTACCACCCAATATCCTTTCTAAGGATATTCTGAGGCATCAGGCTGTTTATCATATTTGTTGTACATTAGTGTTTAAGAGTTTAAGAGTTACCACTCTACTTTGGTCACCAATCAGAGAGTTGACAAACTGTACTATTTTCTACCTCAAGGTCACAAACAGAATCCAAAATCATCCCCATAGTCATTAATTAAAAGGTTCAAATGCAAAGGCTTTCTGAATTAATTATGTCCACTTCAGTATTCTGTTTTTCCCAGAATGTAATTTTTATATACAGCCACTACAGGTGCATAATAAAAACACAGCTATAAATCATAGAGGTAATAATTCTTACTTAAGTCTGTTGAATTTTGTGACACTGTCATAGACTGTGTGAGGTCCAATGGCACTGTGTTATGTGTGGTTGCTGCGCTCTTCTTAGCATTTTCAATTTTACTTGAAAGGGTCAATGTGGAAGTTATAGGGATGGTTGGAGTATATGTGACATCTGAAAAAGATCATATAACATGCAGCTCACATGAATATAATGCTTTACAATTTGTTTTCATGAGTATAAACGCAAAACTGAACTTGATTTTGCTTTAAATGAAATGGAACATAAGATGGGCATGATTTCTTTAATGATACTTTCCAACATGGGTGTCTGAGAAAAATTTACAGGGGGGATCAAGAAGGCAAAACAAGTGCACAGATTACTTGTAGCAATATTTTGGTTTCCGAATCTACAATATATCTATAATATATAAAGTAGTAAAATTTCCACACATATAGCATTCATATTCTATTAATAACACGTTACCATCAATTGGATGATTCCAATTTGGCCCAGTATGTGGGTGGTCTAATCAGGCTTAGATAGTGACCAATCCAAGCCTCCAAGCGAGCAGATAATTCAGTGTATGGCTAGCTTAATTGTATTCAGTTGTACATTCACAGGATTTGCATAAGAAACCATACCTGTCTATAATTTAAAGAGTATTTGTTTATATCCCAGTCTAGTAAGGGTCAATGGTGTCTGCTCTCTGGATTTACATTTTGACTTTTTGCTCTTTCCCAAAGCTAGCCAGCATTATACTTTCACACAAATTATACTGTGCTAATCCAGCCATCTTTATTACTCAAATTAGTACCTTTGGCCTGTACATTTAGCAAGGTGAATCAGTCCATCAGATAAAATAGTCAGCTTGCTGGTCTGTGCATAACTGAAGCAGTGCCTTACATTCAAGAGAAATAAAAATGTTCATGTGGACTGAGATCTGATTATTAATCAAATGTTTAAAGTAACAACAGAAGGAAGATGTGTAAAACAAATGTCCTTTACCTAGGCTGCCAACAACCTACTTTCTAGGTGGTTGGCAAAGGGGTTAACATAATGACAAGAGTGTAGAATTTATGTTTAAGCATTCTGTTAGCTAAAGGAAAACTGCATTATTACCAGAGTTGTGTGTGGTTTAGAAGGCAAAGTGTTAAAAGATAAGAGTCGTCTGAATAGAAGGCATGATAGTACGGTACTTACATTGTTGGGGAGGAATAGGCAAAGGTGTGCTCAAAGCAGAAACAAAGAGGTAGAAGAAGGACAGGAGCAGGTGAGGGGCTGAGGTTCAACTATATATAGATATATTAATATTAGAAACATAATATTATAGATATTTATAGCTATACAAATATATAAAGGAGTGTGGAGGCATAGGGGTATTAGAAACTGAGGTGATTATGGAATAAATCGGCAGAAGGAAAATATCAATAATTACAGTATGAGAAGTGAAAAGAGTTAAAAGATTCAATGAGACAGTGGGAAAAGGAACAGAAGGGGTCAATCTGCTTTTTGGCAAATGTCCTGGAGAAAATGGTTGTAGGCAAACTAACACCAAATTTGCCAGAGGCCCACCTGCTCTGTTTTTTTTACTTCCTCACACAGCGGAGGAACAGGAAGCTTACTGAAGGAAGGGTTGGAGCTCAGACGGAACTGCATGAGAATAGGCAGCAAACTTATCTGAATAGCTGTGGGATGGTCCATTTTTAAAGAGGTGCTAACCCCAGGATTTAAGCCTTATGTGGCCTTTTACTTGTGGCAGCTGTTTAATGGAAACCCTCAAGAAATGTGATCCTATAACAAAGAACAAAACTAAACAATATATATATATACTATATATATATATATATTATTGTAGCACAGTGACACACTTGTTCACTAGCAGTCTACTTTACTACTTACAGAATAAAGTTGAACACTGGAACATTTGTTAAAAATAGGGTGGGGCAGTTTACCAGATAAGAACTGTAAAATGTAAACATGAACAGAGTAATGTGGAACACTGGAACATTTGTTAAAAATGTGGGGGTGTAGTTTACCAGATAAGAAATGCCAACATGTCTTTAAGTTTATAGAACTGATAAGTTCTCCTCTGACGAACTGAGGCAAAATGTCTGATTCTCGGAAAAGTATGAGTTTCTGCACTTTCCTTAATATGGCAAGCCCAGACAGAATACTTCAATTTCAAACTCTTCAACCCAGCCCCTTGCCCCTTGGGCCCACAAATGACAGGAAAACTCCTACAGCAGAAGTAGATACTTTTTTTTGTAGGAAGGAGATACTGGGCAGCCACAGTCTGGGAATGCTGGGCCCTGCCCCCCACACAGCAGAAAGGTCATGATCATGTTTGAATGTCTGGAGTAGAGAAATCTGTTGCATTTGAACTGCTCTGAAGCACAGTGTTCAAAGTTTATAAGATCACCAAATATTCTCTTGCAACATTTCTCTTACACATTTTTGTGATCCTGATGTCCATCTGAATGGATCATCCCCTTCCTTTTTTACCAGGCAAGAAAAATGTAGCAAATAATGTCAACTCTGTTTGGAATTAGTCATTCTAGTGAGAGGAAAAGTCATACTGCAATGTACTGTGTAGGCAGGCACTTACTTTCTGACTGCCTTTATAATACATTGTGGCAGCATTACCTCCTCAATCTTTCCACCCCAAAATTACAGTTGTCTTCGGTTGTCAAATATAATCTCATTTTAGTACAGCTTTGAATTGAGTCTAAAATAGTAATCCAAATCATAGGGCTCAATCATACCTTGCATCCCTTGTCACTTCCCAGCAAGCACATTCTCAGTGGAATGCACAGTAGGGGATGCCCACCTGTCCCAGGCCTAGGCCTAGGATGGCATGCCACCCAAAAAAAATTTTTCTGGAACATTGGGAACATGGAACAGATTTCATAGCTGTTTAAATCTCCTGTGCAAAATCCCCATCTCTCTGGACCTGAAGACTGGAAACTTGCACGTGCAGGAATGTGTACAAACTTGTGGGGAGGGAGCCAAGAAGAAGTGGTCATCTGGTCCAAATGAAGTGGGATTAAATATTATATGAAGTTATAACTTACTCTATACTTAGGCCATTCTCTTTGTTCATATTATGAAGGTAAATGTCACCAACTTCAACTGCATCATTGACCACTATCTGCAACAGCACTCTTGTAGTCTATGAAGTTTGCTTTAACAGAATCAAATAATTTAGCAGTATGTATTCAGATTCAGAAAGGCTAATTGCTGAGCCACAATACTGCCCCAATTCCCTTGTTAATCGTCTTTAGCCCCATCCTTGTAGCTGGCATTATTCTATGCCACAAAATTGTAGCCCACACCTATTGTAGCCCACCATCCCCAGTTTATGTGCATCACAAACAAAAAGTCAAGTCATGCACTTCCCAGCAAAATAAACTGAGATAAAAAGCAAGGATAAAGTGACATTCAGGGACTATATAGTGGTGAATAACAGGGTGCTCAGTGGCCAGGCAGCTCTTACTGTTTAAGCCTGGATCTCCAACCATATGTTCAGAGATGAGCAATAAATGCTGTAAGTCAAAGTTTATGATTGGATCAATTCTTTTAGCATTTTATGTTCATCTGAGCCACAAAATTAATATGGCTAGAAATGCTCTATTTTATATACTGATCTTACTGTGCTGGCTTAGAAGTTCATCAGCTCTATATCAGTAATGTTCCAAGCCCTCTTATTTGTCAGGACGTTCTTTGAGTGGCACTGCATAGGCTCCCTGTGTTCTAATGTAGAATACTCTGGTTTCTTTGCTTCACTTCTGGCTGTGAATAAATTAATGTTAGGGATGCACCAAATTCACTATTTTGGGCTTTGGCCGAATCCTTCATGAAAGATTAGACTGAATTCCAATCTGAATCCGAACCCTAATTTGCATATACAAGAGAAACATCCACATATTTTAACATCGCTAAAGAGAACCATCCACATATTCTAACATCCATATTTGTGTGACGAAAAGTCGTGCGATTTGAAAAACTCTGATTGGATTTGGCTGAATCCTGTAATTGGTGCATCCCTAATTACTAATCACCCTTTTTTGTAATTTGATATTGTATACATCCTGCAGATTGGTTTTAGGCTGCATGTACTGTAAATCCTCAGAAAAGCAGACAGGGAGCTACTAGGGGCAGCGTTGGAGGTACATCTTTACTGTTGTAGTGGGGCTGGCCCAGTACAAAAGCCCAAAAACATAATGTGTAGCATTTCTAGCCTCCATAATTATTAAGATCTACTTCTCCCTTAATCAACAAAAGATAAGTGTAGCTCCGTAATCAAATTGATGGCATTCCCTTCCACAAAGGGAAGCAATTCATGATGGAATCTTATCATAACCCCTATTGTGGAGAAAACTGTACTTCCTCATCTCTTGGAAATACATAGATGTTGGAGGGGTAACTTCCTTTCCCTTTTCATCTATCCAGTGTGCAAAAAATAGCAGCAAAAAATAAATAAAATTAGAACCTGTGGGTATGGGGCAAAGAAATACAGTAAGTTACTAGGGCTGGATTAATATAAATTTGTGAGTAACACATTTCTACTGCTTCACTCTCCTTTTATATGTATCTATGAATATACTTCCAAAGCACCGTTCTAAGTCGGCAAGAGGATGATCACGGTTGCTTTTAAACAGCATTCCATACAAAAGAGCCATTTGTCTGATTAATGTACTGCCATTAATCGTTATAATCTTTTACATTAGAATCTGTGTAGATTCCCTCACTCATATGTAGGTTTGAGTCTCCCCTTCAATTTCTGTTGGATCAAGACCTCAGTGACTGGGCACAAAGTGTAATCTTACAGTTGTGTGTTTAGCATGCATATGTTTTCTTAGCAGGGAGATTAGAATGATTCCAAAACAAAGCTCATGGGGAAGGCATGATGGTGACGTGATGGAAGGAATGGCCAGCCAGGTCTGGGAGAGCTGCACACTCAGCGGTCCCACAGTGTCTGAAAGTTAAAAGGTGGGGCAAGTACAGTAGTATACATTGTTCTGTATAGATTTGCTGTCTGTGCAAGGCAAAAGTCTGACTTTGATTAAAGAAAGGGACTTGGAAACTGCTATCAGCTGTTACCGCTGTGTTTTAAATCTACAACTTAAAGTAAAAATATGTTTTTGATCTTAAAGTGCAAGGAAAGCCTGATTCACTGGGGGCTACCAATATTTTAGGCAATCCAGTGAATCCAAGTTTTTCTTACCAGGAATAAAATGTAAAGTAGCATTGGACCAACAACAGTTCAGTAAAATTTTCAAATGTGAAATTTGACCTCATCAGAGAAGCACTTCTATACATTACTATGAGATTTTTAGAAGTGTTTTGATCAAATGGTGAACTCTAACTATCACCTGTCCATAAATGTGCTCCTAAAAAATCCCATTGGATTGGTGAGTTTTTCTCTGTGAGTTTAAATTTTTTCCTTTTATAAATCTGTCCCTAAGTCTGTGATAGGAACACCTAAGAAAAGAACGTAAGATGAAGTGAATTTGGCTTTACTTGTCCTGTAAAAATACTATGCACGAAGTATGCAAAACGTAATATATCATGAAGGTTGTTGTACTGGCTGTTCCTCACACTATGATTCTACCACTGCATGCTGACTCTCAGAATTGGGTGTTTCTAGGAGTGCTCCAACTGCAAGCAACACTCATGGATGAAGAAAAAAAATCCACATCACTGGAGTCTTCCAAAAATGATCTATGAAATCTTCTAAAAACAGCTAGGCAGAAATGCCTGACACATTTTGTGCATGCACCTTTAATGATTAAAAGTGCATAATTAAGGACCTATGATTAAGGGGCACATGCCCAAAATGTGTCAGGCATCCCAGCCTAGCTGTATGGTGATGTTTTATGAAGATTGAATAAATAAATTGTAGTTTTAAGGAAGACTCCAGCGATGTGACTTTTTTTGTCCATGTATGTTACCTATATTTAGCCATATTTAAAGTCACCATTGGCCAGAGTCAGTGATAGCCAATGCAGTTGATGAAAGGCATTTATCAGTTGCAGGAAATAACAATGAGCCTTATAAATAAAGTTAGAATCTCAGCTAGAAAGCATGAAAGAATTGCTTTGTGAGAAAGAAAAGAACGAAAGAAAGAAAGAAAGAAAGAAAGAAAGGAGGGACGCAACCATAAGACTGCACTTCCCCATGCCTGCAGACCAGACTATACCTTTTGTGTTTACATTTAAAGGAACAGTTCAGGGTAAAAATAAAAACTGGATAAATAGATAGGCAGCGCAAAATAAAAAATGTTTCTAATATAGTTAGTTAGCCAAAAATATAATGTATAAAGGCTGGAGTGACTGGATGTCTGACATAACAGAATACAACACAACATCCTGCTTTTCAGCTCTCTAAATCTGAGTAAGTCAGTGACTTGAAGGGGGGCCACATGGGACACAACTGTTCAGTGAGTTTGCAATTGATCCTCAGCATTCAGCTCTAATTCAAAAGCAACAGTTATGACCCATGTGGCCCTCCCTCAAGTCACTGATTGGTTACTGCCTGGTAACCAGTCAGTGGAAAACAAGAGAGCTGAAGAGCAAGAAGTAGTGTTCTGTTCTGTTAGGTTAGACTTACAGTCCCTCCAGCCTTTATACATTACATTTTTGGCTAAATAACTATATTGAAAACATTTTTTATTTTGCACAGCCTATCTATTTACCTAGTTTTTACTTTTATACCAAACAATTCCTTTAAGTAAATATTTGTCCAAGTTTGATCTATATTTTATTACTCATTGTTTTTATGCAGAAATGCAATTCCTATGATGAAATCATCCCTTTAAAAAATATGCTGAACGCCCAGGGTACTTTTTTAAAGCAGCCAAAATTATATTGAAGAAGAAAAAGTCGATGCAAATATAATTGGGAAGCACTGAACGTAAATGTTTTTAAAATAAATACTGTTCACTGCATTTAATATGTAGCCACATACCTAGAAGTTCTTAGGGCTTTCTAGATTTTAATATGAACTTGACACTGTACACTAAATTCTAGTTGCCTGCAATCCACATTGATATGAAGCAGAGTGTGATGTACAAAAGAGGTGAGGCGTACTAAAAACAAGCACACTAATTATTTTAGTCAGTTTGCAAAAAAAAAAACCCCTAGAACCATACAAAGTAGGCATGGTTAAGTAAGTGAATGACCTACAGCCAGAACACACAGTTCATGTCTAGAGGGTGAGGAAGTCGAGCTCAGCTGTAAATACAAAAAAGGAGGATTGTTTGAAAAGCCAGTATACCTTAAATTCAAATGTTGGATTGGCCTCAAATGGGGGGCTTGAACCAAAAATTGCCAAGACCACAGCTAACATAGGGAAAAAAGGCAACAAGTTTGTGTTTGTAGATGTTTCCTACAAAACACTTGTGGTGTACAGTACCAATTCCTGCAAATATCAGATACTTGAGTGAAAAGCTCAAAATAATACAGCTAAGGGACTTGTTATCCAGAATTCTCGGGACCTGGTGTTTTCTGAATCTAGAGTAGAACAATATTTGAAACATTTTTCATTTGCAAGTTATGGGTATAATAATTCACTTTTTCAGCCCTTCTATATATTCCATATTCTCTCAAAAATGTTCTGAACTATTTGCCATTCTATTCTGCCCTTATCTAGTATGAAATGTCCAACAGCTAAATTGGCTAATGGGGTCGTTGACCCCAGCAAACATAACATGCATACACACTCTTTATGATATAGCACACAGCAGTTCTGTCACCTTTCCATTGGGGGGTGGAAATATTATAATTATAATGCCTGTAATGAAGGAAACAATAAGAGATATAGCTTGCCATATACATTTATAAGTAATAAATGAAACTATAAAATTAATTAGTTCAGCCATTCACAGAAATTACAAAAACATTGATCTACAATCAAGAAAGAACATACTTTTAGTTATCAGAAAATAAAGGTAAAAAATACTTTATGGTAATCATTTGAACTTGTAGGTGTACACTGGCACCTGTATAGTCTCGCATTTCAAGCAATCATTAGTAAACATTAGTTGCTTTGAGGATGGCGATAACTTACCTTGAGTTGTAGTTGTTTTCTCAGTTGCATGAGCTGTCGAAGAAATTTCAGAACCAACAGCAAAAGAGGTGTTTTCTAAAAGGAAACAAAGCACATTTGGTAACTAACAATAAAACAGCAAATACGTTGTATTTTAAAGGCCAACCAACAGTTTTTTTTTTGGTATAAGAAATTATTCACTACATAATTCTCATTGGCTTCAGTGCAAGAATTAGCTCCAAGGATAGTAGGAATAAAATTGGTACTCCCCAAAACCACATAGTAACTTTCAGTTTATAGATGACTATAATGAAAAGTTATGCACTTGTATTAAGACTTGCAACATCTGAATATAATTTACACGACTTTCTGAATTTGGAGTATATCAATATTTGAAACATTTTAAATTTACAAGTTATGGGTATTTTAACTTTTTTCAGCCCTCCTATATATAATATATAAGATGCCAAAAATGTTTTTTGATTTGTATTGTGTGTGTTTCTAAAAGTCTGATTATCTAATTAGTGTTAAATACATACATGCTGGTTTACATTTTCTAAAATCTCTCTTGCCAGTTTCAATGCATGTTGAATAAAGTGTAGGAGTTCACAAAAAAATATTTAATCTTTGGTAACTCTTTGTTGAAAAAGGTACAGTATTTGAATGGTGTGCTTTAATGGCCCAAATGATGCAAGTTGCATGTCTCATCAAAATAAGGCCCCACATTAAATTGCCTCTCACTAGGACCAAGGTTTTGACTCCTAGAGTGCAGTTCATTTCTCCAAAATGCTTTAGCAATTATATATATGTAAAAATGAAACCTTTCAAGATTAAATAAAATATTATATCACTTTGTCAGCCTTAATATATTCAGCATGTTTCCAGCATTCTATAAAACCATATTACAGTAGATAAAGTTGGAGTCAACTGAGTAAAGGCAAAGATATAGGAAAATAGTCAGTTAGTACTGGTTAATCAGTGCCACATTTAGGTCTGGTGCACCGGAACAAAGCACCTACATGTGTGCATAGTTGCTTGCGAAGTCAGTTCTGGTTGCACATGACAAAACCTCAATGACCCAGGTACCCCCCAGTTCTGCTGCTGAATTTAGACAGCAAGTCTAAATCCAAAAAGTTTTTTGGAGGGCCCCAACAGTTACTGTATGTGAGAATTATAAGGGGACATGTAACATTATGTTAAAACATGGACAATTTGTGTAGGAAACTGCAATTTACCTACTACATTTGTTTCTGTAAATGACCCCCTAGTGGATCTCAAATGAAGAACACTTCTCTGTATAAAATTACATTTACTGGGTGACAGAATCGGACAGAAAATGAAAAACCTGCTTCACGTGTGACTTCTGGACATTTGTTTAATTTTGCTGATGGCTTTGGGGAAGCATAAACCACAACAGGATGATCAAAAATAGACTGTAACCAATTATACCATGTCCATGTCCAATAATAGATACAACCCTACCAACCTTTTCTAAATTAGGAACTGACACTAGGTCTGTTACATGGAAATGGAACAATAAGTGTGTAACCGCCTCCCTCTGAAAACATCAGATAAAATGTATCTGCTTCTTACTAAGTGTCAGACAGGATGCTGATGAAGTTTGTTCAAAGGCACGAGAGAAAACAGAGAGGAAACCAATCTGCACCATGACATCAATTGGAATTGAATTCTATTCCACCAGGCATTTGCCATGCCTGAATCCTTGCTGATAAGACACAGGAATGTGCACCTCATTATGCTAAGCGTTTGTGCTTTAATCATTTTTAAAACCTCCAATAAAGCTGGGAAACTCCCAACCAATGTTTATGACACCCTAACAGATAGTATTAGCACAGCTGTGCACCTTAGGAAATGGAATTTGATTACAGATTGGAATGAAACATTCTTCACACTGGATTCAATTCTACAGGACAGTCAAGAGCAAGTCAAGAGATTTGGCACTACAAGTAGAGGTGATCAGTATGGCAGGTGAATGACAAGAATGGATTCCAGTAGCTTAGGTCCCACAAGTTAGATAGAAAACATATTGATGACTATTTCAGTGGCAAGCGATTCCTCGCCATTGACGCATTGACAGGTATTCTAATATGCATAATGTCAATTACTAGAGAACCTACATGGTTATGTATTTGTTCATGGAAAAACAGATCATGTATAGTTACCAGAAAGATAGGTCAATAATCCATTAATTCTGCATGTGTTTCTAAACAACTTTTTACAAAACTAAGTGTAGGACTAATGCCTGGGACTAATGTCCTCAGTTAATTTCAATTAAATTATTGAAAGTCTGTCAGGGGAGGCCTATTGACACCCTAGGGAAGTAGTCGGGACCAAGGAGAAAGCTTAGGGGTTAAGGTCCAAATGCAAGGTACAGGCAAGGATCAGGCAGAATCAGGGTCAAAGTCCAGGTAGAAGGTTTATAGGCAGGCAGCAAAATACAATAACAAAGTCCAGGCAGGGTCAAAAACACAAGAAACAGGAGTAGAATAACACCAAGGAATGTGGCAAACAATTCCTATAATTGGGCGCCAAAATAGTGTCCAATGTGCCTTTAAATATTTAAATTTGGCACCAAAACCCGGCACCGTGACATCATCGCGTCAGTCGCAATGCAATGACATCATCATCCGGCACTGCTACCCATGTGGCGGCTATGGGCGCAGCCATTGTGGGAGCGACACCGGGAGAAGGAGGACGTGCTGCCTGGAGCTGAAGGTAATACTCCGAGCGGCGCGATCCTGACAAAGTCTTGTCTAACTTCTGTGGGATTTCATGCAAAGTTTTTCTTTTCTGAAGAATCCAGAAATAAAATCCCATCATGAGCTCTATGTTGTGCCTCCTTATCTAAGACTCAAAATACCCTTGCATTATATCCACTATATTAAAATTGCTTTTGTTGTACCAAGCCTAGTTCAGTTACCACACCCTTTAATTCAATTTCTGTTAATCTTAATAAAATCAAATCCCAGATGTTTTTTCTTTACAGATAGGTTCTCACTAAGCCACATTAAATCCTCCCCCCATTGAACTCCCATGTAACATGGGCACAAATAACAAAAGGAGTGATGAGGGGTATCTGCAGGAATTCAGCCTAGCTCTTTAGAAAAACAAACCCTAGGAAATAGTCTTAGGTTTCCCCTACTAATGTTGAAGACCAAAGAGTGTGATTTGTCTTTTCCATGTTTGGGGAATGATGTAATACATGAAATCTAATCCCTACTAACCACCCTGATCCATAATGTTACCTGAACCTACTACATTTGGTTTGAATTTACTTTATGCACACACACAAAACGGCTCTAACTCGGTCACAAGTGGTTTTTGTCTGTATCCTTTGTCATTTTCTCTAAAATGAGGGAGAAAAATGCTTTTGCTGTGCTATAATCTAGTACTTATGACAATTTAGAGGAGGAACACACTGTGACCATGCCAGTGGGGAGTTTGGCTGTGCTTCACAGGCATGTTTGATACAAGTTGTTGGATACTTGACAGATTGCTTTGCATTGTAATTAGATAGATCTTAGTGCAATTAGACCACACACATGCATGGATAAATTACACTGATCACTCAGCAGAAGTATATGGCGTTCTGGTCCTGTCCTGTGTTGTTTCAGGTTGACCACTGACATTACATACATACATTCTGCGGCAGTTTTATTGGAACTTATATGTACAGGCAATTAACAATACTGTTTCAGTTTAATAAACTGTGTGCCACTTGATGCATCCCACTTGCTTTTGACATTTGGGTGTGCCTGTTTTCGTATGGGTTGAAAAGTAAGAATTGGTTGAGTTTGTCCTGTGCTCTCCTGCAGTGGAATGCAGCATAACACAGAAGGGATCCCCTTCTTTTGTGCATTTATAGGGGATTTTTCTTGATATGCAAATTCTCACGTTTTGGTGCAGAAATCTGCTGAGTGACTTTGTGCCGGAGCCAACACACTGCTTCCGGACGCAAGCAGAGAAAAGGATTCAGCTAGCGGTTAGGGGCTTAAATTGGCCTTTGGACTTTAGCAGGCTGATTTCTGCCCCATCTGATCCTAGCCTTAGTCCAGTTAGTGAATAAGTTGTCACAAACAAACAAACCCAGGGTCATTCCTGCCATGAGGCAAGTTGAGAACCTTGCCTCAAGCGGCAGGGAGTGGTCAGTTGCCAGGGGCGGCAAAAAGCTGCCTCTGGTAACTTTAAGAGCCGTATTTCTATTTTTTAAGATGGAGCAAGCGCAATAGCGCAAAAAGCTGCCTCCGGTAACTTTAAGAGCCGTATTTCTATTTTTTAAGATGGAGCCAGCGCAATAGCGCTCATTGAACTAGCGATGTGCCCCCTCCTCCACCCGGTCCGATGCTAAAAGTTGTAGGTGCAGAGCAGGAGGGTTGTGGCATCAGAGCTGCTGCCTCAGGTGGCAGTTATCCCTGAAATGCCCCTGCCTAAACCAATGAGAAAATAAGTGCTTTATGATAAAGGGAAACTACAGTATCATAGTAGAAAAATCAACCAAACTTTTGTCTTAGTGCATTCTTAAAAAATCCAAAGTTTTTTTTCCTTATACTTTTTGAAATAGAAACATTGTGTTTCCTCAGCCTAATGTCCTTCCTAGATCAACCAACCCAGTCAGTAGTACCCTGCAATTTCCAGATTCAATGTGAAAATCCACAGATCAGTATGTTGGCTGCAGCTGTAAAAAACATGTTAGCTTGACACGAGTTATTATGCTAGTGGCAGTTCCCCTTTAATCACTTTGAATATATAATTTCTCATTGCATATGAAAAGACCAAAAAATCGGAATAATCCCACACTCAAATGTATAGTGTGTTCTGTATGTGCAGATTTTATATGCTATATAACATATGGTTTTTAAATACTTTGGCAGCAAAAAATCTCTATAAACTGGGAAACAACTAGGAAACAAAAAATCACTCTCCCATAGCCACTGCATTAGCACATACCAAGTTGTACTTTTACAGAGGTCTTGTACAGGAACAATACAGTTACTTGAGTTCACCAAGATTGTGTATTTAGGAATGATTAAAGGAGCATGGACAGAATAACCCTTTAGAATTGCATGTGTTTACAATGTGTGTTAAAATATTTTCATAATCCAGTGAAAGGGATATAATAATGTAATTACCCTCATTTCTCTCTAATAACTCTTGGGGAAAAAAAGCAAAAATAAATTTACAGGGGTCAGTTGGTGCTTACATTTATTTATCCTCTAAAAGTAACATGCTCATGTCTACAAGTCCTCTCTTTAGGACAGAAACCTCTGCCATATAATGTGCCGTGAACACAATGAATTGTTACTCACCAAGTAGTATAAGCATGCTGAACAGACTCCCCAAAAGATGCACCTTATTCAGCTTTCCGAGGCAGCACGTTAGCATCATTCTTGCAGCTTTTGCACAGAAAAGCAGAGATGGACCAGATTCTTGATTGTTATGTAATGTTAATTGTGAAAGTTAGTGCATCCCCTAAAGTCAGAGCCACAGAGAGAGAGAGGGGGAGAGAGACGTTGTGTATGTGTCTGTCTGTGTGTTCAGACCCAGGCAGCTATGAGGTGGAGTTTCAAATGTCCCATGTTTCAAATGATATGTTTTTGTACTCCCCCCTAGAATGCAATTACGTAGGGTTGAGAGGATTAACCCTTTGCTGGGTTGACTTATTCTCCTGAAAATATACCATGTGAACTTATTTATGCTAAAAAATATATGTGTGTGTGTGTATATATATATATATATAAATAGCCTCAATGGCACTCACCCTTAAATGATTTTTTCGCCGGGTGCTAACCAAAATAATCGATAACAGTCCAGAGAAAGCACTCACGGCAGATCCATTAGTTATGTAGAAAATAAGTTTAATCACACATAGTGTATCACTATGTGTGATTAAACTTATTTTGCTACATAACTAATGGATCTGCCGTGAGTGCTTTCTCTGGACTGTTATATATATATATATATACATATATATAAACAAGAAGTGCATCCCAGAGCAGTGTAAAGTTTGAGACCAGCACTGCAGGCTTATAGAAAATATATGAGTAGATATGAGTAGATTTTAGATTTTAAACATGAAGAAAACAGAATGTATTCAAACACAGCATCTATCTATTTATGTTACAGTACATAACCTGCACAGTTATCCCCATTCTATTCACTGAATGGCGTGATACTTTGAATACAATGCCAACATATTCAGCCATTTATCCCACCATCAGCCCACAGAGCTGCCTAACTCATTTTCCCATCAAAGTCATAGAAATGCTAGGGATTTAGGTCATTGCTTTATAGTGGGGAGAGAGGTCTGGTGCCAGCCAGTTTTTTTCCCTGTGTCCCACCAGCCCAGTCTCATAATTAGCAGTAATGCTAATTATATTGCCCACTTACATGCTAGCAGCAAGTTTGTCACAGGAACTTATTTAACAGGGGTACAGAAGAGTGCTGGAGTGCTAGGGCTCATACATGTTCAATGTGTATCTGAACTATTGGCTAGTGCAAGTTTAGCTGAATACCTTGCAAGTACATAATACAAGGGGTGTGTAGCCAACCTTTTACTGTAAAAGTAAACAAAATGCACATAAAAGAACTACAACACCAGTTGGATAACCAGATGGGGCTATACACTGGAATATGGGACACCTGGATATTAAATAGACTTATTATTATATTGTTAATACTACTAACTGGCCAATGAGCAGGGTCCCCCTCCTGCCTACTCCTATATCCTTTGCAACATGACATTTCCTTGGGAAACAAGCGTTTCAAGCTGGGCATTCATATCTATCCTGGGCCGCAAGCCTTGGGACACAGGTTTGACACCCCTGATGTACATCCATTTGCTCACTACATTTTGTCTCTCATCGGGATGAAACACTGGAGGCCCTGTATACAGAATAAGGGGCAATTATTTGTACTCTAGAAGCAGCATGCACCTTAAATCCATGTTTTTCATTTTGCACCTCACCCTGTCTTTTGTAAATGGGATTGCCATTGTGCAAAGACATCTTGGGCTATTTGCATTATCTTGGTTTTACTTTACTACAGCATTTGACATAGAATGTCAATGTAATTTGAACAAATCTATATAAAAGACTGTGTGAATATATTGTTATAAATTGCGTCAAATCTTTTGCACTTGTTCAATATCTTGTTTTGCAGAGAGCATGCTTTAGTTGTAAAATAGAGATAACAAAGCAAAATAGGGAGGGTATAGTAGAAAGCTAGTGGGAAAAAAGGAGGAATTCAAAGGAGCATAGTCTACAGTGGTGTAACTACCAGGGGTGCAGAGGGTGCAATTGCACCAGGGCCTCCACCCCCTTGGGGCCCATCAGAACCATGATAATGGTTATGTCAGGCGGTTATCTAGGGGGAAATCTTACAGCACACATGCTATCAACACTCCAGCATGGAATTAATAGAAGTAAGGGCCCGACTGGGACGCCTAGGTGCCTATAATTTACTGGGGGCCCACCAGGGAGTATTTACACCACTGATAGTCTACATAGTCTACTATAAAACTGTAAGAAAGCTTTTGTACAAGAAATGTAGCATATTTTCTTGCGGTGTAAAGTATCTATCAGAAGTCATCAATGTATTTTCCCAATTGCTTTTGAGCAATGATGTATGTGGGCTATTAGCATGAAGGTGGTGATGTAGAGATACAAAAGTGGCTGCTTTATTTTTTATAAAGAAGAAGAAATGTGTCTTTGTGACCATTCATTATTGTGCTCTTGGTAAATTGTCCAATAGTCACAGTTTTTCACAGGAGAAATTTCCCCTGGCAAAAAGATCTGAATGTTCACTGATGCTAAGAGAATATTCACCAAAACAAAGTTAATTCATGAAAACTTGTTTTACTCCCCTAATCGTAAATTGAAGATGTTGATGTGAATTTTAATTTTTGGTGAAAATACAAAGGGAAATGAAAATGGATGGGTCTGAGGCTAATTATGTTAAGGACAATGGGTAGTGGGGTGGAAAAGAGAAGGTAACTGGGAATACAGTATCTAGCACTTTCATAGTTCTACCTCTGTAAAGGGGCTTGAAATTGTTGGTATATAGTAGGGTGGAATGCCTGGGTGAAAGAGAGGACAGTAATGCCCAAAACAGGACAACAGGAAATAATGGAATGGAACAGGAGAGTGAGAAAAAGAAAGGAAAATTGGTAGACACGAAGTGAATTAGGGAAGGCCCACAGGGTAACTGGGAAAATATGCTAAAATATTAAGGGGCAGAGTACAAATTTATAGAGTCAGGGTGTTTCTGTCACGAACGGCACCCAAATACCAGAACAATTGCCAAACACCTTTGTCTCAGCTCGGCTTCACCAGTTAAGTGACCGCCTTTGGCCTCGGGAGGAGCCCTCGGCTTACTCAGATGCCACCTGGACTTAACGAGAGGTGTAAAGCAAAAGTTCTGGCTAGCACAGGGGCACGATCGTCTCACCAGGGAATTGGATAGAAGAATACCACCAAGCGGAGTAGGCAGGCCGGAACAGCACAAGCTGCGTAGAATAGTCAGACAGGCCAGGATCAGGATTAGAGAGTGTAGAGTAGTCAGGGGACAGGCAAAAGGTCAGGATACCAGAGGACAGAATAATCAGACAGGAATCAATCAGGAAACACACCCAGGAACTAACAAATAGAACATAACAACGGGCCTCGTTCAGCACCAAATGATCCCTTTAAATACATTTGAATTTGAATCACGTCAGCGCGCCTGCGCCTTTAAGGGAACCCGGAAGTGCGCCGCCCGCGCCTAAGAACCAGCCGGCGCTATGGAAGGAAGGATGGCACGGCGGGCGCTCCTGCGTGCACGGGGGGCAGCCGCTAGACCACCAGGGTAGGCATTAATCCTTACAGTTTCCACAAAAGAAGAAATGAGGTGCAGAGGAAAGGAGAAAAAGCCAGAAAAGAAGAAAGATCAGAAAAAGGGTCACAAATAAAGACTAAAGACATGAAGGAAGAGGAGAATAAACATAGAAGGGAATGAAACACAAACTAGCAAAAATTTAAATAGATTTAATGATTAAAAAGGGGCTGGGACAGAGAAAATTAATGGAAAGGAAATCATATATCAGCATGCCAAATGTTAGAGAAATTATGTGTGTGAAAGAAGAAAAATAGAATAACAATGTGGCAATTTTAAATTTATCCACATGGCAAAATTGATAACTTGATGCAATGATTTGTTTTACAAAGTTTGCACTAGTTCCCCTTTAAGTTACTGAAGTCAAGTTACATTGGTTATTGACTTCAGTTAATGAATTGACTGTTACTGACAGATGTAGAGGATGAAATGGAACATCCAGAAAGATATCTGTTATAGTGCTATGTGTTTTAAAGCAAGGTATCACAACATATTCCCAGTTACTATTATGTAACACAAGAAAGATACATAATCTCTCACCGTGGTCTGGTAGATAACAGCTGGCCAAATATTGCAAAAATTCCTTCTACGTTAACATATATCTAAATGGCATAAAGATAAACATAATAGAATAATACGTTTTTATAATTGCAGAGGCAGAGTCTTGTAACAGTGGCTCATTGTACTTTGTTGCTCATTTCACAGGATCAAGAACTTTGACTTTGGAGGGGGAAGAACAGGGTATAATATGCCTATAATAAATCTCAGCCAAGTATCCAGGTGTTCATGATAAACTTGCTTAAATCAAACACCTTCATTAATTAAATAAACAAGCGAAAAGGAGAGACTTTCAGCTTAGGCTGGCCTAATGTAAAAATGACAAAGGGATTTCACCAATTTCTGTGCAACATTTTTCTTTCACCATGTTTGCTACTTCTGCACAGGTAGAACTTGCTATATAAATATATATGTAGAACCATTCTCCCTCTTAGACCCCCCCATAAAGACAGATTATTCTTGGAAAATAGTAAATGTTTACAGTTATTAGGAAAAATACATAGCTGGCACACACAGCCATTTGGTCCTCAAACTCTTACACAGATAGGGTTGCCACCTTTTCTGGAAAAACATACCAGCCTTCCTATGTATTTAGTCTTTTTCCCTATTAATAACATTGTGATCAATCATCATTTTTACCGGCCAGGCCAGTAAAATACTGGCCAGGCCAGTAAAATACCGGCCAGGGGGCAACCCTATACACAGAATGTGGTACTATATACAGAATGTGGTATTTTCAGGAGTTTTCTTTAACTGTGTGAGTCTTTTCCTTCTTTCTGCCTGTAGATCCACATGGATTGAGTTATGGAATCCTCTCATTAAAGTGCACAACAAATAGTTAATGTTACCAATACATTCTACCAGAAAAGCTTCAAATGGCAAACGCCAGCCTAGGCTGAGAATCTAATTCCTCCACCCATAACAAAGAGTATTAATGAGAGAACTGTAGCTTTTTATTCCTAATAGCTGCCAAATTGCATCACAGACTAAATGGGTCCATATGCAGAGAATGTGGGATTTTAGTTCTACTACCTAGCATCTGCAGCTCGTCTCCTGAGCCACACTTAACTGTAACAATATGGGCTGTATTTATAAAACTGTATAAAATATTTAATCTAAAAATTGTGTCAAAGCATGTCTTACTTGCTTAGTAGTGTTATTTATATTTGAACACTTTTACAAACATGATTCTCTACCTTGTACAGATGCTTTGCATATCCTCTGGAGATTTTCTAATGTGTAATATTGCGTACAGCTTTTTTTTATTTACTTGATGTTTTATATATATTATTTGGAGCGTCTATAGTGTCTGCAGCTGTCATTTAAAGCTTGTTTTACTAGACCATGGGTGTAATGTGATTAAAGGCAACAGAATCATATTAGGAAAGTGCTAGTCATAAAAGAAAGGATCTAATGGCTTAATGAAGTCTACACGACAAATCCTCTTCTTGTTGGCCCTATAAATAGTAATAGTAAATCAACTAAAATAGAACCTTGGAAGAACCTGCATCACTTGCCACACTGTAATTTTAGTGTCAACATTATAATATTTATACATGAATTTATATCATGAATACATGATAGTAAAGGTTCTATTTCATGCATTACTGTAAATAATGAGTTTCAGATTATTGACCACCTTAATATGTTTCAAATATGTTGTAAGGCATAGCCATTCTTGTCTAGTCTTACTGAAGGGGATAATTTGTCAAAAACACTCTCTTGCAACTTAGTGGGAATATATATACATATACACACAATGAAATGCAGCTTGCCCCTTTATATTGGGTGCACGTGTGTGAGGCTTAATATACAAATTACACAAAATTTACCCCACCACTCCAACATAAAACCCCCTAGGAAAACCTATTTTTGCAAGCTGAACTGTAACTAGTAAAAAAGAGAAATATGCATGAGCTGACGCCCCGTCAGGGCAGTGTCCAATGCGTTAGTCCTAACTAAGTTAAAAAAAGTGTTATCTCTGCTTTTCTCTTTATTTGGAATTAACTGAGATTACTTTAGCTCATGGGACACCATATATTGGATGTGATTTACTACAGATAGTAGGTATTTAGATAGTTGCTGCAAGCAAGGATAATCAAAATATAAACTTAACCTCAGACTTGGGGCCAATAGCAAGATCGATAAAAATTCCCCTCCCTGCAGACTGATGCTTCCAATTATCCCATTACCGAGATCCCTGCTTTCCTCTGGCTCACTGTGAGCTTTATTTCTTTTGCTCAAGTATCAAAGCTCCACATCTATGGAATGAGCTGGGCAGTTGTAGGTAGTATGCAGTCACTTCCTGCAGGTGCTGTATGCATTGTTATAGTAGGAATGTGTTTTCTGATACAGGGAAACAGCACTGGTGCTTATATTTACATTCTGAAGCAATAAATCTTTAAGAGTCACTTGCTTATATACAATCAAGCCAAGAGTGTAGTTTCCTGTAACATATTAGTAAATAGTTTTTGTCCAGTTTAAAATAAATTTTAGAATTTGCATGATTTCCTTAAATCAAACTCCCTGTATCCTCCCAATCGCCGTCACTCTCCCTCCCTCTGTGTTTTCTCATAGACATGTCTTCCTACCATTATATGAGATTTTAATGGATGTGGATTGAGCTCACAGCCAAAGGAAATCCTGATTCTGTGAGGATAAAAATAGTCATTTACTGCCTGTTGTGAGTAATTGCATTCAGTACTGAGAATTCAGCCACACCACACCTTAACACAAATCTCTCTATGTCAGACTGCCAGACACTCCCTCTAGCCCTCACTCACTAGCACACTTCTATAACCATCTCCGTACACTTTCATTGCATCACATTTGTCACATTTAGTCTCAACTGATTCTCACTGCATCAACTTTCCATAACAATCTGGCATCTCTTGCTGCTTTTAAAATTTTGGACTTATGGGTTGTTATGTCTTTGAGATCATTTGACTATTTGGCCAGGGCCCCTTTTAGCTCTTAACAAATGTACAGCTTTAACTTGTATTCTGCCACAGTTCCAGGGCCGGATTTACATAGCGGGCGCCCCTAGGCCCACTGCCATTCCTCGTCCCCATAATCTGCCCTTTATTTGCAAATTTTCATCCTCAGGAACGGAACAATGGGGATTGAAGCATGGGAAATTTTAAAAACTATTATATCTCCTTCATATACCCAGTGTTTCTGAACCAATGTGGGTGTGGCTGGGCAGCATGCCGCCCCCCTACAATCCAGCCACCCTAGGCCCGGGCCTAGGTGGCCTTTCCACAAATCCGGGCCTGCACAGTTCTAATACTATGTAGAACATCAAGAAAATTGGTGGGCATCATAATACAGAACTATTTCTGTACTTGATGTAACTTGTTGTTATAGTACTTGTTGCTGCCATAAATGTTAGTTTACAACTATTAAAGGATAACTATCATAACATTTAATATAAGCTTTAAGAAACTCTAAATGTAGTCCATTCACATGTTTGGACAGTATCTGAAATAATGCAGTTGCCCCTGACTAGCCCTCTCTCAGCAATCCGTCTCTTTATGCAGAAGTCGGGGTCAGATTTTGATTGACAAGTAGGTCTTATGCATCTTTTAGGGAGGCTGCCTTTTCTAGCAGATTTATAAATAAACAATTCCAGTACAAACAAAATCTAGCAAAATAACTGACTCCGCCACAAATGTTGCATATAGAAAGAGACAGGATTTCTGTTTATTTTCTGAGTGAGCGCTAATACATCTTTTAGGCAATAGGGAACATCCCCCAAAGGATGTATGAGACCTAACTGACAATCAAGGGCTGACTCCAACTCCTGCATGAAGAGAGAATAAAGAAAGACAGATGCTGAGAGGGTTATGGTGAAAAGTAACATAGGTGTCAGTGCAAAATGTTTAGTTAATTATATTTAGAAAGTTTCTAATTTCAATGAGATGATGCTTATATAAAATTTTCACAGTAGCTGTCCTTTAGTTCATTAAGTGATTTGCCTTCCTAAGGAATTTGTTTAAAGTTCCAGTTAAACAAACACTTTACAAGCACCCACTTGTAAAGTGTTTGTATCAGCTAGGATGTCCCTTTTCTTCCAATACTACAGCGAGGTCCCGGTTGAGAGAGAAATAAGTTTACTGTTGGCAACCAAAGAGCAAAATTTTTACTCAAAAGCTAAACCATTTAAGATCACAGACAAGTTTTGATATTTTCAGACATCTTTTTTTTATTTTAGTGGATAATTCAGTATTAAGCCATTTCTTACATATGATATCTTCAAAGGAAGTGATACACTATATGGCTTCCTGTGTTTTTTTAGCTTTGTTATTACAAATAATCTTATGGAAAGTTTATCAGAAGAAGCTGCTGACCACAGTGACCTCATCCAGACATGGAAGTATTTCCTACAAATGTCTGTAGAGTGAAGGGTTAGTTTCACATTCACCTTTTCCGCTGGAATGGGTGTAACAAGGGAGAGGGTCTCATAGTGAATAGAAGGAAGCAGGAAACTGGTAAACAAGAATGTTGAAATATTAGCAGTAGGATAAATGCCAAAAAATGTCAGGCTATTTTTTGTGTTTTTATTCACTAGGCTCTTCTCAATCTTATTGATATATGTTTCATATTGTATATTTTATGTTTTTTTGCTGTGATGTTTTAAAGAGAAAGCTGGTAGCTAAATACTAAAACAAGAACCCCAGAGGGGGTTACATTTGTAGTAAAACACTTGCAAATTAATTGTTTTGCTGATCTTCCACCTGATTATTGACACCATCCTAGTAGCACGGAAAACCAAACACTAAAGTTACTCTATTTTCCAATTTTAAGCTTCCCTTTCTTATTGTCTAATAAAAGTCAACCCCTCCAAATGAAAGTAAAAGAAATTTAGTCCTTTATATGGTTGATAATGTATATGTGCTTCTCAACGTGCCGCAAACCCCGTGTCCTTCCAAATGAAAACCCCACATTCATACACACACACACCCCTCCATACCTTCACATAAATTATATATGGCCATATACTAACTGTAGAGTTTAGTATCACAATAGCCTTTGATATTATGTCTGTCCAAGAAATCATCCAAGCCCCTCTTAAAAGCATCAACAGAATGAGCCATCACAACATCACCCAGCAGTGCATTCCGCAACCTCACTGTCCTCACTGTGAAGAACCACCTACGCTGCTTCAAATATAAGTCCTTTTCTCCTAGTCTGAAGGGGTGGCCTCTGGTGCGGTGATCCTCTTTATGGGTAAAAAGGTCCCCTGCTATTTGTCTATAATGTCCTATAATTTATACATGGGGAAATACCATAAAACTAGCCATCACTCTATTGTGTTAAATATAATTCTTCTTGGTATTTAAATCCAACCTCCATTTTTACAGACAATTATTTGACATTAGAGAACATCAGCTAATGTGTAATAGGTCCAAACATTGAATTGTTATTTTCTCACATCACAAATTATATGAAAAATGTGTAGAGAAAAGCAGACACCCCTCCATACCTTCACATAAATTAGATATGTGTCACAGTCGACACCCAATACCAGAACAAATGCCAAGCACCCTGGTCTCGGCTCGTGCTTCACCTGTAGTGTGACCGCCCTTGGCTTCAAGAGGAGCGCTCAGCTACTCAGATACCACCTGGACTTAAACGAGAGGTGCAGGGCAAGAGTCCTGGCCAGCAATGGGGCACGACTGTATTGAAAGTCTTTAAGGCCAAAGGTCACGGTACAGGCAGGAGGAGGCAGATTCGTAGTCAGACAGGCTGGGTCGAGGCAGGCAGATAGCTAGGGTTGTCATGCAGGCAAAGGGTCAAACCAGGTGATCAATCAGATGGGATGAGGCAGAATCAAAGTTAAACAACAGGCAAGGGTCAAACCAGAAGGTCAATCAGGACGTAGATCAGAGTAGTCAAATATAGCCAGGCAGGGTCAAACACAGAAGAACAGATCAGAACAGAAACTTAACAGCAAGTGCAAGGCACCAGGAGAAAACCTATCACGAGCAATGTTTGTAACTTGAAAGTCCCTTTAAATATCAACAATCAAATAAAAATTTAAAGGGGAAGTACTTTGACTGTCAAATATTTGAATATTCAAATAGATTTTATTTGAATTATTCGAATTATTCGATTGAATTTTCAAAATTCACTGGTCAAAGTTGTCTTCAAAAACATTCGAAAATTTGAATTCGAATCTTTTTGAAAATTCGATCGAACGTCGAATCCTTCATGTGAATTTAGTAATTCTGCCCCTAAGTGTTAATCACATATGATAAATGCATTGCATCCTTGATATAAAATAACTAGTAATTATCAAAATAGAAATAGGAATATAAAAATATGTAACTATATACTATAAATTTTGTTTGTTTCTGTAAAGAAATATTGGTTGATGATAGAAAAGGCTAACTTACTAATTTTACATTTATTAGGAAAAAACTACAGGAAAGACAAAATGCAGAACATTACTAGCCCCATGAACAGAAATTATTAAATATTCCTCCAAGGAAACCTTTTAAAAGCCTTAAGATATTCCAGCACAGATTTAAAAATGTATTGTTCAGTGCATAATCACCATGGAAGGAAATATGGTATAGGTGGTAGAGGATAGTGGTTAACACGATCTTTATGATTGAGGACCTAGGTATTTGGGTAGTAATATATAAATATAAACCTGGATTTTGCACAAGACACCTGCAGCTACTGCTTACATTACATGTACAAAGTAAAGCATAAATAAGACAGTATTGTCCTATTGTAGGCAAATATATTTATAATTATCCTTTATTGTGCCCATTAATTAGTAGAACTTTGCAGCAGTCCCTGCATCAGTCAAGTGTGATACAGCACAGGAAAGCAGCAGCTACAACCTCTGAGATGCCTCAACACTGATGCTGGCACTGCTATAGAATTTCATTCTCTCTGTGTTTTTTTTTTTTAATTGAACAGAAGAATTTCAGGTATGTGATAGCAAGAGGTCAGTCTTCCTTGTATCCTCCTGAAATAAGCATTGTGCTTTTGAGTATGTCTCTGTGACAGATCATGGAATGGACTAGGTTTAGCTTCATTAAACATATCCTGAGGTCCTTCCTTGCCAGGAACAATGTAACCACCCAAATATTTAGCCAGTAAATGACTGACCTTTAGTCATATACATATCTGCTTGAATCCAGTGAACAAAGGACTGGTTTCTAGATGGTATTTTCTTTTATTTTAAAGCCTGGATTGTAAAAATTATGCTTTATGCCAAGGTTATTAATAGTGAAAGAAGCTATAAAAAAAAGATAGGAAAAAGTAGCAACTACACAGCCACATCTACCTGCCTATATATGGTGGGCATATCAGGTTCATCATTCTTTATTATGAAAGAAATATTAGTAAGTAAATATTCTTTTAAAATAAGCTGAGATTTTACAATGAAAGGAAATTGGCAGCGTTTGTAAATAACAGTCTAGATGAAACATTAAAAGTTAATTTAGAGTTCATATTATGCTGTGATGATTGTTTACATTGTGTTTTGCAAGTCAATATTTAAAAGAGCATGATAACAACGTTTATGTTTGTTCAGGTTGTGCCAAGCTATGACCTTTCCAAGATATCACTTTATTTTAGCAAAGAGCCAAGGGCTGTCTAACTTACATTTATATAGTGATACTAATAATGTTCTCCATACTTAAGGCATTCCTGTAGATTGCTTTCAGTGCCTGCTTGAAACTGTCTTTATAAATGTATAATTTTAATACCTGAATACAGTGATACCTGAAATTGTGTGTGTACATTTTCAAGCTGCGGTGGACTGATAAGATTCAGAACAATTCAGAATTTAAAATTAATTTCAATAATTCAAACCAGGCTCAAGCAATGATGCTGCCACCTCCATATCTTACAGAGAGGACAAGGTTCTCAGTGTCAGACTGGGATGCCAGGGGCCCACCAGAAAACCTTAGACCATGGGCCCACTTTACAAGCTATTATTCCTCTTCTTCTCCCATTTATTCTTCTAGTCTTTTATGTCTACTTACTATTCTCTGTTCTTCCATTATTAAGCCTCTTTTATTTTCCCTTAGAAATAGGTAATGACCATGAAATAGGCCAAATGTTAGACGCAAGAGGGTCTACCGATACCTGTGCCCACCGGGAGTTATCCTGGTATCCTGGTGGGCCAGTCCGTCACTGAAGGTTTTTATGCAAGAATGCAGTGTTTGCCTTTCAACAAAAAGCCAAAAAGTTATATTTTGATCATGTCTGCCCACAGAACAATCTTCCAATAGCATTCTGACTTATCCAAATGGTCCAAAGCAAACTTGAGCAGGAATGTTCTTTTTCGATAGTAGTGGGTTTCGCCTATCAACCCAATCATGCACATCATTTATTTATCAAAACTCACACCATTGTTGTTCAGCGTTCTTCTGATGGTGGTCTCACAAACAGTGGAATTTGCCATTGAAAGAATGGTTTGTAGCTGCTTAGATGTTAGCCTCAAATTCATTAAGGTCTCTTGAGTAACAAGGCTTGCAATTGTCTCTATTTGCCCATAATCTATCTGAGAGTGGACTAGTAGAGTCCATAGTCCAGTTTTGCAAATTTTTCTAGTATGGTGACCATCAGCAGCTGTTCTTTGGAAATCCTAAGAAATTTCCTTTGTTCAACATCTCTATAAACCTGTGTTAAGATCAGAATTCCACAGTGAGAACCAAGATTTGTGTCCCCACACTCCTGACTCAACGCTTCAAGTGAACTGAGAATCCTAGTTCAAATACATACATACATCTCACACAAATATTTGACTTTGGACAATGTCCCTGAATAAATAAATAAACAAACAAACAAGTACCAAAAGTTTTGAAGAATCGGATTCTTTATTCATTTTTATCTTATATTTGTATCTATATAATCTATTTTTAGGTCCTGTGTGAAAAAACATATCAAGCTTTAGGTTATATATATATGTAAAAATATTTGAAATTCAAAAGGGTTCACAAATTTTCAAGCACTGCTATATATTATATGAAGAAATGTAATTTTAGGAATAAATCAGTTACATCTGTGCCTATGCATTGTCCAGTTCTCAGTGCTCATGTGACTTACACATCTATTTCCTTTTAGCAAAAAACAGCAGCCTTGTTTTGCTTTATGGCAGTCATTTTAAAATCACACTGAGGATAGCAGCACAAAATAAAGAGTAAGATCATGTATCGTCGGCCTGGGAAGGTTTCAGTGTCATTTAGCTATAAGAGTGAAAGACATAGAACCACTGGTTGAAAAATTCAGCTACACATTTTTATCTAGAATGCTTTATTTTGCTTAATTTTGTTTTAGCTAAACATACATGAATATATGATTACCTCAAAATTTTTAAATATTGTTATTAAAAAATATTACAATGACAGAGACAATGCTCATTTACATACACCTTTTTCAGGTGTATGAGAAATGTAAATTATGGTAAATATACATTCTCTCTATTCATTTAATTTAAAGAAATCAGTAAGGGAGCATTGGTTTGTTTTCACACTTTACTTACACTTTACTGGGGGTCATTTATCAACACTGGGCAAATCTGCCCATGGGCAGTAACTCATGGCAACCAATCAGATTGTGGCATTCATTGTTCTACTTGCAGCTGGCTTCAAAAAGCTAATCACTGATTGGTTGCTATAGGTAACTGCCCATGGGCAAATTTGCCCAGTGTTTATAAATGAGCCCCAGTGTGCTCAGAATAAATATCCTTCACTACTTTATTGTGACAGATGAACAGAAGTCTAAAAATATATTTTTTTGTGATTAAAGCAGTAGATTTTATGTAGTATATGTTATATATAGTAGAGTATATGCCCACTTTACATTTACTTAAGCCTTTCTTATATATTGGTTAATGCTAACCTGTGGCATTCTAAATGGAATGTCACATTTAACTATTAATGTTCATGTATGAATTCTGCAGTCTGGCTTTCCCTCACTACTTGGGCTTTATGTGATTCATCAAATGGTCCTAAATATAACCAGCTATCTCCATTATTATCATACCATGTCTACCTGACTGCTTTCTATTAGCAAGTAGTGATGGGCGAATCTCCCGCGATTCGCTTCGCCTAGAGATTTGCGAATTTCTAGAGAAATTTGCGAATCGGCGAAAAATTCGCCAAACGAGTCGCGGGACGATTTTGACGCGCGTCGCGTCAACTTTGACGCATCGTTTTCGGCGCGCGTCGCGTCGGTTTCGGCTGACTGACGCGCGACTCGTTTTTCGGCGAAATTTCGCTGGTGATTCGCGAATTTATTCATCAGCGGCGAATCGCGGGAATTCGCTGCGAATTCGACCTAGGCGAATAAATTCGCCCATCACTATTAGCAAGTGGATTATACCAGAAGGAAAACTAAAGATGTCATAAGGATGTCTGTTAAACATATGCACCTATGAAAGCAAGAGATACATATGAAACATAATGTATCCTACAGTGTCTTGTGTTTGTGCACATAACCATTCTTGTTGATTGCTTTTTATAATCCTGTGCATTAGCTCATACATGCCTGTCCTAAACTATGTGTCTTGTTAGTCCTCCTGTGTTTGCTATATGTACAGTATCTGCCCATTATAGCATGCTATAACTTTAACTGAGGATGTTAGTGTTGTTTGTTCCATTCTGCCTTTCACCATATACTGTCATCTGATGTAATAACGAGATGAGATGAGATGTTTCCTTATCTGCACATCCCAGAAGAACAGGCTGTTTCCTGAGTTGGATAAACAGAATTCCTTCACTTGCAACCACACTTACTCTTTTTCCAGCTACACACTACTAACCTCACCCCACTGAGCCACCACCCTGGTATGTTTACCATGAGGAACAGCCCTTACATTCATCACAGCTCTACATACGCATGCCTCACCTTCTTGTGATTTTAATTAAAGGGATTCTAATGCCAAATCAAATTATGTTTGCTTGTAACATTTACAGTTACACATAGGTCCAAAGGCAAATTTTTCATCATCACAATGAATTTGATATGAAGTAATCAAGTCTGGACTTTCAGCTTTAATACATGAATTCCAGAATTACCATGTGAGCAGTTTTTAATCCTTAGCCCCCTCCATTTTCAGGGGCTCCAAATTAATTGGACAAAGTAATATAATCATACCTTTAAAAATTATTTTTAACACTTTGTTGAAATTTTTTTGCAGTGAATAGCTGCCTGGTGATGTCCAAGACACATGGATGTCACCAGTGTCACTGTGGCTTAGTCTCCACCCTGCTGATGCTTTGCCAGGCACTTGCTGCAGCTTTCCCAGTTGGAGCTTGTCCATTGTTCTTTCTTCCTTCAGCTTTGTCTTCAGCAGGAGAGGTCAGGTGACTGACTTGCCCATTAAAAACTATTCCACTTTTTAAGCATTTAAAACTGCCTGGGCTGCTTTCGCTGAATGTTTTGGATCAATGTCCATCTTTACTGTCAACCACAGTTGTAATATTTAGCTGAATCTGAGCAGATATTATAGAACTATACACTTCAGAATTCATCCTGCTGCTTCTGTCATCAGTCATATATCATCAATAAACACTAGTGATCCACCCCACTTGCAGCCATACATGCCCATGCCATAGCAGTTCCACTGTTCTTAACAAAGTGGTATGATTAGAATCTTCAGTGTTTGTTTTCTATTATTAAAACCATTTAGCTTTTTGTTCAGCAATTCTCTACTTTTTTTACTTTTATGATATCTGAATGGTTGCT
>CM044434.1:43158418-43171710 GCA_024363595.1 Xenopus borealis | reverse complement strand
ATTAGACATGAAATCTAGAAAGAGGCAGAAAACAAAGGCAAATTGAAACATAAACTATGAAGACAAGTTGCCAAGACTATGTCAAGCTATAAATTTCTGAAAGTTAAAGGTGAACTTCCTCTTTAGTCAGACAGATCTCTAGTTAAAAATGCTCACGTGTCCACTTATCACCACTGCATGTGCTTCAAGCAGAGTATTTCTCTATAAATCATATTTAAAGCAGTGACACGTGGAGACGAGCATATTTATCACCACTGTTTTCTGTCTGAGGATCCATCTATTTGAACAGATAGATAGATTAGATACATGTAAGGTTCAATGTTCTACCTGTTATAAGGCTGATCTATAAATCAATATATTAAATTGTGAGTTCTTCATTGCTGTCCTCCATATTGTGTTCCAGTGTGTATTTAAAGCGAATTCTGTAAAAAATAAATGCCCAACTTTATGGCATCCATACATGGGTCAGCCACATACCCTCTCTGCCCAATCATCCCAACAAGCCAAATGGATGGAGGGTGAACAAGGGGTCCCACTCAGGCCCGGACTGGCAATCTGTGGGTTCTGGCAAATGCCAGAGGGGCTGCTGTAAGTTGCCGTAGAAAGTGACTATTAAGTAGGCTGGTGGGGGCTGTTTAGGTCTCTGTGTAGTGTGAATGGCAGGGCCTATTTTGAATCCCAGTCCAGTCACTTGCTGTAGTTATCTTCCCATCATTTTTGTAGAGCACTTGAACAATCATAAGAACTGTGAGTGATGAAGCGCTGCAGCTCCCCCTCACTTTCCCGTGTGCCAATGCACAATGAACTTGAGCAATTTCTGAATCAACCAATATTCCCACAAATCTTCAGATTTCTGGGATTTTTTTGCCAATTAGAACCCAGGTCCAAAACTGCACAGTATGCAACTGCAGGTGCCATAGATTTACAAGTAAATATAACATACAGCCATTTTTATATATTTATGTATTTATTTATTTTTAATGACTGAGCCCCTGTTTTGGCACTGCTAAGCAATTTCTCCAATTGTACGTTAAAGAGGCTTATAAAATAATGCTTCCTATATAAACAGAGACACGGTTGTTCAGTCTTAGGATTCAATGTCTCTGAAAACTGTATAGATTTAATTTTCCGTAGCATAAATCCCCTTCTGTGTTTCAGTACAAATTGCAGAAATCTCAGGCTAAAACGAAATGTGTGCTTCATCACTGCCCTCAAGTGGTAACAGTTTAAATGGCAATCTCTGCTCTGTGTTTTGAGATATTTCTTTAACAAATACAAGACAGGTTTATGCAATATAATAACAGGACTTGTGGCTCAAATTATGGTTAGCATATTTCAAATGTGCCCCTTTATGGCCCAGTGAGCTTTTAACAGCGACTGTCTTATTTAATGTTTCATTTTCTGTTTCTTCTTTGAATGTTTACTTCTTAACTTGCCTTACTGTATATACAGTCCAGCACATGTACCACTGGACATGAAAAAAAGCAATCTACATTTGCCTGTAACTAAGCTTTCATGCTGATTAATAAGCTTTATATGAAAAAAAACTAAATATGGTTAGCATAGAGGAATAAATAGGGAGAAAATGTTGTGCTCTTACATTTGCATCCAACGTTCAAGGTAAATTTGTAGCTTAAATGTCAAATGAATAAAATGTCTAAATAATATATATTTTTAAAAATATGTAATATGAAAACAACCATTCCACGTGTCAATAAAGTTATACTAAGCATTTCGAAGAGTATTTTCTCAGATACAAAAACACTAAATAAAACTGGTGATAAAATATATATATATATTTTTTAAACTTATGAATGAATTACAAAGGTGTGACAGACCAACATGTTTGAATGAAAAAGGCATGTACAATCTTTGAGGCAAAGAAGATGGAAACATAATTTAGGACCTATAAGGCGAATGTGTAGGAAAATTTAGTAAATGAGGAAATGACTGCTTCACATGAAAAGACCAATCACATTTTCTTTTAACATTTATCAATACATTTTTCACAGCGAAAAAAATGTCCATAAATTCTAATATCTAGTTGAAAAAAATGTCAAGCGAAAATACAGTATCATGTAGTTTATTTTATTTAATGTTGATATGTTAATCCTAGAAAACCCCTGGTAAAGACATTCTGGAAAAGCTGAAAAGGAAAAAAAAAACTTGAATGAATCTTTTTAGATGTATTATACTAAAATTTGAATCTTAAAGAAAAAAAAAGCTAAAACCTGTGAAATTTTTTAGGATTCTCAGTATTTTTTGCTGTCTGCCCTGGTTTTTGTTCGATAATCAGATAAATAAAATTTTTTCTGGCAACTCAAAAAAGTCAAGTTTCCAGAGGATCAGTTCGAAAAGGTCACATGATTGGAATTGACACTCAATGTTGCCATGACATTCTGTCACATCAATAGAAAATTACCTTTCCCCACCCCCACTTACTACTATTTAACCCTGAGGGTCAGATTTACTAACGGTCGAATTTCGCAAAAAACGTTGAAATTCGACCATCAAAGGGCTTTTTCGATCAAAACAATTGAACTATTTTATCGAAATAGGTCCATTTTCGATAGAATAAAATAGTTCAAATTGTTTGATCACATCGTTTGAATCGAACAATTCGAATGATTTTGTGCAATATCTTTCGAATTTCTAGGAAAAATTTTCAGGACAAGTTCTAGGAGCTCCCCCATAGGCAAAATAGCAATTCAGCAGCTTTAAGGTGGCGAAGTGTCGAAGTAGAAAGATTTTAAAGGGCCAGTAATTCGAAAATTCTGTCACCTCAATAGAAAATTACCTTTCCCCACCCCCACTTACTACTATTTAACCCTGAGGGTCAGATTTACTAACGGTCAAATTTCGCAGTGAAAAAACTTTGAAATTCGACCATCAAAGGGCTTTTTCGATCAAACAATTTGAACTATTTTTATTCTATCGAAAATTGACCTATTCTATCGAAATAGGTCAATTTTCGATAGAATAAAAATACTTCAAATTGTTTGATCACATCGTTCGAATCGAACAATTCGAACGATTTTGTGCAAAATCCTAAGAATTTCTATGAAAAATTTTCAGGACAGGTTCTAGGAGCTCCCCCATAGGCTAAAATAGCAATTCAGGAGCTATCCTTGTTGAAGGATTTTAAAGGGCCAGTAATTCGAAAATTCAATTTTTCAAATTTTTTTTCTATTCAAATCGAATTTTAGCCCAAAATAACTTCGAAATTTAGCCCAAAATAACTTTGAAATTCAAATTTTTTAATTCTAATTTTCTTCGAATATTCACTTCGACCCTTAGTAAATGTGCCCCTGAGTGTTGTGTACGATCACAGGCTTGATAAAGGGCCCTTTGAGGCCCTGAAACATTGCTGATTTTTGTCTGCCACAGTTTGAGTCAATAAAAATCACATAGCAAAACTGAATTAACTTGCCAGTGTGCTGCAGTTCTATTATTGATAAATTAGGGGTTTGGCTGAATAAGAAGAGTGAATTTAATCTATGATATTTCTTATTATTAATATGTTTTTCTTTAGGAAGAACTAAAGGAGAACTAAAAGCCCCAATAATAAAAGTCCCTACCCACTACCCTACATAGTCCCCACACCCTGCTTCCCCCTGCATAGATGATTTCCCCTGAAAGTGCCCCTAACTCATTACTTAAGTATAGTTGCAGCTCCCCAGCGCTCTGGTGCAGACACACATGCTCGCTCGCACCGGAGGGGGTATGCGGGCAGGCAATATGGCCGCGCAGCCATGCGCCAGAACTGCGTGGCCTCTGGGTGCCCACCCACTTAATTCGGCTCTGCATGTACCAAAAGTGCAGGAAGTTTCCAAAGGGAACTAAGAAGACCTAAACAATACAGAAGAACCAGAACATGGTGCCCTGCGCTTATTCTGCACCTATATATGAGTGATGAATTAGGGCAGTGATCCCCAACCAGTAGCTCGTGAGCGACATGTTGCTCTCCAACCCCTTGGATGTTGCTCCCAGTGGCCTCAAAGCAGGAGCTTATTTTTGAATTCCAGGCTTGGAGGAAGGTTTTGGTTGTTTAAGAACCAGGTGTACTGCTAAACAGAGCCTCAATACAGGTTGCCAATCCCCATAGGGGCTACCAACTGGCCAATCACAGCACTTATTTGGCACCCCAAGAACATTTTTCAAGCTAGCGTTGCTCCCCAACTCCTTTTTCTTCTGAATGTTGCTCACGGTCTCAAAAGGTTGGGGATCCCTGAATTAGGGGCACCTTTAGGTGTAATACCTATGCTGAGGGGAAGCAGGGAGGGGGTTCTATGGAGTTTAGTTCTCGTTTAAGTGCAGAAATTTTTAAAAAAAATTTTATATAAAGGGGCATGTTTTCAAAATTCACATGAATAATTTGAAGTTCGATCGAATTTTAATTAAATTCAAATTCAAATCTTTGAATATGCAAATTAGGCAAATTCGATCATCGAATAGTCGAATTCGAATATTTCGAATATTCAAATAAAATTTTATTCGAATATTCGACTATTCGATGGTCGAATTACTTCCCCTTTAAATTTTTATTCAACCTACTTCACCAGAACCAAGCTACCGAATTGGGTATCATTAGTTTTCATTGAATAAAATCGTTCTAATCGATCGATTCGAAAGATTGATCATTCAAATTTTTTTTGTTCGATCGATCGAATTGCGGTAAAATCCTTCGAATTCGATAGTCAAATTTGAAGGATTTTACTTCCCTTTTATTCATATGGTCAAATTTTTTATTTAATTTTTTTTTATTCGAAATTTGACCATCATTTGACCAATGATAAATCTGCCCCAAAGTGTTGGTATCTAAAAGCTGCTGGGTTCACTAAAAAGTCAATGGGAGCTGTCTATGAGAAATTTTAAATGTTTTTTCAATTCAAGTTTTTTTTTTTTACCCTTTTATGATGATTAGTAGACTATAAATTCAAGGTATTTGAGTTATTTTTTAACAATTTTATTCTATCAAATTTTGTAGTCGGATTTTTAAATAAAGAATCAAACATTCAAATGTTGGTGCTCTGGCAAAGACAGGGGTTAAACCTACCTGGACTTTTCTACCAATCAACTACTGGGGGAGGCTTTTTAGAGACCTCTCTGTTCCCTCCTTGCCTGAGAAAACAGGTGTAATGTGTTGGGGGTGGTGTGGAAAGCTTATTTTAATGAGTCTGTGAAATCCAGCTAGTTTTTGACCTTGGCCTGATTTTAATTTCTAGTTGATCGTTGGATACTCCATTTATTGTCTAGTTTCTTTGTTACAACTGGGCTTTGTTTGGTTTCTTCCTTTGTTTAATCCCAGGTTCACCCCTTGTGTATGATCCAGTAGGCCTCCTGGCTACACTCCTGTTTCACCCTTTAGTACTGTGCCTCCTCCCTTGTGTATAAGACAACTGACAGATTAGTCCTCCACTTCTAGTGTTACTAACTCACTTGCTCCCTGACTCTCTGGAATTGCTGTACCTGCAGGCAAGGAGTTGGGGTTCACTAATATTCCTGGGACTTCTGTGAGTTATAGTTCTGCATTCAGTAATACATGCAAGCAAGGAGTTGGAGCTTGTTAATACAATTCCTGTCACAGCAGTGAGTTATAGTTCTGCATCCAGTTATACTATATACTATACTATTTAACAAGGAGTTGGGGCTGGTACTGTTGCTGAAATATAGTTTTAACATGCGTTGTCTCTCTAGGGTCCCATATTCTGTACTGGGATTCAGCATGGGGAAGGCAATTTATCAACATTATTTTAGTGGTTATATTGCTTTTTGAAGCCACAAATGTTAATTTTCTCTAAAACCACAATTACCATGAAATATATGAAAAGTACAAACAAAAGTTGATGCTGAACAATGCACTAAAAAATCCAAAAACTTCAAAGTCTAAATGAATGAATGGCTAAAAAAAAGAGGCCCAATAGGATCAGCTCAGCTCCCATTGACTTCTATAGGGCCTTGACTACTTTTACTTGGTAAATTTTTATATTTGTTTTTTTTAATGGTTTCTACACAGATGTTTGGAGAATAAATAGGGTTTGTGGGAAAAAATAGAAATTAGGACGTTCGTAAATTGGCCCTTTATCGTCTCAAATGTTAACATTCTACTCATTCTGATGGGGTTTTTAGAATCATATTCACTAGTTGATAAACTTCTAAAAATCCCACAGTAACGAATAGAAACTGAGTGAACTTTCAATGAGCTTTGTCCATGCAGGTTTGTGTCACTGCTGAAACTGCAAGTACGTTCCTGAACTCATGTTTTCTTCAAACAATTACATTGGCTGACTGCTGAACTGTAAATAAAAAAAACGCAATTTTCTTGCCCCTATTTAAAAGCAAACTACTTATTGGTTGATGGCAATCATTAAACGAGGTAACAATAAAGTAACAACTGAAGTGCACACCAACATGTCCGTAATTTCCAGAGAAAGTGTGCCTGTACCTGGAAATACCCGTGGCTAGGTAGATAAATATAAATAATAGAGAATAAAGCCTCCCAATTATTTGTATTTGTGCCTTAGTCGCTTCCCCTAGAAAAGATTTTTCTTTAACAGGGTTTGATTGACCTTGGATAAGTCTCTTCTTTCCCTTATAGATCAGGTACCATAAGTCTATGGGACAGAATTGCTGAGCCTAACAACATGTTACAGGTATTGGACTTGTTATCCAAATACTTGGGACATGGGGTTTTCCAGATAGGGGTCTTTCTGTAATTTGGATCTTGATACTGATAAAAAATCCTTTAAATATTAAATTACCCCAAAGTATTGCTATGCGGATGATGTGACAATAGTAGTCTCAAAGCCCGAGGAGGTGAGAGAAGTGTCTCGGTGCATCAGAAGCTACTCAGAGGCCTCAGGTTCTATGGTCAATAATGAAAAGTTGGAAGCTCTTTGGAGTTTAGAAGGTGAGCCCAGTACTGGGTTCCCCACAACCCCTATGCAGGTTAAGATCTTGGGCATCAAATTTGGGAGGGGTGACAATGCTAGGCAAAACTGGGAAGAGAGGAAAGATACCGGAAAGGCAAAAGTTCAGCAATGGAAATCATGGCGGCTGACCTATAGGGAAAGGGTGAACCTGATCAAGGCTTTTCTGCTCCCTTTGGTTCTGTATGTCTCTTATGTGTTTCCTGTGCCAGAATCTCTTTACACTCGTATCCATAGTCTGTTCTTCCAAATGCTTTGGGGGAGCAGACAGAGGAGAAAGGCAGGGTTAGAGATGATAAGTCCGGTGGCCTTCTTTGGTGCCATATTCTTAAAGTCTGTGAATCTTGCCCAAAACACAAACTTTCTGTGGGAGTGCTGCACCAGGATTTGGGTATTGTCTCTAATCAAAGACTGGGTACAGGGCAGCAGGGCTAAAGAGGTCTGGGTCAGATGTGCCTATTTCCCACAACACATCTCCCAAGCTCTAAAGCAAATGAGGAGATGGGAGATCAGGGCGTCAGAAATCTTCTTTGTCCAGGAAACAGTTGTTTGAGAAAATCTTGGAGACCTTCTTTGTTGCCCCTTGTCCTATGAGGGACTGTACTAGCTGCCTAATGGAGGAGTGCAAGTACTTAAACTGCCCTAGACTACCCCCCAAATTCTTTGATAATGCTTGGCTCTCCTTGCAGGGCAAACTCTTTGTAAGGGGTAACATGAAGCATGCATAAGGGATGATTACATCCATTTTTCTATGCCAGCAACCACAACTCATTTTTTTTTTCTTCATTTGTTTTTATGTAGGATTTTTGCTATGAATGGACATGACTCAACATATGATATACAGTAACTTTAAATAATTTTTCATTTTCACTCGCCAGTAAGTGTGAACATCATTTATTAAAGGATAAGTAAACCTTTATAAAAACTGAATGTAAAATTCATGAATGTTTTTCTAAGCACTTTTTTAAATTTACATAAATAATTTTTTATCCCAAGATATTAAGGGATAATGTAAAGTGTCAAAATTAATGAATTTTATCACAACCTGGTGGACAGTTTCTGAATGGGATGTAGTCGAGGAAGTCGTCAAGAGAAAGAGAGGGCTGCTGACTGGTTTGATGTTCTTCTCGCCCCATAGCTTTAGGCCATGGGCACACTGAGAGTTTCCTCTTCTCCTCTTAGCCAGCATTATTTATTGCAGGCTGAGAGAAGTGTATCCACTGCCTTAAGCAACTCGTTAAAATTGCACTGAGGAGTACAGTGCACACACAGAGGAGGTTTTTTGCCCAACCTTCATTGTACTTCACAGACCTGCTGGCTGAGAGAAGTGGACAAAACAATTTGTGTGCCCATGGTCCATTCCATTGATTTTACCAGTGAAACTTACTTTAAAAAGTAACAAAAAACTTAAAATAATATTGAGCAATATGTTGGACAAGCCTGCTGTAAAAACTTTTGTCCACTTATTCTCACACTTCTAACAGTACCACACAAGGGACTTTGAAACTGTTTTTTTTTTAAAAAAAAAAACATTTTTTTTAATATAATCAAACAGGCAGTCCAGGTTAATTTTCCAAAAGCAGATTCAATCAGTTTCAGTACCTGATGATGGTAGTGGCCCACCGCACAATCACTCATATGGCACCTCACATACAAAAAATTTAACTAGAGGACCCTAGGGTGCACCAAGGCTGGGACCCACCTGGTTTTTTTACCCAGTGCCCCAGCTGGCCAGTCCGACCCTGGACAGATAGATGTCTTTAGTTAAATATTTTCAGAATTTAGCCCAGAAGAATGCCATAGTGAGCTGGCACTCGATATGCAAGATATGCCGAGCCAAGATCAGCCCCAGAGAGCCAAAGACCTCAGACCTGTGAGTGGTTTAAAATAAGTGATGCCAAGGTGACAGATGCCAGCTTGAACAGGTCTTCCATCATTTTTTTGGCAAGCTAAGCGCTCTGGCACTTGCACACCAGTCTGTCAGAGAAGAGATTAATTTCTTTGTATGGCATGTTTTGAAATGACGGAGCCATTAATGCATTAATTACCAAAGTATGCAGTGCCCATCTGTTTCCACTGCAATGATGATATCTCGGGACTTGGGATATTTAACACTTGATTTGCAAGTTAGCTTCTTGGTGCTATCTTATTGTCTCCTTTGCATAATTCACTTCTCATTATAATGAATTATATGGAGAAGGCTTATTAAACCTACAAAATCATTTCTATTTTTCTGTGCTCCACAGGTGCGCTTATAGGGACTCACATTGGCTAAACAGGTCTCTCTTAATAAAACTAGCAAAACATAGGGGTAATTAAGGATCCCCTGGGGGCGTAAGTGCCCCTCCTGCTGCACTTTGCACTGCGCATTGGATGAAAAGTCCAGTGCTAACTGAAGAGAGCTTCTGCTGCTCCGTACCTTGCCACTGAATGATACACAAGGAACGGGAGGGCAGGCAGATTCCATTCAAAGAGATAATGGCCTTTTTCTTTTTGCGCTTTGCACACTGCATGGGGCATTGCTAATTCCATTTAATATGAAACCTAGCTTGTTGCTTGCATGGTTGTAAATGAGGCGTTTTAACATTTATACATTTATTTAAGATTATTGTTCTTAAATAAATGTTAAAATGCGTTCAGACTAGCGAGTGCCCCCAACGGGACATTAGCGTGTGACATCATTTGCTGAATTTATTAGCAACTCATCTGGCAGCAGGAGAAGTCATTTTTATTTCCAACATTTTTTTTTTACCATATATAGGTATCCAAGAGCCATCCTATAAAACCGTCAGGCACAGGTTCTCTATTGTCTATATTAGGGGTTCCCAAACTTTTTTGGTTCGGGGACCGGTGTCGAGGCAAAAAAAATTTCTCCAGGGGTTCGAGGGGGGTCAGCGTCCAATTCAGCGCGCTGGTATCCAATCCTTGTGAGCCAGCATCCATTTTGTTGCATCTTGTTAATTGCAGACTAAGCTCCGCTGGTCACTCCAGGACTGCCAGGGCTGCGACCAGGTGGTTGCGGACCTCTGGTCTATATGGTGAACATGCCTTTGCTAGTATCACTGCAAAGACTGCAGGGAGCAAATTCATGAAAGAGTGCAACTTCACCAGCGACAGCTTCACAGACATCGCAACACTTCGCCAGGTAAAAAGTCACCCAGACAACGCTAATTCACTAAAGTGCGAAGTTGCGTCCCGGGCGTCGAACGACAGTGAATTTTCTCTAGTGTTACTTCAGCAGAGCGAGCAAATCAAATCAAAGCAAAGCTGCACTAGCGTTCAATTCTGCCTAGCGCAACTTCGCTAGAGTTGTTGCACTCATGCTAATCAGCATACGGAGGGCAATTTAAAGTGGAATGGAGCTATTTTTATTACATGGTGCTTCTAATGCATTACATTTACCAGCGTTTTTTGTCAAAAATAATAATAATGTACAGATGCAGTCACTTTGGATTGTGTGTTAAATGCGTCGTGACTTAACTCATCTATCCCATTTATCCCACTTATCACAGAATATTGTGTCACAGCATCCCATCCAATTAAAGAGTTCACCATTGAAAACAATGGTGCTTTGGTATGCTAATGAAAAGGTTAAATGCATTAAATGAGTTAAGATAACTTTAGATAACACAGTTTCTTCAATTAGCCCTGAGTCACGACGCATTTAACTTACAAATCCAAGTGACTGCATCTGTAAGTAACCGAAGATTGAGGATGTTCTATGCACTCCAATGCACTTCGCCAGGTAAGAACTGGTGAAGGCAAGTCTGGCGCATCTTAATGAATTTGCGGAGTTACGTCCATTCGCCAGAGAAAAAATGTGCCTGGCGTTAGAGTACGAAGTAATGCTAGTGTACATCTCCTTTGCTAGTGACACGCTGGCGAAGTTAGTCACTTTGTCCTTTAGTGAATCTGCCCCCAGGTATCTCTGAAACCAGTCCTGCATTCTTATAATTTCTCCCTAGCTAAACTACAATATCACAAAGCCTGGACATCTGCTGTGCCTGCAGACTGCTAGATACTGTATAGGCAAGCTGATACCTTCAGGTTTAGATTGGTGTGGTGTTTATACAAATGTGTCACTGTGCATACACAGGTCTTTCTGTACAGCTTGAAAGTGAAAGTAAGAGTTACTGCTGTTATGTAATGACTGCATGAACCTGCTAATAAAGCATTGTTATTTCCTCCTCATCCTCGGCTACCAAACACAACAATTGGGCTGGCAGGAAACTGAGAAATACCTGGTGGGCCCACACTGGCATCTGTGGGTGCTGCCCCCCAACCCCAATAACAGGCATTTTAATCAACACTACAAGTACCAATGATCGAAGCGTGCACGTCATTGTGCTTCGAGCTTTAGTACAAAATTGCAGAACAGCCAGACTGTTGGTACATGCTATTCACATTCCCACCATTGTTTTAATCACTTGAAAAATTATCAGCACATCTACTTGTCTGTGAGTCACAATATATTCCTTTCTCTTGGATTGATTTTTGCTGTCTTTTTCTCACTTTCTTTCACTGCTTTGCTTGGCAGGTGTAAAATATTAATTGCTTCCGAAGGGACCAATCACATTGTCTGTTCTAACGGGGGTATATTACTCTCCATTGCAAACAGAATTAGCGCTGATTGTCTTCTCCGTTTTGTTTTAAGGCCTCCATGCCCTCCTGGCAATAGGCTGCTTCTAATTAAAAGGCAGACACAAGGATATTTTGCTTAATTGCTAAAAGGAGAAAAGGCCATATTTGTCATTTCTTTTGTTTTCTGTTCCGCTGTGTCCCCCAGTGACAGCAGGATGATGGACGGATGCACTGCTTTGAAATAGCACAACCAACAGTAAAGGCAAAGTCGAAATGTATGTTCTAGAAGACTGAGCACTGACTGTTTTTAAATCAAGACGTTAAGTATATTAGCAAATGTCAATAATTCTTAGTTACGGATTTCTAGGAGGGATTTGGAGCTGGCCAGCATGTCTGTCTTTACGCTCACTCCACTTTAGGGGGCAAATTTACTAAATTCACCCAAAAATAATGTTTTTCCTCAATATTCGATAATCGCATAGTTTTAGGCTACCCTTTTCTTCGATATTCGATCATTCGACGATCAAATAACGATCGTTCGATCATTCGAATGAATTATTCGATCATTCGAATAATTCGTACGATTCGAACGATCGAAGACTTCGATCGTACGAATCCTATTCAATCAGGACTTAGCCTCAGAAGACTATGGGAGGGTTTCCATAGGCTTCTATTACAATTCGGTAGGTTCAATCTAGCAAAGTAGGCAGTCGAATAAATTAAAAATTTTAAATATCTTGATGATCGACTATTCGATGATCGAATAAGCCAAATTTGCATATTCGACCAATCGAATTAATCCTACGATCGGAATTTGATCGAATTCGATCGAACTTCGATCTTTTCATGTTCAAATAAAATATATGTATATTGCTGTTTTTCTGGATACTGAATTTAAAATACATACCAAATTCTACTGGGTCTCAAGAGTGGGTTAATGCAGAATGGAGGCATGCAGAATGGATTTGAATAGAAACACTCTAAAGAGACTGCTAGTGTAACCTAAATCTTTTGGTCACAGATCCAGGAATATGAATTATTGAGCCTGTCCTCCTACTTCAAGGTGATTTAATAACTAAGAGGCACATTCTGTTCTGCTGAGTTTTTTACTCATTCCAATTGAAAAACTGAGAGTAACAGAAGCAGGAGGAGTTTACAGCCATTGACCCTGTCATTACCTGAGACAGATGTGGGCATCATAATCAAGTTTCATGCAATTATGCCCTGGTAGAATTTTCTTATCATCCTGAAGGAAACTCAGTTCTGTAGCTGTTTGCACACACACAGATATAAATGTATACAGTGTATGAGTATAGGACCTGGAATTTTCTTGATACGGAACCTAATAGGTTTTTGTAACGCGGAGCTCTATGGGGCAGATTTACTATAGGGCAAAGTAGCCATCGCTAGTGAAAATTCGTCAAAAGCACAATTCGCAGGGGCATCACCAATTTACAAAAAGGCATAAAGGACAATTCGCTATCAAAAGAAGTTGGAATTTTCGCACCCTTTCACCAAACAAATTTTTGCTCAAGTGATCGTTAATCCGCAAATTCGTGCGAACTTTTAAATACGTTATCCTTTTTCATTATACCTGGTGAATTGAATTGAATCTTATGTCATTGACATCATTTCCTGCATGTCGAAAAAGTCATAAAAAAACAAAATGCTGGGATTGTGTTTAAAATTGGACCTGTTAAATATAATTTTTTGAATTCTTTTTTATAATCATAAATAAAGCTTATTCCAGATTTATTTCCAGAGCGTGGGCTCATGTCTAGA
>CM044434.1:43113299-43152996 GCA_024363595.1 Xenopus borealis | reverse complement strand
ATGTATTTTACTCTATTTTTCAATTTATTAAGGCTTTTCTTCCCATACAGGAATAGCGAATGACCTAGGCCAAATGGTTAGAAGTAGTTATGCCCTGGCAATTGCCAAATGCCAAAGTACATTGATTGTTTGACTACTATATGCTTGCAGTTATGCTCTTGCCCTACCATGCCTGTAATAAATTCCCAGCATTTCTAAGCAACCCCCTGTTACTTTAAAGCTGCAGACTGATATTTTCTGCACTAAGCAGTGCTCGCCAGCTGGCATGGTAGGAGAGAAAGGATTTATGTTTATTTAGATGCTCTGTTGGCAGCAGAATTCCCATTGCTGACCAGATCATTCTGTGCTAATATGGTATTCCGGGAGTAGATGCAAACGGACATTCCCTTAAAAAAATAGAATTCTATAGAGGATGAGTACTGTGCATAATTTTTCTACATAATGTTTTCATTCATGGAAATTTAGCAGAAAGAACATCATTCCTTCCTTCTTATTTAATCAGTGAAGTGCAGCCCATTCTGCGGAGAGGAACGTCGACCTTGGAACTGAAGGTTTTTTTTGTTCCACTCCTGGTATATGTGTGTTCATCAGAATTCTGGGATCTAGACTGATAACATGGCTGCAAGTATCCTCCCATCGGAATCAGAGCCCACAGCATCACATCTGTATTCAGCCGGAGTCTTCCTAGGAACAACTTCACTTAATTAATATTACATTTTTCCCTGGCATGCACTTGGTGAAGGTTTTATCAAAGCTTGCTGGGTCAAACGGCTGTTGTGAAGCTCATCTAGAATGCAAGGCATGAGATTGTGTCCTGCAGCACCTAGGGGCTTGTGTTAATAGCTTGGAGGTTTCCGTGTGCAGTCAGCGTTGCCACTACTAAAAGTCTTTCCTACCCGCTAGTTGGTTCAATAAATACTTTTCCAACTGAAAGTGATAACATGGTTATAATGAACCCACAGTGAGATTTGATCAAGGCCTAATACATTATAGGAAAATCATTTACTCTGTTTCGGTTTCTGTTGTCCATGACATTTTTAATTACTCAAAACAATTACCCAACGCCACCCCTCTATTCTCGGCTGAGACGTCTTTAGTTGGATACATGACTCTAAGGTGCGGATAACACAAGCCCAAGGGGAACTGTTAGCATAACCTTAATTATAGAGGTTAAAGTGAATAATGACAAACCCTATTAGTCCTAGCATGGCTATATTTAAATTTGCTGTCGCTTTGAAGAAAATGTGTTTTGTGGGAATGGGATGATTTATTTCAGATAAATAATGCAGTTTTAAAAAATAAGAACATAAATCTACTTTATATGGAAGTCATTGGTTCAGTCAGATGTTTATTTTGCAGGGCAGAATTTTAAGGAATTAAAAATTTTAGAACCTTGCCCAAAGTCTCACCTGTACATTTTTAAACAGCTCTCCATGAAACGTTTGAACACTTAAGTAACCATTGTACAACCAACACAATGGCAAGAATTGCCTTACTAAATTGTTTGTTAGCTGCTTGGAGGACAAAACCTTTTTCAAAACTCATACCACTGACAATCTTGGACATCGGCTTATTTCTGTTTTCCTGAATTTGGCTGATCCAACCTGTCTTCCCTGCTTTGTTTTAGATTTTTTTTAATTGTTCCCTGTACCTTTATTCATCCTGCTAAAACTAAATAACTCTGACTCTTCATTTATTCACTAGAAGAGCTCTATGCAAGAAGAGGCAATTCCTTGCACTTTCTGTCACTTGCAAAGGATTCTACTATATCGGTATCTCTAACTCTATAAAAATATTGCATAAAGCAGCTCATATTATTTAAACCCTTCTTTATGTAAATAAACCATTTTCACAATAATATACTTTTTTAGTAGTATGTGCTAGGGATGCACCGAATCCAGGATTTGGTTTGGGATTCGGCCAGTATTTGGATTCGGCCAAATCCTTCTGCCCAGCTGAACTGAATCTGAATCCTAATTTGCAAATTAGGGGCAGGGAGGGAAACTGCATGACTTTTTGTCACAAAACAAGGAAGTAAAAAATGTTTTCCCCTTCCCACCCCTAATTTGCATATACAAATTAAGGTTCGGATTCAGTTCGGTATTCAGCCAAATCTTTCTTAACGTATTCGGGGGTTCAGCCGAATCCAAAATAGTGGATTCGGTACATCCCTAGTATGTGCCATTGGGTAATCCTAAATAGAAAATTGACATTTTCAAAAATAAGGGCTGCCCCCCTGGCCCCCTGGGATCCTAGGATTCATGGTGCAAACAAACAAAACAAAACAAACCGTACATATTAGGTCACATGAGCCAATTAACAGAGTTCTGTCTTTTGCTTCCTACAAGTCTTCCTGTTACAGTTAGAGCCGAAGTGTTTGGTTGGATTTAGTAATATGTCACTTAATATGATATTAAAATATGTTGCTGAAGTATTTCTCTTGGAGATATAATTTATAACAGTTCAGGGTAAAAATAAAAACTGGGTAAATAGATAGGATGTGCAAAATAAAAAAAAATGTTTCTAATATAGTTAGTAAACCAAAAATGTAATGTAAAAAAGGCTGGAGTGACTGGATGTCTAACAGAATACAACACAACTTCCTGCTTTTCAGCTCCCTAAATCTGAGTTAGTCAGCAACAGTTAGTTTGCCATTGATCCTCAGCATTCAGCTCAGATTCAAAAGCAACAGTTATGACCCATGTGGCCCTCCCTCAATTCACTGATTGGTTACTGCCTGGTAACCAGTAGGTGTAAACAAAGAGAGCTGGAAGTAGGGTTCTGTTCTGTTAGGTTAGACTTACAGTCACTCCAGCCTTTATACATTACATTTTTGGCTAACTATGTTAGAAATATTTTTTATTTTGCACAGCCTATCTATTTACCCAGTTTTTACTTTTAAACCGAACAATTCCTTTAAATTATACCCCACATTTTTTATTTATTCAGTTTTATTTATTCAATTGGGCTTCTGTAGAAACTGAACATATTAAAAATACATTATATATATATATAACACAGACAACCATGATAGCCTGTCTCTAAAAGACAATTTCCTCTTCCTCTTCTTAGGCACATTTACCAACTCTCTCACTTTGGTTCATTGTTTGGTAATGAAAACTGGGACTAAAAGTCCATCTTCTTTCCACAGTATATGGTTCAGATTAACTAGAAAGCAAAGGAAGTGTCCCACAATCCAAAAGAAAGGGAGGGGTTGAAAGACTCTGTGAGCCTAAGGGGACTTGGGAAAGATTTCCTGCCATGACCATGGCAGTTATCTCCTTTAAAGTGGACCTGTCACCCAGACACAAAAATCTGTATAATAAAAGTCCTTTTCAAATCAAACATGAAATCCAATTTCAAATTTTAATTAAGGCATTCATAGCTGTTTTAAGCTCATTTAAAAATCTCAGCTGTCAATCAAATATTGTCTGCCACTCCTCTATGCCTTAGGCATAGAGGCGGGGCAGATAATTACTTTCACTTTCTATTCAGCACTTCCTAGATGCCACTGCTCCCCACACATTCCCCCAGTTCTCTTAACCATTTAATTGTGTAGCCAGGACATGGGGATAGACATCTGGTCCCCAATTCTGGCGCAGAAACAAGATTCTGAGATTATGCAAGGCTTGCCTTAATAACAGTGTCCACAAAATGGCTCCTGCCTGTTTGTTATAATTATGAATTCCCAGACTGAAGAAAACAAGATTAAAATAATTTATATAGCGTTATTAATGTTCATTTTGCTTGACTAATGTGATAAAATAGTGATTTTGAATATTTTTTTTGGGTGACAGGTCCACTTTAAAAGCTAATGGTGGGGGAAGATTAAGCCCTGTGATGTCAATACCTTGGTCAGGGGTAACCTATCCCAAGAAATGCTTCTATGCAGGGTGGCTGGCCTACAAAAAATGACCAGAGGTAGTTGGGGCCAGGGTTTACCTCAATGTGGTATGGTGGCTTGTAAATAAAAATTCCCTTTTGGAAAGTATACACAATTGCATAGATACTGCATTGATAGTGAGACTGGGGACCAAGGAATGTAAATATTCCATATATCGATATATTTGCAATATAATAGATTCTGGAATAGTAAGCTTATACAGGTGTAGTGTTTTTATAAAGAGCCACAGGAGTAAACTCTATGTGCTGTAGGCTCCATACTCAGCAGCATATTAATTAGAATATCCCAAACGTCACTCCGACAGTGAGCCAGCTGCACTCTGCAGCACTCAGGGGGCTGCTAAGCTCCAGAAGTGACAAGCAACCACAGCTGCATTTTACATTCCAGTTGGCTGGGAAAGTCGTTTTTAGGAAACACAGAGAATTCCCTGTCGGTGAAGCCTCTCTCTACTGAGTAATGAACTCATCTTAAAGTGTTGCTAATCTTGCTAAGTTAAGGGAAGTAGGAGAAAATGGCAGGAAGGGATCTGTACAAAGTGTTTATAGTGAATCATTTATCAAATCAGCATTCAGATGTCAATAAATTATTTTAGATTTCCTGTAAAAATAAACGCACCTTTTTTTTATCCAGTAAACTTTATTTATATATAACAATAGTACAAAGTGGGTCCTTGGCTTGCAAAATAGGAGTGTTTCATATTTACAATAGGTACATAATAATATATTAAAATAATAACAAAACTTTTTTGTCTCCGAACATTTTTAAATAATTAAAACTTTAAGGTTTTTTTTTTTTTGTCTTTTGATTTTTTTTTTAATTTTCACAACATCTGTAAAAATGACAGAAAAAAAGCGAGGCAGACGAGAAAATTAAATTAGAGAAAGCAAAAGACACACTATCGTTCACAAGTGCAGTAGGGCTGGGGAGAAGCAGGCCCACTCTCAGAGTTTGGACTCTGCAATAAAATTGCTCAGTTTGGTTCATCATCTGACACACTTTGCTGAGAGCTATAGAAAAATAAAGACTGCTATGGAATTGTGGGTACACCTGGTTGGCACAAATATGCGCTCTTGAAATTTGTGAAAGAAAGTGACTTTCTAAAATGCCACTCAATGTCCAGCACACAAATCACACAAGACCACAATGTTTTTGACTCTCTACTGGGAACGGGTATATTCAACCTGACAATAAGGAAAGCTCAAAGATGATCAGTCATAAAAAAATATGGGAAGGTCTATATTATAAATTATCAAGAGCAGCTCCAGCCGCAAACCAGACATGATGGTGGGGAGCTCGGTAGCAGTCAAGGTTACAATGAACAATTCAGACAATGGAATGCCAGAGATATTGTTTGTAGAGTTAAGCAAATCATATTTTTTGCCATTTTGCACACTGATTTCACCTGGCTCTATTTGATATAAACAGTTAAACCTGATTCAGAATATTTCCACTGAATGGATACAAATCAAATCACAAACCACGCCAATTCATTTACTGTATCTCTAACTTTAAATGAGGACTAAAAAGAGAGAAACATTAAATACATATAATGAAAATCGGAACTTAAGGCCAGCACTGTATTGCCCTGCAATTTGCTGCATGGCCTCTAAGCAGAAAAGATGACTTAGCAAGAGAAGATTGGGGGCTTTGGTCTCCAGTGAGGGAACAATAAAGTTGCAATAAGCAATGCAGACCTCCTTGTAGCACATGAAACAGGTTGCTAACCCACCTGGTTGGACTGTCTCATTGGCAAGTCTGCCATTGTTTCATGTGCTCCCAGGAGCTTTTTAATTGGTTGTTTATATAAAGGGAAACAATAGCTGCTTTTACACAAGAGGCATCAAATGAAAGAATTGTTATAGATGTCATATCAACTTTTATAATCATGCCAACAATGTTAAGTATGGCTTTTCTTGCTGAGTAAAACAAGAAATGTTTTTGTTCTAAAAGTATTGCTCAGTATTACCAATCAAGCATTCACCTATCAAGGGGGCTAAATATGAGTATGTTAGGGATGTTTAACTTTATCAGTAAGCAGTATGGCTGCCCTGAACATATCCATTTAAGCTGTGATAAGGCATGCACATGTTCATAGTTGATCCTTTCACATAAGAGCAATGCACTAGATTCCCTGCGGCACTTAAATGACCAAGAAACAAGTCAGTGACTAAATCATGCAGTGTTGCAACAGACCGGAGTAAAGCAATCGAAAACAACATTGCAACAAGAGGCTGATGTTCCAAGAATGTATATAACAAACAAATAGCAATAAAAAATAAATATCCAAAGCTAGTTCAAGTAATGGCTGTTGTAAACACATCATCGTTAAGAAATGAATTTGTGGGCAATGCTTCTGACTAAGCTGATCGCGTGCAAACCGTAAATGAGAATAATGTAAATGATGGGTAGCAAATGACAAATGAAATTACCCAAGCATTAATTCCAGAGTGTTCATAAAATTCCCTCTTCGGCAGCAAATCATGGCATATGATAGGCTTTACAAAGTGAGGGGGAAAACAACAAAAGCACATTAGAAATGTTTGTGGCAAAACATATCTTCAAGCAAATCTCTCCACCATCTTGTTTCTTTAGAGAGATGATTTAGTAGTATACAGAACGACTGTCTCACTTCAACAGTGATTCCCTGGGGGAAAAGTCATGTTAAATTGGGCAATAGCCCAGGACCCACCAGGACAGGGGCTTGCTCTACAAAACTTATTATTTTTGACTGAAGCCTCCCCCAGATATGGCATATTTCCTATAATCATATGGAAAAGCTCAACCATTTATTAACGTACAATTTTGGAATATAGACACACAGAATATAGTTCCAAAAGGGATAGTTTTTCATAAAAAAGCTGGTATTTGTGATAACAGTTTATCTGCTCTGATTGGTTATGCTAGGCCCTCACTTCATGAAGCACAGACTATTTTTTGCCATCACCTGTTTGAGGGTAAGCCTATCACAAACTTTTTGGGGCAGCTGTGGAGGGGGGGCAATGAATGTGCTATTTGCTCTGGGGCCACTGATACATTAATGGGATTCTGTCAAGGGAAACCTGATATGGGGCTAGACATGTTCTTAGTTTTCCAGATGCCCTCAATCATGTGACTTGTGCTCTGATAGATTTCAGTCACTTTTTTTGCTGGGCTGCAAGTTGCGGGTGATATCACCCTCCTCACTTCCCTTCAGCAGAACAATTGGAAACTAACCAGGTAACAGATCCCTGACACCTGCATTGCTAAAATGCTCCCATGCCCAACCTAGTGATAGATACGAAAACAGTACTCAATAGTAAAAATCCAAGTCAAGCTAACCCAATTCGTGACTCCTTAAATTACAGTCTAAAAGCAGTTCCATTTTGAAGTGCTATCTCTTCTTGAAAGCACATGACCAAGCACAATGACCTGAGATAGCTTGTGTAATTTAGTAATAAAAATCTATACCTTAAAAATAAAGAATCCCTTTAATGTAGCCGTGGCCAGGGGGTCCAAACAAAGGCTAGTAAGAGTGAAATTTGGAGAAGAGTGACTTCATATTTGAACCATTGTTTTAAGTTCATCTTTTGATTCTAAAAACACTGAGCTATGCACAATGGCGCATAGAATTATATTATAATGAGATGCATTTCAACATCTGGTGCAGACTTTTGAAAAGGCAGACAAAGTGCATGTTATGTTATGAACACAACATTCATTTATATTACTGGCCATTTAATGGTCATTTCAAATATAAGTCATGAACAATGAAGGTGGTACAGAGATGGTGAGAAAACATGGACATGCATGGCCTCATATGCCTTGTACTGAACTGATTTCTATAGGATAATATACCCTTATCAATTGCATTGTCTTTAGTGATTGTGGCTCAGCTGTCAGAAACATGCCCATTAATTAACTCACTACTGACATGTTCCATTCACTGCTCTTGGTCATGGTGTAGGTAAACTTGCAATATGATAGTGATAATGGTCCAGTGATTTGAAAGGGTTTATGGGAACGCACATCTTGCTTTGATGTGTCTGTTAATAGTTCAGCTGGTGAATTGAAAGTGGCTGTCAGTGAAGTTCCACAAAACTCAACCTGTGGAAAGTGTGTCTTTAAGCCGAGGTTGGCACTCTGAAATGTTCCACGGTATGCCTTTGTTAAACACGGCTGTGTATCATGGACATCTTGAAAGTCATCTCTTGAACCAGTGCAAAATATGCCAACATTGGCTAAATAAGAGGAACAAAGCAGAATTGAAATTCCCTTTTGTATCCCAAGATAGGCTAAATAATGGTCTCTTTCCCCAAAATAATAAATAACAGAAAAAGTAAGTCAGTTGAAGAGAAGACAAGCTAAACAATCAACCAAACCAACAGAGCAGTTGTCATTTGTTGTCTGTAGTCATGTACTTTACACTGAACATGCAATAAGCAGCCTCTTAGACATCTCTGGAGTCTTCACATTCAGGTAAGGAATGATGTGTTTGGGACAGGTTCTGCTGCTTTCCTTCTTCTGTGATAGGTTCAGACTACTGTTAGACCTATTGATACTTCATGTAGTTCTTCACAGTTGGAAATAAAGTAAAGGGAACCCTGTCACTCTGTTGAGTCTTTGCCAGAAGACTACCCCCCCCCCCTTCAAAAGTTAAGGGGACAAAGTAAAGTTCAGCTGTCGAAGCTCATTGCTCCTATTAGTTGTTCCACTTTGTAAGCTAAGCGGTGCCGTCGTCCTTGTTCATCATGCTCCAAGGCTGTGATGAGCTGTAGTAGAAAAGACATTTAGGAGTCAATTTCTAGTAACTACATAATCACAATTTAACATGTTATAGAATAAATACGATAAAACACACCACATACAATCATTAGAGCAGACTCCTTCTGGACTTATGGGCAGTCAGCATAAATTCTAATTATATTCTCTTTCCATCTGAAGAAAGGCCTTTTAGACATATGAATAATAAAGGTGAGCTCCTTTTAGTGATTAAGGGTTATGACATAATAGATTTTTTATGTGATTTTTTTCTAACAGCTAAAACTGAGAATTTAATTTGCTGAAAGTCCGAAATGCCACCTGCCATTTTGGACTTTCAGCAGAGTAAATTCTCAGGCTTCTACAAGCCTATAGAATGAACCATTTAACTTATATCTATTCATAGATAAGAATTAAAAAAAGGAACTTTCTGAGTTCTATATTTAACTCTAGTACCTGCACTATAAAATAAGGAAATGTAAATAATAAAAAAAAATGTTTTGTCAAAAACATGCTTTCGTATCTTGGTCCTGCAGGGGTCAATCGTTATCCCAGTGGCCAAACAACTGAAAAAGCCCAATTTCTCCCTGCATGACCCATTTCGCTTTGTCAAAAATTTGCGAAACGGCAAATAAGTTGCCAAACACATTGATGTCAATGGGCGTCAAAATGCGTGACAATTTTTCAAGCTGTGCAACATTTTTTAACCATGCAACATTTTCCTACTATCCATTATAGTCTATGGGTGTTTTCTCATTGGAATGAGGTGAAATATTTTGCTCATCCCCAGTCATAAACCATGCAAGAACTTACTTACTATGTAAGAGTATCAGTTCCATGGGGAAATTATTGCATCCTAATAAACTATTAGTATTGTAATCGAGAAGCACTGAGCTATGGACTTTATATCCAGTAGGCGGTAGGGAAAGTTATTGCTGTTGTGAATCACTGTCCATTGCTGTGTTAAACGGCGACTTACAAAAAGATCTGAAATATGGCACTGTTCCAATATATATATATTTGGCAAAATCTGAACTGGGATTTCAGCCCACAGAATGCTTAGGGATAATCGGTTATCCTAGTAGTTTAAAGACTGCCAGATACAAGTGCAATTTCTGCTAATGTTTTGATTGTTTCCATTGACCCTTAAGCTTTTGTTTTTTAATAGCAGTCCAGAGCACAATGAACATGTGCAGTGACACTGACACTTATGAGTTGGCTCAAATCCAGGATGAGAAGCTGCTGTGAACAACTTGAAAGAAGTGGATCATAACTGATTAAGTTTCGCTAATAAAATACAGCAAATATCTATATTCTTTTGTAGGAGTTACAGAGATGTTTTTGTGAACCCTCTTCAAGTAATTGTATTCTAACCAAGCTGCATTCTGACTACTCACCTCTACACTGTATTTACTAACATATGAGTAAATCTCATTCAGGGCACTCAGCATGTTGAATTCTGCAGCATGCATGCGGGACTGCTCTGCGAGGTAGGCATTCATATCTTGGTCACTGATGGCTGGGAGTTTGGCAATATCAGCATAATACCTGTAATATGAGAAGATGGGGGTTACATATTTGGCATACAATACACTTAATCAATTATGGAGTGGTTCTAATAATTGACAGTGGCCAATTTGATGTTTACTTTACACATAAGGATACAAAATGCCATGTATTAGTTGCATTGGATTATACCAACTGGAACAAACACTGCCCCCCTAACATTTCCTCAGTAAATATAGAGATGGTTTGGATACAGGCCTGGATTTGTGGAAAGGCCACCTAGGCCCGGGCCTAGGGTGCCAGGATTTTAGGGGGCGGCATGCTGCCCATCCACACCCACATTGGTTCAGAAACACTGGGTATACGCAGGAGATACAATAGTTTTTTTAAATTTCCCTTGCACCAATCCTCATTGCTCCAGTCCTGATGATGAAAATTTGTGAATAAAGGGCAGAGTATGGGGGCGACGAATGGCATTGGGCCTAGGGGCACCCGCTATGTAAATCCGCCCCTGTTTGGATATCATTTTACACAGTAGGAAACATTCATTTTTCTATGCTCAAAATGTGGGTTTCCTATTCAATGGCACTAACCTTTCCACCCAATTCTTGTAGTTGGGGATGTCCTTGGCATAGAGTAGTTTGTTGCTGGGCGAGTCCTTGCCCAGTCGATGCTCTGAGGTTGAGCAGGAGTCCATAAAAGTTTGAGCCACTACAGAAAGGCAGGCGTCAGTGATACTTCCCTTGTGGATGTCAAATACAAACTGGGGGTTCTTGATGACATTCACCCAAAATCGGAGAGGCAGGCTGAATAGAGATTTAGTGAGACAAAGGTAGACATTAAAGTGGTACAATCACAAGACAATATCAAATTAGTATTACTTTATATATTAATATATATTAATTCTTTGCATGTGTCTGCTTACCAGTTGCTTTTCCATGTGTGCCTCACATCTGTGTCATAAATGCCATGTCTGTCAGCCTGCTCATCTAGGAAGTCAAACATGTATTTGATAGCCAGTGGGAGAGCACTGCCTCGGTGCACTGTACTGAACAGTGTCTCAAACAGGTCATCCACAAATTTCTGTAGCGTTCCCTGTGGTGGAAGAGAAACATACATTAGTAATTTAATATATTCTTACAGTCTACCACGCTATTCTTATTAGGCCTGTACAAATTGGAAGAATATATATAAAACAGTTGATCACCACACAATGACAATACTGAATCAACAGTGGTTGGCTTTGGTATCCTATACAACCATCCTCATCATTTATTTATATAGCGCCAACCAGTTACCCAGTGCCATACTAGTGCGTAAGTATCTACAATTAGATAGCAAAATATTCAAGTGTTGGGAACTCTGATTAACAGACATTTTTGGAGGTTTAACACAAACAAGGCTTGTAGATTACTGCGACCTACCTTTGTAGCGAGCAGCCGAGTCAGATAGATTTCGGACACCATCTTGCTTCCCCGATCTCCTTCTTTCTGGTCTCCGTGTTCATGGTTTTTCACCAGATGCCAAACTTTGACACCACTTTCCAGATCTGGGGTGATCATTGGGGCACGTGAACGCAGGCTGTCGGGGCTTCCTGTGTAGCGGAATGTGGAATCTGTAGAATATATTGTAGATTATGAAGTATTTACATTGTGTAGATCAGGATAGGCAATATTTGCAATGCTAAAGGAAGAAAGAGAAACATAAGAAAATAGCCTGTCGCTTGGTGCAATCAGGTCTGGGCCTGGATTTTTAAGCTTGGGAACCATAACATCCCGAGATGAATAAATGACACCAGCTCTGTTGTCAAGTGTAAACATATAAGTTTATACTGTGAAAGTGGGGGCACGGGAAAGCTATGTCCCTGTTTGTGGGTTGGAGTAAGAGACTGGTGTTTGTGTAAGGAAGTGATCCTTCCGGCTCTCCCTAGTCATTATGTCCTTCTCTGTCGAGTGACTCCATTCACACTGCTATTAATGTCAGGCCCGTTGGAGCCAAGAGGCAGCTTTTTCTTTTTAGATCTGTCTGCCAAACAATGTGTCTGACTGCACTGATTACTGCTATCTTTCTATCAAGCAATACATTTTCAAGAGTTGGGTTTTTTTCAGCACAATCATATTTGCTATCATTTTGGCTGATTTACATGCTAATGAAGGAAAGAGAATGTTTTTACTGCGGTCTCCCTTGCAGGCAGCTCTCAGCTGCAGATTTATGACGCTTTATTGCGTGATCAGCATGAAAATGGCACTTGTGAATCCTTGCTGGGAAGTGTAACCATAGCAATTCGTAAAGATGGGATTTATTTGCAGTCCCTGGTTAACTCTTTCCTTGCCATGACCACACAGACAGGTACCATTCTGTGCCACTATTTGTGTTAGTGCCAGAGATCATGGGATGGACAAAGCATTAGCAAGCTCAGCTATTGCCTGCCATGCTGTTTAGATAAGCAGACTTCAGTGCAGGGACAATATAAATATATTCTATTATGTACTATAAAACTGAAGACTTACAATGATATAAAATTGTGCTGAAAGATGAAATCACTGTGTTTACCTTTCATTTTATAAACCCTAACTGCATTTAATATACCCCTAAATGTGTTTTATAGGGTTCAGCAGAAGAGTCTTCTGAGTGATAGAATCTGACTTTGCTTATTCCAATCTCAAACCAGTGAGCCCACCCAGACATACGTACTGCTTTGTTTGCTAAGGATTAGATAGGGCTTTTTTAAAATTGCTTGGAATGTTTTTTATTCTTATATATATATATCCAGACGTCTTAACTAATAAAATATTTGGGCTAATGGCATATGCAGTGTATTTTACTGGTGATAAATGGTCTCCTGAAGCTCTGATACTTCTTCACTGGACGTACGCATATCATGTGTGCCATGAGCCTTTAAGGATTCTGCATGCCTTTCTCTCCCTTATAATGGCTCATAGTTGGGCAAACATGTCTAAGAAAGCACCATTAAGCTTACGAAGCAAATACTGTGGATCCTAATTTCCCTTCAACTGGCAGCAGAACAATGCAGGAGAACCACAGAGGGGCATAATGAGACTCTCAGCACTGATGATATGCAGCCTAGAGGCAGAAACAATTTAACAATACTAAGGGGCCAGTGGGGACTACAAAATAGTCTTTTTACCTTCCTTCCAGTACCCAGTGGGGGTAAGGCCAGGATACACTTTCAAATGCTACTTTGGGTACTTATTTAACCTATATACTGCAAGCTTAAAAAAGAGATGCTCTAGTTTCCTCTCACTCTCCAAAAACATGGGTAGGTTAAACGGCTCCTGATAATATTCACAATATAATATCACTGTGTGGGAATGTTACAGGGACCTTATATTGTAACCCTCACTGGACAGGGACTGATATAAACAACGTAAGGCACTGTGGAAAGTGTTGATGCTATATAAAAGAATAATAATAACATCATATTATGCTCTCACCATATCTGCTGATGGATGTTCGGGAGATGCTAGCAGAAGCTGGGATATTGTAGGATGAGGTTTGTTTTGGAACCAGGGCTACAACAGACCGGTCTGAGACCTATATAAAGATGAGAAAATCAATCCAAATTAGTATATTACTGACCTCTAGTGGGCAGGACAGTGAATTGCTCAAGAATATATTCTGGTAGACAGTTAATATTCCATTGCTTTAATATTAACCACATGCAAATACAGGTAAGGTTAGTACACACCAGTTAAATAATATTTAGAGGGGGTAATATAGTCTTATCTTTATCCATAATAAACCTACATATGTGACTCCCCACTGCTCAAGTAGCACTTGCCTAATTTCAAAGGCATCTGTTGGCTGGAGCAACATATAGAGATGTTCAAAGCATCATCTCTTTGGAGCTAGTTGAGTGGGTGATGTATGTTATGGGGAGTGAAAATTACTGTGGATGCATTGCTGTTTGGATTCGAAAATGTGTGAAACTTAAGTGTGGGTTCATTCTCATTTGCATGTGTGTTTGCAATATGGGATGTTAAGTGTAATTTGATAAATCATCCACCAGGTAGTGCAAGAAAGCTATTAGTAGTGTGGCTGCAATATACTATCCCACCACTAGAGGTATAAAAAGGGGACCACAACCTGGTTTCAGGGTCTTAGTTGGGAGGAAACGGCACAGAGCTGAAGACTGGAGGTGAAGAGAATAGGAATAGATTCAGGTGAAAAGTAGGTAAGAGGGATTATAGCAGACACTAGGTCTGAGCTAGGTTGAGGGGGTAATAGACCCCTTCAACTGAAACAAAGAGATGTTTTACGTATATCCATAAATTGGATATATTGTGGCCCCAAGGTCTAAACAGGGAATTAACCCCAGCCATGTTTATTTATATGTACTGTAGGTGGATACTCCTTATCTATACATTAATATTGTTTGTAGTCACCAATTGCTTTTATAAGTTGACACTTCCTAACAATATCTTTTGCTTTTTAAGCATATTAATGGATTTGAGTTTGGTGCTCGCTGAACTCCATTGGACTTTCACCAGGAACTGGACTTTTATGTATATGAACTGGGGGATGGTACCTATTCAGCAAGGGGAGGGACTCATAACTCCCATCCCTCACTACCCCTATATAAAGTATTTTTTTAGTGTGACACAACAGGCTTGATAAAGGACCCAGAGGGGTCTTAAACATAGTCCATTTTTATGTATATGGGCTTAATAAACCACTTCTGACACAATTCAAAGGGTGTGCATCCAGATTTTTCTTGCAGTTGAGCTAAGTTAGTGAGCATGAGCCACCTGATGTTCCAACAAGAGGGTAGTGGGGATAGTGCCCCCATGGATTTTCCACAGGATAGGGACACACAGAAGTGTTTAGGGCAGTGGTATGGTTTGATGTGCTTCTGCTAGTGGTCAGTAGAAAAAGTCGGAATAGTCGGAATAGTAGAGGGGCACCTGTGAGGAGTGCTGGATTACTGAGACAGGTGAGTAACAGGCATTCCCAGTGACTGGAGATAAGTGTAAGCACCGGACCTAGCCATCTCCAATAGCAATCCTCTGGATAAAAAGGTTAAATTGGAACGAGCCTGTGTGACTATTGTGCAAGTTTAATGTTTATTCCTGTGTAATGTTTGTGGCCATGGTGAAACTGTCTGTGTAATAAAGTCCCTGGTTGTCTCCTCACTTGGAGTTTGTGTTCTATGTGTCCAACAGGTGATTACGCTTCCTAGAAGCAATGTGTTGCCATTGTTTTTATCCCATATTACTTTCCAGCAATACACATAAATACATGGCAAACAGGAGCAGGACGGGGTGTGAAAAAAAATTAAATTTAATGTGACTTCTAAGGTCATCATTGGGTAAATGAAAGCTAATGTAATATATGAGGTCAGTCTTTGTTTCAATGAGCAAGACTCTGACCCATGAAGACCTGGGTTGCATTCATGTGAGGGCTACTTAATCTCCTTGTGCCTTAGGCACCACAACTTACAGTGTAAGGTCTACTGGGCAAGGAACTGCTGCTCCAGCAATTTTACATGTGTAGTATAGTGCTACAGTACCTCTCCAAAGCTGTGTGTTTCTGTAGTTCTACTGCTTCTATACCATACTGTACAATGGAACTGTCAAAAAAAGCCACCATTTAGCTATGTGAAATTTAATGCAGCCCTGTTCACATTTGTGGTTGCCGCCTGCTGCTACTTTGTTCTTACCCTTTCAGTTGTGTGAAGTGCACAGATTCACAGAGAATAAGGCAAAGTTATTTTTAGCTGCAGTAACTTCAACATTCCCTATTGCATGTTAATAATCTCTCTACATTAAGGGGGCCAATTAATTGGCATACTACATATTTATAGATGCCGTCAATGCCATATACAGGTATGGGACCTGTTATCTGTTATTCTTGGGACCTGGGGATTTCTGGACAAGGGGTCTTTCTGTAATTTCATTCTGATGTAAAATTATTTTAAGTATTAAGTAAACCTTATTGGATTGTTTTATCTTCAATAAAGATTAATTATATCTTGGTGAGGTACTGTTTTATGTTTATGTTTTATTATTACAGAGAAAAAGGTAATCAATTTAAGAAATATGAATTATTTGACTCAAATATAATCTATGGCAGATGGCCTTCCTGTATTTCAGAGCTTTTTGGATAATGGATTTCCAGATAACAAATTCCATACCTTTATAGTTATCTATGCATCTTATATGCAGGTGGGGGAATAATAATACAATGAACGTCCATATCCAGCACAAGGGTCTACATGAAATGTGTTTTCTATGGTGGGTACCAAATCACATTAAAATGTTAAGCCCTTTATCTAATGAATATTAAGCTTTGTACTGCAGTAAATCTAACAGTGTTGATAGCAACCTAACCTTATGAACTGTATATTAATGAGTTTTTTTGTGAGCTATAGCTATAGCTTTTTGACAGCTTTGCTGAAAGCAACCCTGCACATACTGGGAGCTGTTTCCTGATATTTGTGCTAAACCAGCCCAGAATCCTGACATACATATAAGTAACGCAAATGGGAACATATAAGCATGTTTAGTTTACAACGCTATGTTCATGATGAAGAAAAAGCTGGCATTTTCATTAAGGCGGAAGAACAAAGAGAATCTAGCGGCTATCATAATGTTGTGCGCCATAAAGCACTCTTATTAAACCATTTTTTATTCTAACCGGTTTTATGAACTTTATAAAAATGTGATTTATGATTGGACAAGCAATAAAGTCATCTTTCAGAAACCTGAATTGCCTGTCCCTCTGTTACATCAGGGGGATTAATTAGACAAAAGTCAAACCGTAAATGAATATTAGTGCTAATGAGATTCTGTAATAGCTGCTTTAAGTAAAGCTCCATAGTTTCACCCTCCTTATAAATCGACCACATGCAAAGGAACAAAAGCGAAAGGAAAATTATTATTATTGTTCCGTTACACAAGATTTGGGATTTTTAATGAACCAGTCAGCAGTACTTCTCAGTATTCATTTTGTTTAGTTTCATTGGTTTGTAATTTAACATTTTGGAAAGACAGTATCATTCCATTCATGCCTGTCACCTCCTTGTTAAAGAGATTCAATTACCCATAACCTCCCTGGGCACTGAGCTGCAGCCCACAAGACAGAACTTCCATTTTTTATATTTAAGAGGGGAGACACAACTGCAATTGTTGCAGTGGAAAACAAGAGCAAACCACTGACAATCTATTCCATTTAATTCTGGCAAATAGTATGTTACAAATAAATCCTTTTAAGTTAAAGAACATAGTAGCTGCATTAGTGTGTTAACCCCAAAGCTTTAGGTCTATGAGCATGAGGCTGGCTGAAGTCAGACTAATGTTCATGGCCTCTCAGAAGAAATGAATGCACTGCCCAGCTCTATTCATTATAGATTATGCTATAAAAGGCATAAATGAAAGACAAACGGGGAGGCAGGGTTTCTTATTTAGAACTGTACCCCATACAGTGCCTAGGAAGCATCAAGCTGTTTTCAACAATCAAGCTGAGGGCTGCAATATACAACCACTATTTAAAACTGGGAGGCTTATAATACACAGAGGGAACAAATTAGTTGCCTTTATTCTGCCAACTGAAAGCAATGGATGTGGGCAGAAGAAAGCTGCCAGATATAAAGTGAAGAGAAGTAACAAATGGATGCTCTACTGATGCTACTGAAGAACTGTACCTAATATTACTGGCAGTTACACTAATGGGGTTGTGTAGTAAAATAATTAACATTTGCTCACATCTAATAACCAGTAGCAAACAATGATTAAATGCTCATTTGATTGGTTATTATGGGTTACTACTCATAGAAAATGGTGCCCCTTTTATGATATTCCCAGAATTAATTGAGAGAGCTGTTTAGCTCATGAATTTATCTAGAGAAGCTGCCCCACTGCCTCAACCCATTAGAAGGGAACAGAATGGAACTGGGTGACAATTAGGGTTGCCACCTGGCCGGTATTTTTGATGGTTGAGCCCAATGTTATTAATAGGAAAAAAAGATATATATATATATATATATATAGGAAGAATGGTATTTTTTTCAATTAAAGCACTTCATGTAGAGGAAGGTGAAAAGATTTAGTCCTTGTAAAGCTGTAGTTGAGAGCAGTTTAGGTCCTGCAAGCAATGTCTTAACGAAGGCAAACTACATGTAACTAGAGCATCACCATAGTAGCTACTATTTTAGGTTTTTGTTCATAGAATTCCTGCCCACCTGGTCTTTTCCCTTGCCAATGCAGTCAACTGATTCCACCTGAAACAATAGGAAATGTTCCTAATAAAACATCTTATATTATCTTAAATAATGTTATCAGCAAATAGTTGCAGATTGTATACTAAAATTATTATCAAATTATGGATCTAAGTTGTGTGATTTTTTTTAAAGTCAGTTTTTTCATCTGGAAATGTCTTAGCAGAAAGAACTAACTTAAAATGCCTCCTATTGAAGACTTGTGGAGTTGGATACCTGATAATGCATAAGTGTGTTCAGCCTTTTCCAGTCTCCCTCTATCTTGGTTGTGATATCTTCATCCTGTAGAACGACCCTGGCTATACGCCCCTGTCGCCATTCTGCAAGAGGTTCATCCAGTGGTTAGAGGAGCACTGATATTTGTGATTTGCCAGCAACTATGAAGCAAAACATTTCTATATCTTCTGAAAATATTTTAATCTAGAATAGGAAACTGTATTGAAATACTGACATAGGACAATGCTTCCTGACAATAATCCAAAGGACTAATGTTAAGGTTGGTTTGTGGACTAATGTCTTTTGTTTGCCCAATGACCCATACTAAAACTCAAATGGGTTTATACAATAAAAGGCAGCAAGTTTGCCCATTGCAGTAACCTGTAATCAACAGGTAGCATTTACTGGTCACTTGTTTAAAAGCAAACATCTTATTGGTTACTGCTCCTGGGAAAACTTAGTGCCTTCTATTATATATGGGGGATAGAGACGTATATGTAAATGACCTACCTAGATCCATATCAACAGCTCTCGGCCTCTGAGAGAATGGCACATTTTTGTAGACTGCATCCAGGATCTTCTCTTTTACTTGAGTGATGGTGTCACAGTTTAAAACCTTCACTGGAATCTCTGGACTGTTTTCATTATCTGGGTTCACGCAGTTCAGTATCTGCAGGAAGTGGAATGAGTAATAGAATCTGAGATAGGCGCAAAAAGGATGAGAAAGATGTTCAGCTGGATTGACATACGCAGCAGAGAATCAAGATGTAGAAACAGATAGCAAGAGACAGTTTGAAGAAGCATGAGAAATAGTGGATTCAGACATTACGGAGGAAGCAGTAAGATGGATAAGAAGCAGTGACAGTAAACCATTACAGAAAGAGAAAAGCAAGACTATGGAACAGGAGAAAGCTGAAATGTGGGGAAGATGAAAAAGAAATCAGAACATACTAATGTAGATGGAAAAAGGTACCTGAGCGAAAAAATAAGACTTAAACTACAAGTTTTCATGGCATCATATTAAACAAATATCTTGGTCAATTTATAGCCCTATGTGAAATTGGCAGCCATGGGCTTTCCAACGGTTTCATAATGGAGCCTTCTGTTTCTTTGAGATGCGTGTTTTATAAACTGATGGATAAATATGTACCACTTAAGGTTGAATTGCAAGTTTGCCACCTGCAGGACTTTTGGAAAGAAGAGCTGTCTTAGGTGTACTTACCAGTGTTTTGTACTCAATCTGTTGGCGGATCAGTTTATCTTCACTTAGTGAATAGCGGGCCTCCCCTGTAATGGAATCAATGGGACCTTTCTCCATCTGCTGCTTGATGGCACAGTGCAGCATGAACAGAGGCTCTCCGGCACACTCCTAAGAAAAGCCAAATACTGTCACTAGAAGAAAATGTATATGATTTTGTATAATCCCAGGGCTCCTAGATTTCCTAATTAAGAGTATAGTGTTCTGTTGTTGCCATGTGTTACTGCCTGGGTATTAATTTAGCCAATGTTGCCAAATAGAAAGTACAGTATAATCTTACCTTGAGGAACTTGTGCAGGAGAAAAGCAAACCAGTTTGTGAGCATCTTCTCTGCTACAGACTCTGTCCTGTAATGCAAAGATAAAAAAACAAAGAAAATTAAAGTAGCAGTCACAATCATCAGAATTTTGACTGTTAAAACATTACATTGAAGATAGACAACCTGTATTGCTTTTTTCTTTTTTGCCAGCCCATTCAGGCATAACACACTGCTCTACTATATCCATGAAAAGTGACAGAAAACAGTGCTAGAATTAACCTAGGCCACATGAGGCAATATAGATTTGTAGGAAGGTCAAACATGCAAGTGCTCATTTCATAGACAGTAGAATTGATTCGTTCATAGAACTAGAAAGCACAATATTGTTAGGCGCAAACACATCAGGGTAGACAGGGTCACAGATCCATTTGTTAGAATTAAAAGTGAATACAACAAGTGACAGAATAACAGAGATATCTATACTTTGATTGCACAGCCCCATTCAATGAAGGATGAGATGCAACCATACTGTATATGATACTGGGCCTAGGATCCTCTGTATAATTTGCTCTTTTAAAACCAAATTGTGATACAAGCCAGTTACACAACATGGGTTCCCCTAATGAATGCACCAGAATTAAATAGGCCCCATAAAATAGTGTACCCAGTTACTCCTTTAAGTGGGTATTGGATCATCGGTTAATTGGAAATGCATGGTTCGATAATGTGATCAGCATGACCCTCATTATCTGAATAAGTGCAAATTGGCCTCTACCATGTTTCACCAAACTGTACAATATCAAACCTATGACTGCACAGGTCAATCCATCAGATATATAATATATATAGAACTGAGATAACAGCAGTAATGTCCCATGATTACTTGTCCAGGGCCAGATAAATTTAATAGGATGACCAAGTTGGCTCTGGCCTTTGGTAAATGTAAATATTTGTTATAAGAAACTGGGTCAGGGGTATAGAAACTACAGTAGCTGCTTTGGACTTTCTAAAGTCTAGACAATAGAGGAGGTAGAACAATGCAGTAATTAGACCTTTCACACTTGCCTTTACCAAAAAGGCTCAAGCTGTATAGATTTTATATTTTATTCTTTTTAGAGTTCATTTTGGCCATGAATGATTTATAAGTCAATTAAGATAATGCCCCAGAGTGTACGTATCTTTTTTTGCATTGAGTGCACTAGATAATACACAACTTGAGGAAGCCAGCATCTTTTCCTTTCCCATAGAAAAAAAAAAGCCTAGTACAGCAGTTGCAGAGATCGGAATAAAATATTAAAGAAGACACTAGCTATTATGTTAAGTTAATTAAACCCATGATACAGTTTGGATAGACTATGACACTTTTAAAGGAAAGCTATAGCAAAATGAGAGAATGTACCCCATGTCAATGAAAGCTTTTCTGATGATAATTAAGAATGCAGAGGTTTTGCAAACTGAAGAGCCACTAATGGAGAAGTTGACTTGTATTATGTTTTTTACATTTAAACAAAGTACTCTGTAGTAATTGATTTCGCTTTTTTACTGTTCAGAAGCCTTTGATGTATTGTCTGATATCAAATGGCAGCATTCTTATATTTTTGAGCGGATTCACTGCTTGGAAACTGACTCACATATCTGCTAGGCTGAAGTGTGTGCTCTTAAACAAATCAAATAAGAAGAAGAATCAAACAAGAACGAGTAACCAGATATGCTGTAATATCACAATGGAGGTTATGGGGGATGATTCTAGATTTAGGAAAGGAGCAGACCATATGTAACTTTGGATATGTTATATGGGTGGTAGCAAATAACACAATAACTGTTCATTCTTTGTTTTGTCTATGATCAACCCAGTGGGATGTGGTCTACACTAACTCCTAGGGCATTTTGGAGCAGACTTGCATGGCATAGGATCTCACCCCAGGTTGGTTATGGCCCCAAGCAGATGTATTGTAAAAGAAATAAAGAATAATGAGACAGAAACAAACTAAGACATGGAAATAACTGCAAGCAAATTTCAAGTAGGAAAAATATGTTCTGTCTTCCTCAGAGTGCCATAGGATGGAATCTTCTCCTAGTGCAGTCTCCCCTTTTCCCTTCTTTCCATTATATGAACCCGAGGGTGCTGTTCTTGTGCAAGAGTGCAAAAGAGCTCCCTAATGCATGCACATAAATCCAATGGAAAGTGATGTGTTGCAAAGGGAAGAACATGTCCTTATATTTTGCTACAAGCCTGACAGCAGATATATTTTCTGCAAGTGGGTCATCTGTTCTGAGACCCATTCCTTTTGACAGGCAGACAAAATGACAGTCTCTATCAGATGACAGGGACTGAAGACTACAGCAGCAAAGGAATCAAAGCTTCCCATATTTACAATAAGGTTTGTTTGGAACGCTTCTCATGTTATTAATCCGGTGCAAGCTGGGCACACTTCATGTTAAACTTCACAAAAGAAAAGACAAATCTGGCTTTCAAAAGGCTCCTGTAATTTTTTTCAGAGCTGCGTGAATTTCAAAACCTCAAAGATTATTTCAGCAAATCTCTCCCCCTCCCCTCTCTTTTTTTTTTTTATTCCCAGCACAGCGGCCGTAATTATTACATTTCTTTTCTGGTCTTAATAAAAGGGAAAACGCCCCACAGAGCTTTCAGCCTCTGTAAAAGTGGGACTGGATTTTATATTGGTTTGTTGATTAACTATTTCATCTGTATCATCAGCCAAATCTCACATAGGCTTAAATACTATAAATGATATGCCTTTAGAAAACCTGTATCAAAATAAACGTAATATTATGGTCGGTTTGCTGTAAGTTGTAGCAGAACAACATCTAGAGAAAACACCTAAAAAGCTTGATAAGCCAATAGACATACTATATATTGAAATTGGCCGTCAATTAGGGATCTACTGTGTCTTCTACTACTGTGGCCCCTGCTGTTGGCCCTGCTGTCACTACTGTTACGCCCCTGATGACAGAAGAACAATCCTCTATAGATCAGAACTGTGTTTTCCAGTATGTATCACCAACATGTACTGCAGCATATTGATACCATTTCAGTAATAAGGTTCCCAGACCACAGTATTGATTTAATAAAGTCATTTGTCACATCAATGTATTGATTGTGCTCGCAGAACTATAACCTACAGTGCAGAAAGACCTTTTTTAAATGGTCCATTTAGACAGGAAAGAGTTAATACAAAATGAGCTTTCGCTAAGCAAAAAAAGAGTCCCCTTCTTTCAGGGAAGACAATGTTCTGTAACAAAGCAGGGGCATAAATAAAGGACATAAATAAAAAGGGCAGGCGAAAATAAATGTGGTGCAAAGATGCAATGTACATGCAAGATAAACCTAGTTATACCACTGAGGAAAAGCCGGGAATTTGGTTTTGGGAACAGATAAAATGGACTTTTAATCTAAATGTTGTATATGAAGCTGGAATCGGCCCTAAGGTAACCCACTACTGCTGCTTTTATCCCCTGATCATGCGCACCGGCATCCCAGATACCCCCTCTAGCGTTTTTATGGCCCTAAAAGACTCCCCCCGCCCACCTTGTATAAGAAATGTGACTGCCTCTATATCCCGTCACCAAACAAATTTCATTTTGAAACAACCAAGCATGTAATTAAATTGTAGGAATACGGCTGGAGATTTTTAATCTATCTCACTCTCCTTCTTCTGCGCTGTGTATTCTCCCTCAGGCCATGGCTGATCTTTCCTGCTCCGCATTAATATTTACCGTTCCCGAAAAATAATGGATGTGTACACGCAGTGGAGCCTCGGGGGAGTGGCTGTGTTTGAGCCATGGCTGCAATGTGCTGTAACTCTGCTTTGTACAGAAAGGGTTAAATGCCCTCTTCATTCCCATGATAGATTGTGTCGCTGCTTCAGTGTAGATACCTTTTTTTTAACAGTGCAGCAGATATTGCTGAGGACAGCATTGGGACTTTTGACAATACAACATACTTGTCTAAACCCTTGGGATGCATCAGCTGAGAGAACTGTGAGGCATTTTCAGAGAGACCAGTCAGACATTAGGGCATTGAACTCTCTTACCTATGGTCCTACAAATGCCAGCATTATCAGCTGCTACTGAGAGTAGATTTAAAGCAGCTAGAGGGCATCAGGTTTGCCAGGTATTCATAAGGGATGTGAAGGGGGTCACAATAAATCAATTGCAATGGCCTTGCCTTTTTTATGTTATGACAGAGGGAAACAATTTCTTCTGCACCCAAGACCTTTAATGGTCCCCACTATCACTGCCTGCTTTCCCCCGGTGCATACCAAATACACTTCTTCCCAAAAAATCTGCCAGTAATATAATTTTCTCTTCCAGTTACAAGGAAAACAAGAAGCAATGGAGTTAATAACCATTTGCTACCTATTTTTGGCTTGCTCAGTAAGAGCGATGAACTAATATTAATAGCTAGTAGTGAAACGGTAGCCTCCCCCTTCCTTCTCCCACAATCCCCAAGGGAAATTAACAAGGATTCCATTATTGTGTCTTGTGGGACAGTTTCAATGTTAGCGAATGCACCGCGATCTGCAGCAATTTCCTGTTGGAGAGCAAAATAAATATCCCAGTTGTTTTACGGAAGAGCAGAGGCTGCTTCATACTACTGTGTGCACAGGGCAGAAGAGTAAAGGTGGGGCAATTAAAACTGGCCAACAAAAATGATGAGGGTAACCTTAGAAGTTTTTCTTCCACAACATTTGGGAGTGGGGGTAATTAATGAGATTATAAAGGATTAGGTTAAAGTGTTTATAAAAATAACCAAAAAGAGGGTACCCTTTAATTACTTTGGGATATTAAGTTTATTGCTTTAAGTTTAACTGATATATATATAGATATATACTATGTTTAAATGAATATTCTAGTTTAGTTTAGTCAACCTCCTATCGGATGCTTAAAAGAGCACTCACATTAGCTCACATGTGCTTTGCATCCTAAACAACCCTTTCAGTCTTGGGCCCCGTTGTTTTTACATTTTTAGGTTTATATTCACATCTTAGGCCAAAGGGCTCTACACTGTAAAAGCAAAGGTGCTGGTCCAGGACCACAGATGTTGTTCCAGGGCTGCAAACTTTGACCCCCCTCCCATCTATAATGGTAAGTATAAGACAGCCCTCTCAAACTGACTTCATGCATTGGCCTTGAGTTCTTTTTGTCTCCAGATACTGCCACACTGTGAATCTCAGAGCAGATATTGTTTGGTTCTTATAGGCATCATCAAATTCTTTATTCCCTAGAGCGTACAGAAAATGTGCTAACAATATAACATGGATAAAAAAATAAGAATTTCAGATGCTGATTGCTACAGTGGAACTTTCCCATACACACAGCATCCTCTATTCCCCAGCAGGGTGAGCTCTTGGCTGCAAAAAAAATCCCTATCTCCCATATTTCTGCTGCTAAGTCAGGATTTGATCTCCAGCAGCTGACTCATACTTTCAACAGAGACACTACATCAGCGGCCTGTCACTTAGTCACACAGGCTCGGTACAGCCAGGGAAACCAGTGACAGCCCAACTGACAGAGGAATGTGTTTGCAATGACTAGACTGATACTGGAGTCTGGTAATGGGGTGATAGGTTACATGCTGTCCATCTAGTGTCAAGGCACTGCCATTAAATGTGCTTCCCTTAAAGCACTTTGTACAGTGGCATCTTAAACATTCAAAAAGCTGCAAGTTAAATAAATGTCTGTATAAAAAGTTAGACACTGCAAGTGGTTTTCATTAACACTTACTGGCTTCTGTTCATAGGTATTGCCTATATTTCTTGGGTGCTGCATTTAGATATCACATGACCATTTCAATGTGCTTTGTATGGAACAACAGTCTCAGAAGCATGGGGCTATTCGTTCCAACATATGGGGGATGTGTGCTCCTTTAACCCACTCAAAAGGTGCAACACCAACACATTTGTGTACACATAAGGCAAAATCATTACAATGCTCAGTTTGTGTTTTCAAAATGATCTAATAGATCTTCAAGCTGGGCTTCTAGAAACATCTAAGGGTTAGCAAAAAGGCCTTCTCCCCAAACATCACTCAAACTTGCCTACTCAGTTTAAAAACCACTGAATCAAATGGAACATTAGTGTTTAGGCACGCACATTAGGGAATTTTTCCAAGGTCATCCTTATTTGGGGCTTTAAAATGCCCCAAACTATTTCGAATGTAAAATGAAATATTGGAATATGTCAGCACAAAAAATTCTCACTTGAACTCAATATTTATGTATTTGGCTCAGTTTTGCTAAAAGGGCTGTAGCACTATGGAACAATGGGCACCGAACCAAAGTTGGGCTTCAGGTACCATTTAATTTAATCAGGAATTCTGGAGGGTACGACACAGAGACCCAGTTGGTGACAATGTTCCTTAATCAGATTCAGCACAATTGGGTTGTTTAGAAACTCTTTGTTTTGATCAAAGCAAAACTCTAGCCGTTTTCTCTAGATCTCGCTTTTTTGGAGCACTGGGTTGAGGCAAATCACTAGCAGATAACATTTTGCATATTTTCGGAGAAGACAGATCTGTGTTGTGCATTGCTGTGAAAGTGACAGACCATGAGAGAGGTTCTCTGAGCCTCTCCAGTGTCATCTTGCCAGTTAAATGATGTTTGAAAAAAATGTCCATAATTATGTGAACATTTTTAAGCAGCTGACACCCATATGACTTCAAAGATTTAACTGGTGCTAGACTTGCTATTAGGTAAATTGCATCTGCTGGATGGGGGGGAATTACTTTAAATGCTACTTGCCTTGCCTGTTTCCATACGCATATGGACTTAATAGCGCACACATGAAAATGGGAATGTTTAATGAATATCAGGGCCTTGGAAACATTTTAACAGACTTCTGCCGCCTCTTATACAATGTCTCCATTAAATTGCGGATTCATAAAAGTGCATTTACTGAACTCCTGAAAAGTATGCAACCTAGGTGTCATTTCAGCTATTGAAAGGTCACACAGAGAAATGACATTCATATGAAATCAGGGAGTCATTTGGGGGCCCTGTAAGGTAAAATAGCAGCGCAGGGTGAATGCAACAGAGTTGGGGAAAGCTAATGAAAGACTACATTAAGAAATAGTAAACGTGGTTTTGTTTTTCTTTTTTTGCCAAAGTGACCCCAAAACAATTCACTTAATTTTTTAACAAGGTTTCTATTTTATCCATGCGTTTTATTTCAGTTAAAATACACCAACTATAACGGGAAGATTTACTAAATTCACATGAAGGATTTGAAGTTTGATCGAGTTTTCAAAAAGATTCCAATTCGAAGACCACTGCGACCAGTGAATTTTGAAAATTCCATCGAATTGAATGATTCGAATAAAAATCTATTCGAATATTCGACTATTCGACAGTCGAATTACTGCCCCTTTAAATTTTTATTTGACTGCCTAGTTCAACCAGATCAAAGCTACCGAATTGGGTTTCTTTATTTTTGATCGATTAAAAATATTTGATTGAATGGTTAAAATCGTTCGAATCAATCGATTTGAACGATAAAATCCTTTCATCGAATATTTTCTATTAAATCGTTCGACCAATTTAATTGCCGTAAAATCCTTCGAATTCGATATTCGAATTCGAAGGATTTTACTTCCCACACTATTTCCAGCTATTCCCATGGTTGAATTCGAGGGTTTTTTAACCCTCAACTTTGACCCTTAGTAAATCTGCCCCTAAATATGAGTACATGTATTGCAGTTTTTGATTGCCTTTTCCAGACTGTGTAGCTCTGTTACTGTTTTATTGTATATATGTTTATTCTTATACAATTTATGCCCCCCCACTAGTATACATGTCTGCACAGTACTGAGCAGGTAATGCAATTCACTGGGGAATAATCCATCTAAAGCCTGAAATTTCATTGACACATACCAGGTATACAGTATACAATTATACATTAATAGCCAAGTACCAGTATGGTCGAGGTGTCTCCTATCAAATCTATCATTATTATTCGTAACCATGCTTAATGTACCACTGCAACATGACAATATGCTTAGTCTCTGCCTTAAATCCCTAGGTTCCTAGGCTAAGGAGTACAAAATGAAGCACAAGTCATTAACACTGCTGAAGGAAGTTTCACAAGTCAAATGAAGTGGCTGGAAGAAATAATGAATACTGTATTAGCTCTGTTCTCCACAGTCTTTTGATCACTTACCTGCGCAGGAGCAGTTTGGGATGGTTTTTGTTCTCCAGATTTTTTTCAATAAGGTCAGAGAGCAGCTGCTTAAGGACATCTGTGGCATATTCCAGCTTTCCCTGCAGAGCCGTCATAATGAGGGATGCCACGTTCCCCCGGTCACGCATCGAGAAACTGCGCTGAAGCTCTAGAGTGCGGATGAATGTCAGCAAGAACACCTTATTGTTGATTAGCTGGGCGAATAACTTCAAGGCTTTCTCCACACTCAGCTGCCTCTTACCCTGAACCTATAGGGAAGCACAAGTGTATATATTTATTTAGAACTGTGTGCTATAATAGAATAGACGCACAACTGCCAGTACAATGAATAGTCGTGTTTAGCTGAATATCATCATAGGTGACTGAAGGTGCTCCTTCATTGATTGAATATTTCAATGCATGTAGGCTACATTATTTGCCACAATATTCATAGCTTGAACAATATTAAGTGAGCATAGCAAATACCCTTCATTACTGTGTGGAAAGTGGATATTTATGTATCTTTCCCTATATGTTATATGTTGATAATGCACATAATGCTTTGCCTATATATTTATCTGTATGACTGCATGAAAATCTCTGCTTAGCAAATGGCAACACAGTCCTTCCTGACCTCTCCTGAACACATTCCAGAACAACCTAATGCATAAAAATTATTTGCGTTAACAAAGCCACATATTCCTGTAGCATGTTCATTTCATAACTATATCGCTTCTCTCAGTACATTAACCTCTTTCCTTGTCCCACTGACCTCAATGCTGGAGATAAAAGAGCCAGATGGGAGATCTGAGAGCCACACATTCCATCCCACCTTGCTATCATTATAAACCACAGATTATATTATCGTAAAGCTGTTCTGTTAGGCTTACACCCAATATGCCATATGCAGATTTGGAATTCATTTCCTTCCAAACATCACTGCTTGGTGGTTTTTCTGTACATTTCCCTGATTTTATCTTTTGTCTACTTTGAGTCATTTATTAGCGTTCTCCAAAAAAAAGTACCAAACTGGAGCATATTGTGAGATATCATTTTACGCAGAGAAAATAAATGAATACATATACAAGATGGGTGTTTAGACAATGACAAGTCATTCTTGATACCAATATCCTACCTATGGGGGATCAGCATTGAAAACAGGTCCCAGTTTTCCACAGCAGAAAAGGAAGATAAGGCTGAGAAATTTGCAATATTGCTAGAACAATTTGTGGCACATACAAAACAACACACAGTCATTGTTGTCATCATTAGGGTAATTGTTCTTCATAAGCCACTTTTTTGACTGCCAGACAGGAACAAAAAAGCCTATTTTTCCTCCTTCTTATCACACAGAGGTATTACATGTCTCAGCTCTGCTCTCATCTCACCTCGCTCGTTGGCCCCATCTTACATCTGCCTCCTCCCAGGCTTAGATTTAGTATAAGCACATTCCCTAGATTTTATTAACAACATCTCTGCTTTCCCAGCTTGGCTGTAGTACATCACTGTGGCCCAGTGACCCATAGCTGTTTGGAGACAGGGCATTAGCAGCAAGCAGCATGCTGGAGAAGCATGAGAAGCCATGGTGGAAACATTCTAACTCTTGTGTGAATGACCGGAACTAATGCAAAGAATACTGTGAGGTATTATTAGTGGATGTAGCTTCCCCATCTCCTCCTCATTGTTTTGAAAGAGATAAACTGATTAGAAAAATCAGTGCTGTTAGTGCTGCTAATAGTGTGTCCTCTATGTGTCTTTTGTTGTTTGGAGTTGAATACACAGCATTTTTCAACAAACATGATATATTATAGAGCGATTATTTTGAAAGGGGGATCTTTTTTTTCCATCGCCTAGAAATGCTACAGCGATTTGTGGAGTCTGAATATATTTTAGACGGCTCTATTGAGATAAAATATTACCATGCAGGGGGATATCAATCGTGACCACAGACCAAGTTGTGGGGGGAAGGGAATATAGAGGGCCCAGTGGAGGCTGCGTTTCATGCAAGATTTTATATGTGTACAAAGCAGATTATCTTTTACAAGACTAAGGGAACACAGTGGTGCTTAAAATGATTTAAGTCTTGGACCCAGTAATTCTCCTCATACCACAATTGTCATATAATAATATAAAAACCTTACAGAACAGATATTTATGTGTATATCTGTAGTAAATACTACACTTAAAGAGCCAGAGAGTTAAATCTCCTACTGGCTTAGAATCCCTTACTGGTATTATTTGCCTTTATTTTCTAAAGGAAGTCTTGTTGCCTGTAACCTGGATACCTGGGTGGGATAGTACAATTTATTGATCCAGGATGATTATGACCACATTTTGTGATGGTTTAATATAGTGGAAGCAGGTTGTGCCTTCTCGTTGGCCTCCACCTGCTGAAAAAAATGGGTGTCTACTGGGGAGCGCATGGCATCAAGACCCCAGTGCAGAAGGGTGACCCAAGGAAGGGGAAACCTTAGTGAAGTCAGGGAACAGAGACCCTGTGAATGAAGCATGTGGGTGTAGCTCCTGTTATAGTACATTCTAGGAGTGTAAGGTAGACAGGCTGAGCTTGACAGAGCAGTACTGAGATCCATGATGGGAGTGGCAAAATGGAGATAACCCATACTGCCTGTAGTATAGAGGGATCCCAGTAGGGATGCACCAAATCCAGGATTCGGTTCAGGATTCTGCCTTTTTCAGCATGATTCAGATTCAGCCGAATCCTTCTGCCCAGCTTAAACGAATTGGAACCGAATCGGAGGGAAATTACATGACTTTTTGTCTCAAAACAAGGAAGTAAAAAATGTTTTCCCCTTCCCACCCCTAATTTGCATATGCAAATTAGGGTGCGGATTTGGTTCAGTATTCGGCCAAATCTTTCTCGATGGATTCGGGGGTTTGGCCAAATCCAAAATAGTGGATCGGGTGCATTCCTAGATCCCAGTGGATAGAGAATCATAAGGATAGAGAGTAATACTAGGGTGTCAGACAGTATCACAATGTGTAATGACAGTTTGGATTTAAAAACAGTAGCTGGGAAAGACACCTCACTCAATTGTTAACAATACAACATATTATCTTCCATGGAAACCAATAGTTCAATGGCAAACTGCTAGTGTAAATATTTTTCTGCAAATTGGCAGCCCCAACTCACGTTCTCCAAATTCTCCATGGATAATTTATGCTGTACTAACCTCTAGCTCCTGAAGCACTGGATGATCCTCTATCCCAGGAAAGAGCACCCTCATGGCATATGTTCGATAATCCAGGTACGGTATACCTGAGCGATCCAAATCACTTGTCAGTTCATTTATGTCAGTTTGAAGCTCAGCAAAAGCTGGTGGGCAAAAGAACAGAAAATACAATATTAATGTGTGACAACCATAGCACCAATGCTTGGTTATATGGCTAAATAAGTGCAAGCTACAGAAATAGGAGAATAGGCAATCCAGCTATTATTGGTATTATTATTATTTTGGTGACTTCAAGCAAACCTTATAGCAGGCAATATAGGATTATTTCAGACATTTTTAGTAGTTTCTAGCAAGGAAACCCTGGCTGGCAGAATGCCCAAGATCTTTGCGTATGCCATTGGCCAAAATTAATCTGTCCCTCACTAATTGAAGAATGTGCATAACATTCAATCTCTCATCCACTTTTCTTTACAGTAATATTTTAATTCCTCACAAACCTCCTCTGTAAGAACCCTGTGCTTTCTCCAGTCAGAGTAACATATTATTTTGTCATGGGCTAACATTACATCTGCGACTGTGTCAGCACAAAGAAGAGGTTTGGGCTTCAGCATATGCATAATTATATGATATTGAGAACATGACTTAATTCTGTTCCCTGGATCAAAGTTGCTTCTACCCCACAGTTCTGCAAAGAGAACTATGCGAAAGAGCAAATTAAGCTCCCTCCCTACTTCTTTTGGCATGACCAGAAAAAAAAGGAATTTCCTTCAATAAATCTTAGCAGTTTATTCTTCTGGAATAGAAACCTGGTTTCCTATGTGTGGAAATTAATTTTATACTGGAGAACATCACAATGGTTAATATTATTAACTTTATACTGTAGAATATCACAATGGTTAATATTATTAACTTTATACTGTAGAATATCACAATGGTTAATATTATTATTATCCTTTACATAGCACTAGATTACTACATTTCCTACTGCCGAGATTATAGATCTGATTTATGGTGGCCATAAATGCACGAATAATATTGTACGAATCTAAAAGTCGGTGCTTTTTTGGAGGGAGACAAGCCGACTGATATCGGCAGAAGACTTGGATATTGGTCGGCTCCTCGATTGGGCCAGCCAGAAAAATTTGATTGGGTGCCTTTAAACATCATCCATTGTAAGTGATGAATCAAATATTGTTTCTACTTGTATATCTGACGATTCAGCTCTACATGTGTGTTAAAAGAAACAATCTTTCCTGAAACTGGAAAGATCGTAATTGCAACGTCCATGGCCACTTTACACACCACAGTGATCTAGATGCAAAAAGAAATGAACATTGCCAAATTTCCCCCATAATTCCTGCATAATAGTTGACAACTCTACAGTTAGGTACAGAACGACTCAGACTCCGTTACTGATGCAGGCAAAAATGATCTCCTGTATTGGTATATCAAAGTGTAAATTATTTTTTTTTTACTTATTCTCTTTGCCAAGCAAACACTACCCATGAGCCACATTCAAATGGAAAAAGAATTGGAGAACAACACGAGAATGGTGGGGGGTGCCAAATAAGGGTTTTGATTGGATATTGTGTTGTCCCTATGTGGCTTGGTCAGTGGACATGGTTTTATGCAACAAAAACTTGCCTCTGAGTCTCAAATTAAAAAAATAATCACCTGCTTTGAGGCCACTGAAAGCAACATCCAAGGGGTTGGCGAGCAACATGTTGTTTGCAAGCCACTGGTTTGGGATCACTGCTCTATATCCAAAAACCCAGTACTTACCCTCTTTGCACTCCAAGGCAACTCGTGACTCCAAGTTGTCCATCTGCATTTGCAACCGTTTTAAAGTGAGGTCATTCTCTCTAGACTTGCGTTTGTAAGCGATAAGCACAATTATGACAATGATGAGGAGAAGGCTTCCTCCAGCAGCTATACTGACAATGGCTGGGAGTGTTAGGAGGCTGTCAGGTATCACATTGATAGAACCTGGAGAGAACACCATGCCACCAACATAAACCTAAAACAACAAGTAGAAAGTGTGGGGAAAAAAGTGAAAATTGTCAATGGAGTGCCATGGCTTACAGAAATAACCTCTTTTTCACTTTAGTTAATAAGCTCATAAATTCTTTAGTCAAAAAATCATCTTATGTGGCTTGAAACAATAGAGCACATAACAATAAAGGACTTACTGTTACTTTATGCTGTCCGGTGAGATTTGGAGACTCACAAAGAAGTTGAGTCTCAGATACAGTAACAACACATGGTGTTTTACCAATGAGCACAGTATAACTCAGCTTTGCTCCCCCTGTAGCAGGAGGACACAGATTTCTCCCCTGCAAAGAAATATACAAATGGATGTGTTCATTATTCTTGAAGTTTAGAAATCTATAAATAAATTATATTTTTTACATCCATGGAAGAACATTATGTGATTATACAGTATATGCCATATAATTTCTTCCATACACCTAAGAGCAAGTCCCTTTGTCCATGAAATGCTCACATGTTAGCAACAATAAATTGTCTTAGCTGCAACCCATACTTTTATATAACATTAGACAATGCATGTGTGTACACTGACATACATATTCATATACATCATATTAACTAATTCAGGTGAGAACAGGACAGAAAATGGTGATTCAGTTAGAGCATTCAGTAAATGCATCTCCTCCATATTGGATGATTGTTGCCCCCCTCACCTTTAATATGATTGGAGAACCTGGTTTCTGCTCTAGGACTCCATTAGGGCTGAGAAGCTCAAAAGTTGGGTTAGGGTAGTATATAAACTTAGTGTTGTTGAAGACAAGGAGTGACTGCACATTGTTAAAGATGAAGCCAAATTCGTCTGGTCTCTCCACAGAATCCAAGCCAGGGCGATATTCTAATGTCAAAGCTGGAGCCAAGCATGTCAGGCACGTAGCATTTACTACTTTACACACCTATTAGAAAGGTAAACATACAAACAAATAGCAACATGAATCCATTGTTCACAACTGCATAGAGATTTCTTCACTTATATGTATGCATCACTTCCACTTATCTTTGCATGTAATTAATAACTGGAGCAACAACCAACACCACCAAATTCATGTAATAATGAACAATATCCCCATCTTTTTATTTGTGTTTTAAATTATTCTTGCAAATTACAATGGCTGGAGAAATCACACAAACAAAAAAAGCATTTCCAGCAAATACTGATGGATGTGAATTATAAACACAGTTGGGCTTATCACTTTGCATAAATATAAATGTGTATGAACCATGGCAATTTATTAATAAATATTCAGTTTATTTATGCTGTTTTGCAGTTGAACCAGTGGTAATTCATTGCTGTTGTGGTTAGACCTGATTCATGGATCTAGATCAGTGATCCCCAACCAGTGGCTCATTAGCAACGTGTTGCTCACCAACCCCTTAGATGTTACTTTCAGTTGCATCAGAGCAGGTGTTTATTTTCGAATTCCAGGCTTGGAGGCAAGTTGTGGTTGTATAAAAACCAAGTGTACTGCCAAATAGAACAACCTGTAAGCAGACAGGCCACACAGGAGCTACCAACAGCCAATCACAGCACTTCTTTTGTACCACCCATGAACTTTTTCATGCTTGGGTTTCTCCCCAACTCTTTTTGCATTTGAATGTGGCTCATGGGTAAAACATGTTGGGGACCACAGATCTAGATGAACTGCCACTAACTAAGGCCAAAAAGATGTGATTTATATATATCAAATAAAATGATTGAGGTTAAAAACAATTTACCTGCCGCTTCCTATTATGTGTAAAAGTGTAGAAAGCTAGATATATTGCATTAAATAAAACTGGAAAACTGTTTGATGAGTTATCTTTGTGCTCTGAATTGCCCTTGGGATAGGACAGAGAAGAAATTAAAAAAAGGAGCTAATCTGTGTTTTTTAATGTCCCATACTTCTAACCTTTACCCCTATCTAATATTATGTTTTATGAGAACTAGTTTACATACATTCACTGACTCCTTGCCATTAAATTTTACTCGGATTCTTGGCTGCTGAATGATGTCCAGATTGGTGCCAATGACCGTGAGAGAAGTGTGACCACTGTGGATTACAAAAACAGCACCCAATTACAAAACGACACAACTCCCAAAACACCATTTATACTGCAAAGAATAGTCGATCTCTAACTTTACACTTTAATTTAACACTTTAACCATCATGTCCAGCATATTCTCAAAGCATGATCAAGGTACAATTATAGATTAGTGCCACAGGCTATGGAATAAACAAATAACAGAACCTTGTGCCATATTGTTAATATTCAGTGCAGTCACCAAAGTGTTGCAGGGTCATACATACAAACAATGCTTTTCCTTAAGCTTAAAAAAAAAAAAGCCCAATAATATTGTAACATCTTTTATTACCCAACTAATTATGCACAGTGTTTTGCACAGAATTTTACAGGCAAAGTAATCCCTGTTTTGTAGAAAATACAATTTATTTAAATGGTGCCTTAAGCAGAGATAATTTTGTTAATTAAGCGTACTGTAGTTATACCCAGGAATATGTTTAATTTTATTTTTAACAATAAATCTCTAGGAAAAAAATATATGGGTAGACTGCACAGTACAGAATTGAGCAAAAAAAAATCCAAATGCTATAAATCTATAGGTTGTACACCTATACCATGTATTACTGGTTCTTATCCCAATCTACCAACAAAGTAAGTAAGATATTTTTTATTTTAGTTTCCCTCTTACATTAAAGCTTAGCATTTTTTATTTGAACACCAAACTAATGGTTACCGTTTAGTAATATTATGACTTATAGGAATGGCTGGTAGGCTTTACAAATATTCAGTTGAATTACAAAACAAAAATGATACCATTACAGCTCGATATTATTTGTATTGTGGTTTCCAATCAATGACACAAACATTTCAAATCGATGGAATTTTAACTGGGGAATATATAATTACTTCTATGTGGTGGTACACTTTACAGCCCTATTATTGTGATTTAACCACACAGATACATACAAGTCAATGAAAGATCAGGACCTTGTAGTTTCAGCTCATGTATTTTACATGTGCATAAAGTAGGGATATTATCCTATGATGCAGACTGTCATGTGAAATCTGTTTTTTTCAGTGCTGAAACCATTTATCCCTTGGAATTTATTTTCACTCCAATGCCATAAAACATTGTACTTTCTGATGTTGCTGGGATTTTCAAAAGTAGTAAAAGTACTTGTTCCCCATAAATTACATTTGAATGTATCGTAAAAGTTAATTGTTTAAGATATATGTTATTTATCATCAGCTCCTCACTGAGCCAATCCTTTGCTTCAGTATTTGCCTTTTCTTCAGTCACTGGGCTCCCGTAAGGACTTCCATAACAGCCAACTCATTATTTCTGCTGTTATTCAGTCCAATAGAATGCGTAGAGTGAAAAATAAGCCCTCTCCAAGTTTAATATCCATGAAACAACTTTATTTTACTATATTATAATCTGCCTGTGTTATTTGTCAGACTACAATATGTCACATAAATTAGGTGTAAAGGGATATTACATGTTTCACATGCAGAGTTGTTGCATGGAAACATATTTGGTGAGCAATGGCATGATTATACAATATAGGAAGGAAGAGAACTATGCTTCTCAAGTAGTTAAATAAGGTAAATGAGTTGCAAAGGAAGTATTTTCTTATGTTTTTGGTAATGGAATTGTTGCAAGTGAGAACACATCCAAACTAATGATCAAGCTGATGTTTTAGAAGATTAGAGTTAATGAAGCTAGTCAAAATGTTGGGCAATCAGTTACATATTTTTCTTAATTATATGTACAAATGATGATAATAATGATAGCTGGACTGGAGCCTTTTACACTGACCACTAGTTGTGGGTACTAAGAAATGGTTTGGATGGGTTTGTATTTGATTAAGGTGCATGCAACGAATTGTGGTTTCATCCAGATAAAATCCATTATTCAGTCAAGCCTGATCACGAAACTCCAAACCATGAATGAACATATCTTTTTTGGTGGGGTATATGGTGTCTACGTGAAACACTCAATTGATTCAAAGAGACTTATGGTGTAAACTGTGCCACTGTTCCTACCTGGCGATGCTCCACTCAGGTTCAATGCGCAGGACCTTTGGGTCATCAATGTATTCAAACTGTAGGTTACTTTCAAGCTGAGCTCTGTCCACGCTCACAGACACATGAACAGGGCCTATGCCATGAGTGGATGGGGCTGTCACACAGACAATCTCATTAAGAGACCTCCTGAAATAACAAGCACAGATTAAAGTGATTAAATAAATGTCTTTATTACAGTATTTATACATAACGCTACTTGTTACCACCTGCTGTAATTTAGAAGGTATATACATACAAGGTTTTTTTTCTGTCCTACAACAAGAAGTAAAATACAATGCTGTGTGTGATACCTCACAAGTTTTCTCATTTGAACTTGCATTGCACACAGCTTATCTTTTCCTTTTTCTACTTGATTCCAACAAGGATATAATTAAACTTTACTGGAAGCAAAACAATTTTATTTTGTCTAATTAATGTTTAAATATAAATATATATATATATATATATAAAAAATAGTCTATACATAATAGTCCAAGCAAAAATAGGAACACACAACCAAAAGGAATTTCCAAATGTTGGGTGCCAGTCTATAAATTTTCAAACATCAATGACGGCACAACATAATGAGTCAAACTGGAACAAAGAATTTGAGGTTTATTTGGTAGACCAACTTTTCGATTCCACACAGGAATCTTCATCAGGGTGACAAACCATAGGCCCTAATGTGGGCAGAAATGTTAAATAATGCTAATTCACTGACTTTGGAGTGTGGACCCTCTTGAATATATATACACATAGCCAAGATTGTATGTATTTCCCTGAACTACTTTGCCCACTTACACTAAAAGCAATTCTAAGCATTTGCCTGAATGCTATTCAGCCCCTTGTTAAGATTTACAGTACATCTTTAAAAGCCTCCAAAAATCACTTTAAGCAAAATATATATTTCAATATTTATTTCCCACAACTCATTCTATTCCTCTATAGCAACTCTTACAACCAGCAGAACACATCCACTGTAATTTCAGACTCTGGACAACAAAAAAGATAAAAGATTTTAGCAGTGACCTTACAATGCTTTGTCAGGGAGCAGCGTGTCTGGGGGCAGCATTTAATGAACTCCAGCAGATTGTGAGAATCATGCACCTGCTCACCAAGCAATAAAATGTTACAGAGTATAGCAGGGAGAGACTGAATCACAATTACGTGTTTTATATATTGGGCTGCCTCTGTGGGTGATACAGTGCAGCATCTGGCTTGAAACATAACTGCTAGTTTTCTGCTTCTGAAGGATTGGGATAGCCAGATATTTCTTATACCATCCAAAACACATGTACATAAATACAACTTTTATGGTTGCTTGGGGATTCAAGAAATCCCAGCCACTTTTCCCTTGCTTACTGATGCAGAAAAGGTAACAAATAATATTATTATAATATCTTTATTGTTTTATATACAGTATATTCTAGATGTACACAGCACTAGCCTGGCGGTGAACATTTCTAGGGGTGAAGAACTATCTAGTCTAGGGAAATAACTAGTTCCTGTACACTTTTATGTCATTTGACCTAAAGCAAGTAGCACAATTTGGTAATTAGGATCTATGGAGAAAAATGAATGAGTGATGACTCAGGGTTCACATCTGATCTTCCTCAAAGTATATGTCTGCATTTCCACAGCATGAATATTAAATACTGTATGTTCTTGAATGGCATTCATCTTGTCATGTGTATTACTGCTTCTGTCTGTGTTGTTCGGCACTATGGTTCTTCCAACTTGGACAGTGGCTCCCAATTGGCCCCACTAGGGGAGCTTGAAGCAGTGACTTGGGTAGCCTGGTTAGTTGTGAGTGTGGCAGAATGCCAAATGAATCTCTTTTATACTTCTTGAAGCCCAGTTTGACAGTCACTTATGCTAGAATACCTGATAAAGCAAAGCTCGTGGTATATGCTAATGATGGCCATCATCTTATATCAGACCTCAGAAGAGTTGTGGACTAAATATGTTAAAAATCAGTGGACTAGAGTTTAAAAGTGAACTCATGTGAAATGTCATGTCCTGCCCGCATGCTGCCCCTTACAGTCCAGGAGTGAGTTGTGCCCTTTTGCATGCACTTCATGATCTGTATGGCTCATTAAAAA
>CM044434.1:43034376-43101110 GCA_024363595.1 Xenopus borealis | reverse complement strand
ACACACACATCATAATTCATATTCCTATAAATAGAGTGGAAGCCCCATTGTTGCACACATATGTTCTTCTCAGAAGGTTTTACTGCCTCTGACCCTCCATTCTGCTTTCCCATTTTTCTCTGACATTTTTCTTAGAACAACAAATTAATTATTTCCAATCCAGACCTACCTGACATTATGTGACTACCAGGGCCTAGCAAGCCTTGCACTTTTAAGATAGGACTCACATCAGATGGTTTGCTATGCATTTCACCAGGGAATGCGGCAAAGAAACAACTCTGTAACTGTTTGCAATGTTAGTCTATTTATGGAAGCTAGCAAGCTGATGTTTTGATGATGGGAAAATGTTTATAGAGGACTTCACCACCAAAAATAGTACCTGTCAACTTTCAACTTAAAAAATAAAAGTACTGCATAAGTTAGGGCAGCCTTGTCTCTCCTCCAATTCTGCTTTACTAAGGCCAAGCCTATGAGGGCCTTTTTTAGGTTATATAGATACTAAAAATGTATTGTACTGGCCTATTGTAGAAGACACATTTCAACAAGAACAACAGCTGCTATTCTGTTATGAAAGTGGCAGCTGCTTACGCACATCTCCATTGGTTTTCCATGGTTGTTTATCTGTGTACCGCAGAGAAAAGGAATTTATATACTGCAAAGAAAGGGACTTACTGCTCTGCAATAATATATTCTTCCTCGACAGGTGTGCACTGCACTCCAGCCACAACCACATTCTGAGCAATTTCTGAAAAATCCAAGCCCAAATTTGCACCTCGGATGGTTACCCTGGTGCCACCTTCAGGAGGTCCTGACACGGTGAGAATCTAGAAGAAATGAAACATTCATTACAATGACATACTGGCATAACATTCAGAACAGAAGCACTGTATTTGATATTGCGGATTTGAATAGCGGCAAAGCAATGCAATTATATGCACCACTGTTTGATTAAATGGGAGTCCATTGCTGAAGCAACACAGAGAAAGGAAAGGCAACTTCAGCTTCATTTATGGTAGTGAATGACAAACCAAGTTCAACAAAGATAGGAGATTCTTACACAGTGCATAGTTACTTGGTCCTATAAATACTGACATTATACGCAGGTTCCACTAAAGGACTAGACAAGGCAAAAAAAAAATATTTTTTAAAAACCCATTCTCAACTTTAAAATCATAACCAGCAACCTAGTAAATGGGGATGGCAGCACTAACAGAATAATCTGAAATACTTCTCTTATTGCAATAACTGATGTGGAGTCTTGCCATGTCTCACTATACAAAATCCTTACTTTATAATATTTGCTTCATTACAGAACACTACCCTGTCTCCCCCGGATAACTGGCAGTGAGAGAGTAATGTTAAAGCACATGCATGTCTGTGTAACAGAGCACATCGTATCTTCATTCTGCAAAGCTGTTGCCCTGAGGCTTCAAATAAACATAACTCCCCAGGGCCATATTCACCGGGTCACAGCCACTGATTTATAGAGGTCTCACAGCTACAGAATAATCTAATATTCACAAGGGAAAGTGATTTGACTGGAGCAGCTGTTAATGAGGGAATAAGGATAGCTGAGAGGCACCCAGAAATACACAACCCTAACTGCCTATTATAGCAAATATACACACGATTGTACCTGTAGTGTCACTATGACATATTTAAGCATTAAAGGAAAATTAGGCAACACATCTTTGCATATGAGTAGTTTGCAGAACATTTTATATCAATGTTCAATGCTCTGTTTATGCCATTGGAAGCTTTCTTATTCATTCATGGATGGGTTTCATAAAACAATTCTACAAATGCTTCCTCTTCAGTAGAATATAATCCCCTTTGGGTATCAGCTATTGGTTTAACAGAATAACTGAATAAAACATGACAGGGTGGGGGTCGATTGTAATTTACAACTTTATGTGCAGGGTTACTTAGAAAATAAGGGAGACCTGTCATGTATGGCAGACATCATAGGGGTACAGGATGGGCCCTATCATTTCTACAGTCCTGCAAACCAGTATTTAATATGGCTCCATATTTCACAGGGGCCCCTGCATTTTGCACTATGTGATATAAGGGGGTTTCTGATCTGCTGCAGATTTGGGCATTTTATATAGACCGGTCATGGATTAAAAAACTTGAAATAAAGGGTAAGAGCAGCACAGACCAGGGATCCTCTGACCTACATTCCTTTGGATTCTAATCGAGCAGTTTGGAAATAAGTGTGTCACAGCTCAGCCCCCGGCTGGGACAGAATGAGTTTTATTAATTACAGCTGGGGAGATACGAAAAAAACAAAACACACCACCACTGAGAAAAATAAACTTACATGTGCGACAGTTAAACAAACACGTGGGGAGCATTATATTCACTCCAACAAGTACCCTAACATAGATAAACATGATCATTAAAAAGCACTTCAAAGTCTTTTATGTTCATTTGGAAATAACAAATATATTTGACGAGATCCAGCAGATACATTTTAAAAGAGGTCAAATGTTACATGCCAACATTCAGGCACAACAAGCAAACAAATGGCTAAAGTACATATTACATGTTCAGATTTTTTTTTTGCGTAATGGGTTGGACCTACCATACCGCTAGCATCTGTGCTGACAAAATTCTCCCTTTGTATAATGTGTGGGAGTTTTCATATCATTACACTCTAGGGTTTTGCATAATATGAGTAAGCTACCATACCCATATCTAACAGGGTAACGTATTATCATCTATGGTCAGCTAGCTTTGCAGTTGTAAGCGATAAGAGTCTAGGGGAGAGATTCCTGCAAGTATAGAACACTGCATTTGTATTTATACAGGGTGCCATATTGTTTGGTTCTGCCGAGCTATTTTCATATCCAGGGAGACCATATTGCTGCCCTCTAATCTCTCCTACAGCGATTGATAAATGACCCTGGCTGTGACACAAACACATGCCTTTGCTTTTGCTGCAAGGCATTGTAAACCCCTCTGGCCACAATCGAAGATGATAAGAAAGCAATGCAATCTCACTGCTGCATCCCCTCTCTCTTTTGTGCCCAGCAGAGAGAACATTCACAGCCTAATTGTTATAAGAGAGAGGGCAACTATTATTCGTTGTGACAGAACAGCCTTCAGCTGCAGCTTGCAGGGCATGTTATGGTAACAGGAACATGCACAGGAAAAATGTACATGTGTCTGTGTAGAACTGTTAGGAAGCAAGGAGTTTGTCTTTCCAGATGCTATACACCCAACACACACATACACATATATATGTATGTATATATATATATTTATATATTTATCATTTGTTATCCAGAAAGCACAGAATTATGTCTACATGGGTGGTTGCAATTATGTATTGGTCAGAATCTATTATGTTGTTATACAAAATAATGATTCAGTGAATGGGGTGGGGGGGGCACTGAACTGAATGCCCTTACTGCACTAATGGAACTTAGAAGTTGAGGGAATGGAAAAGTGGAAAGAAAGGGGAACTGTTATAGTGTTAAAGCACAGAAGGGGCCATGTTTGTGACATCACAGCAATGCAGCTGCATCCAGTAATGGATCAACGCATTCATTCATGTTTCCCCGACTACTGCAGCCCATCCTGAAGTAGGCTGAGATTCAGCTACAACATGGTGAGCAGGAGGGGTTACGCTTAAAATTCTCCATTCTGCATGAGTGGGCATCGCTGTTGTCTGGGCATCCTGTAAACTGAAGTATTCAAGAAAAGCAACCCCTCCCCCCTTTTCCCCTCTTCCCACTAAATCGATTTATCAATGGGCACATCTGCTCCATGTTGCCTTTCTGAGCGGCTGCATTTCCATAGGCAGCATAAGCCTGACCTCTTCCATTTAATGGGATACAAAAAGGACCCAACAGGGATTCTGCCGTGATTAGCACAGCACACAGGCACACAGGAGTGGCAGGACCATGGAAGCCTAGGCAAGACAAAAGATTTTCCTCCCAGGGCCCTGCACTTGATTGCTTTCCTTTACAAGCAGGACTCTCGCTGCACAACATGCACTTAACCATTTTGATGGCAGTGGAAAGCACAGCAGTAAGGCGTCGGTTCTCATACAACAACCGGTGCTTGGCGTTGATTGCTAAATGGCCCTCAATGTGCCTAAAATGTGCCTTAAGTAAAGTATGTTTATGTATATATGTTTATAGCAAAGAAAAAAAAAAGGACATGTGCTTTATTTAACTATTATTTTATACACCAGAATCTGGGATTTTACCGATAAGTGGTCTTTCCATAAGGGGGGGGCATTTAAACAATAAAAAAAAAAAAATAAGCAACAAAAACAAAGTCACCATCATGCGCAAGGTACTGTCTTATTATTAGAAAAAGCAAATACCTTGCATTAAAAAACAAAGAATTGTTTTGTTTAGTAGAACAGTATGGGAAGCTGGACTGCTGGAATTCCATACAGCCTTTCTTTGAAAATGCTCATATGTGGTACATTCCTCCTGATGAATGTGTAATGAATGACATCTGACGTCTGTTACTAATCGAATAGCTTCAGTAATGGAGTTCTGTGATCAATTATTGAAGATGCAACGTTACCCTGAGAGTTATATGTGGCAGCCTGCATAGTAAGCCTACACAAGGTAGAGCCAGATTGGAAGATTTCTAGTTTTATTCAAAGGAGAACTATACCCTAAAAAAATGAATATTGCTAGAAATGCCATATTTTACATACTGAATGTACCGTACATTGAACAAGTACCAATGATTTGAGAATCAGCCTTATTTTGTTACATTTATATTATATACTGTATAGTCAGTTTATTGTGTGTTGGTCCCTAAGCATGTGCAGTGAATCAGCAGAAAAGAAGATGTGGGGACACAGATCTTCTCTGCTATAAAGGGATGTGGTTTCCTTGGGTTGGCACACACAACCAAAACATAATGTACAACACTTCTGCCCAACTTCTTTAGTTAAGTTTTAGTTCTCCTTTAAAAAATGCAATAGAAATCCAGTCTGTAGCCACATGGCACTGGACCTGTAGCAACTCAACATATAGACATTGATAGACAGAACAATGAGCTGTAGTTAATACCTATGATTCAGATTTTAATCCTTGTGTGCGTTTGATACAGTGATCAAGCATTCTGTTATAGACACCACTGGTGGTAATTTATAAAGTCCACGCAGCGCATTATTGTTTGCAAATGGTTGTTTTGCCCATGCGTTTTCCTGAATGCTAAAATATTGCACTACTGTGCCCGTCTTTCTTGTTTTTGCGAATTCGCATTGTGAATAAATTTTCGCAAACGAGATGGGTCTGCGAGTAGAAGCACTTGGCAAGGTTGTTGTATGTGAAAATAGCATTGACAGTAACTTAAATTCGCAATTTCCAAAACTGTTTTGTGAATATTTTCTCCGCCAACAAAGTTGTGCGCATAAATATTCGCAAATTTGCGATTTTTACCATATTTAAAAAGCTCTTATAGACATTCCCAATGTGAAGAACAAATTAGCAAATTTGTTTGCACACTCTCATTCAGCTTTGGAAATATAACCAGGCGCAGGGCAAATATATTCACTTTGCGGACCAATCTACCCAGCGCAAAATTTATAAATGAGCCCCATTGACTGTTTAATGTATATTATGTACTAGAAATGTTATTTGGCCGTTGTAAATAAAAATATTTACAGTAGATTTTGGCAGAGATTCTGTTCATAGAAAGTTAGATTTTAAAGTGCTTCCAAGGCAACCGAGCTTGGAAGCATATAACTAATAACAGCTTATTATATACATATACAAATAAACAAACTGCATGGTTTCCAAAATATAATCCAGCCTGTTGTGGATACAGATTTTTTTGACTGCAGTTATTTTAAAGCCTGATTCCAATCACATGAGATTCAAGGTAAGGAATAGTTGAGTATTAGGGCTTCTTACCTGCGCTCCCCTGCGTTCCGTTTGCCAGCATTTTTTTAAAACTTTTTATGACTTTCCATCACACAGGATATGCTTTCATTATTTTTTTATTAACGTGTATTTAGCGGTTCATTTCTGCAGTTAGCCTGGTCTAAGGTGATGGAGGAAACTCTGGCGAAAGAGGTAACGTTCAGTAAAATCCGCATGTTACTGAATTTGTGGAGCAACGACCATTTGCCAGAGTGAAAAGTTGCCTGGTGATAGCATATGAACAAAAGCTAGCAACGGTCTGTTTCGCTATTGAATTGTTGGTGAATTGGTGGTGTCCCTGCAGATTGGATTTCTTTTGAATTTTCACTGCTGACGGGCACTTCGCCCTTTAATGAATATGCCCCTTAGAGTTAGACTGGGATGCCAGGAATACAGCAAAAAAAAAAATTAATCTTAATCTTTATCCTCATATACAGTTGTGATCAGAGTAAATACAGTCTGACATCACTGTTTTTGGTACAAATTATATTTGTACATGGCAAATAATTTACTACTTGGTGTAGTAGAGTCAGCGCAGGGTCAAACCATGCACGGCTGGTCGCACCACCCTATATATGTGCACCAAAGTGGACACACTTGCATATGCATGTCAAAACAGGCGTGTGTTAGACAGGCACATCGGAAGGAACAGCTACAGGGGATCAGACTAGAAGTATAAGGCAGAGAAGGTATGTGCCTGGCGCCCCCAAGCTTTGCATCCTAGGCACGTGCCTACCCTTTGTTCAGGCCCTGACTAGAGTCACAGAAAACCAACAGATCCAACAGTCATGACCTGCATGCTGCTTATACTGTGTAATTGAATCATTAATTGAGGCTTGTTCAAAATAATAGCAGTGTTCCAAATAATAATAGTTTGTTCCAAATAATAGCAGTGTGGAGTTCAATTAGTGAGGTCATTCAAAACAGGTGTCAATTACAAATATAGTGCATTTCTCTCTGAAATTCTAAGTGAACTGGGTAGATCCAGACATTGCTCAGAAGAACAGCATTAGTGATGGGCAAATTCATTCACCAGTGAATACAGTGAATAGTTTGACGTTCATTTCGGCGCTGGGGTCCATCTTTGGCGCCGGTGTCAAAAATCCCGTTTTGCTAATTTTTCAACGAAATGGGACAAATTTGCCCATCACTAAACACCATACGTTGATTAAAAAATTGATTGGAGAAGGGAGAATATATGTGCAGAAAATAATGGGATGCTCAGCTAAAATGATCAAAACCTGAAAGATGTAGAAGAAAATGGAAAACTACCATTTGAATGGATAGAAGAATAGCCAAAATGGCAAAGACTCAGCCATTGATCAGTTCCAGGAAGTTACCTGTGAGTACTGTTACAAGCAGATCTTATTTGCATGCCTGGTGTGACTACACCTTTAAAGCGGTCACTGGCTGTGGATTTTAATGACAGGCTGTGTGGATAAAGCTGCTAGGTGGCAGCCACATGAGAGGACCCCAAAGCCCCAGAGTTATTTAAAAGAGTCATACTATTGATTGACATTTCATGAGAACGTCTGGCCCCTTGTACTGACCCAAATGCCCCCAGCTGTCCCTGGTAAGGAAAGAAAATGTTCTTCCTGAGAGTATTGATTCACTGCATGTGCTTCACTCTCACTTTTATTTAATTAATGGCTGTGAGCCTGTGGATATTCTGTGTGTGAAAGCCTGACTTTCTAATCAGGTAACACTCAGTTCCTACATGAATACAGCAATACAAGGAACAAAAAATAGAACTGTAAGTGAATAGTGAGCACAAAAGGACCGACACAGAAATTAAAGAGTAATTGCAGGAACTACTAAAATTCAAACTAATGTTTATGTGTACTGAGATTGGATTTCAGTCTAACATACAGTGAATAGGGATGAATAGGCATGAAAGAGGTAAAGGCTAGTTGTTATCGCTACAGTCAGATTAACTGCAATGTGCATGTTTGTTTAAAGGATGAATGTATGTGAATATGCAGCATGTGAGTATGGAGTCTTTACCTGCCAGGACTATTCGACAACAAAAAAATCTTTTAGCATCATATACCCTGTACCTTAATAGATTAGAATGTATTTGTTGTGACCTCTAGTGGAGGGCCTGTGATAACCACTTGTAATAACAGGCGATTACAGAAAGCAAAGCAAAATATCTCTTCGAACTGTGTCATATACAAGTATTACTAACAGGTACATAAGGAACAGAAGATTCACATGGGTAGTTTTTTGAACTGGAAATAGCTGTTTTCCTAATGAGACATTAGAACAATATGGTTGTGGTTATTGACTTACCTCGTGGATCCGTGGATTGGTACACTTGACATTCCTGCTGGACCAGTCTAGCCACTGATTTTGGGGCGACATGCAGTGATGGTGTAATGTACAATGACCTTCTCCCTTACACCAGCCGCACTCATACTTATGATCAGCTTTCAGGCACAGGCCGCAGCTCTCTCTCTGTGCTGCACACTTGTACAGGTGAACTATGAAAGCAACAGAATCATTAAAAAGGATCCACAAGGCAAAAACTTGCATGTGATTAATCTACAATGATATACTATCGGAACCAGTAGAATCTAAACTGTGTGAATAATTACATAGGGTAACACAAGCCAATGGAACATTTTATTGTAGGCATGGCAGCACAATTTAGCATTAAAGCCCAATCATTAGCATAAATGAGGCCATACACAGGCTGATAAAAGCTGCTGACAGACCAAGGTGGCCGCTTATTGGCCGTGTATGGGGCCCTCCAACAGGTTTCCCAGAGGCTAAAAATCCCATTGGGTTGTGGACAGCATCTGTCCGTTGATTTGGTCCCGTGATCCGACTGTATTCCTTTAGTTATGATGCGATCGTTCGGCCCTAGGGCCCACGATCGGATCAGCCCAACCTCAAGGTGGGCATATTGGGGAGAGATTAGCATTTGTAGTTGATCTTTTTCAACCTAAAGTATGGGTTTCTGATGCCTCTTCATGGTGCGTGCATGAGAGAAGTAAGAATGGCCACAGCTCCAAACAGATCTGCTCATTCTGACCATCATCTGAATGAAATTATCATTAGTACACCTACAAGCCAATCTGGATGATCAAATCAAACAATTGTCCTGCTGTGCTTACCACAGGCTGATTTTTTTCAAAATTAACAAAAATAAATAATAGATGGTTAAGGCACCATTTCATGTAATTTTATCTATTAAATGGATAGAGCTGTATAGTTTATTTCTACAATTGGAATCCCTGCCAAACATTACAACATTGTATTAATACTGAAAACATATCAGAGATTGCCTTTATTTACCTTTAATGAGTTGTGGGTTGTCAATAGTAAAATTTCCATTCCAGACCACAGAAAAGTCCACTGGCAGATCACTAACGTCCATTCCTTCATAGATGTACTATAAAAACATCAGGGCAGTATATCAAACATTTTCAAAGCATAGACTTCATTTATATACAAATGGTATCAATGAAATACAAGGTACAATGTTTGGTTCTGGTCTAGTAACTTATAAAAATCAGGTGTTTGCTTTCAAACAGTAGATAAAACAAATGCTACCTTCTGACTGGTTGCCATGGGTTACAAGAACTAGAATCTGGCCTCGGGTTTCTGCAATAAAAGTCACAAAGCTTACACCAGATCCAGCAACTCCAATCAGCAGGATGAATGTTATGGTCGCCTGTCTGAAAGCAAACATTTAATCATTTGATATTATAATAATAATACCACTAAGACCTTTTTTTTTAAGTACCCACAAGCAAGTATTTTTTTTTAGTAAAGGTGTGAGATAGAGCTTGAAGAATTATTTGGAGACCAGAAAAAGGCCATCCTGACTGTAGAAAAACACTGACTGTTTTATAACTTATTTTTGCTAATGCTGGAGAGTTACATGCCAATGCAAACATCTGACAATCTATAACAGGTTTGGCATTATTACTTTACTTCTTTCCTATTGACATCATTGGGAAGCAATATAATTATGCAGTGGGGCTCCTTTTTTTAAAGATAATAAAGGCACACGGAGCCCAATAGGACTTTCCATTAATTTTAATGTGAAGAAGTGGATTTTAAATGCCACTGTAAGACCAATGAACACAATGCTTCATGTAGTGTTGCTGATACTGGCATTAACTTATTGGTAAGGACACCATTTGCTTGAATAATGTAGTCACAGCCCAGGCTTTATCCAATACAGCACAATGGTTTATAGAATCCCACACTGCCTGTACTGTACTCCAGTGAGATCGAAGTGGCAGTCATAAGGCATCAACCATGACATTTGAATTGAAAATTATTATTTCAAACTCCAATTGATTTATAACATTATATCTGAATAACAATAGTTTGAGGTACAAAAAGAAACCACGGCCTCCAAAAAGATAACCGCTGTATCGTTGTTCTCACTCTCATGAGCATGCAGATAAGAATAGGAATTGCCCACAATGCATTGTGCTCAGCCCCAGTACTGATGGGGTTACACAAAAGACTTCTGCATCTACACAGGGAGAGCACTCCCTGTAGCTGTTTGTTCAGTAAATGTGTTTATTTTCTTCCTGTGCCATGTGCTGTTCTCTCCTGCAGACCCTCGGCTGCACTGCCAGAAGCCAGTGTATTAGGAATTCTATGGAGCCGGCGTGAGCTGGGACTCACAGAAGCAGATAAGCCTTCCCAGTTCTGCTTTATCAGACTACTGTAAATTAGCTTTTTACTTCAACCCTTTTGTCAGATTGCTATCTTCTTTCTCCAAATGACCCCCTGCAGACTGCGACAGGGAAAGGCCAGATAAAGCCAATCATCCTTCCAAAAATGTATCCTAATTTGGATCAGGTGGATCAACATAACAGTGTTGATTTGCTCCAAGTACACAGGTGCCAAGCTCAATTAAAAGGTCTGTTTAGTTTTCTCAAGCTTGAAAAAATGTAATAACAGTGCCATTACTTTCATCATTGGATGGTACATGTAAAAATTGTGTTGTTTGTGTATATTAGCTGTATAATCAAAGTGCAACTAACATTTGTCGTGTATTCATTATTCTGATGGTATGCTAAGCAGTAGCAATCATTTATAGCACATATATTTATGTAGTATATTTACAGGAAAATAATTAGTGAAGCTAAAAAAAAAAAAAAACGGGGGGAAACTAACTACGCCAAAGAAGTGGTTTGCTGTATTAAAAATTAACCCTCAGACTGCATGCCTGTCAGCTCAGCAGTGCCGCTGTTGAAAATCATGATGGTTACAGTGTAAAACCACTAATATCATGAAAACTAAAAAGAATTTGAAAAATGAATGCAAACTGCAAATGTGCACAGGAGAGCACAAAGCAATTGTACATTCATTTCAAGTTTTTTTTTCTACCCCCGTTTCCTTGTAGCAGTATAATACTGAAAAAGTTTGTAAAGGTGACAGGCGCTGGCCCCTGGTAAATTAACTACAGAGTAAAGAATTCAATGATTGTATTTATGGACCAATACAAATGTAAGGCTGCTGAATTCACGAGATTTTCAATTTTGAAACAACTAGGCAGAATTTGGTTAAATTGGTAAAATTAGTTGACTTAAACTGCATGTATTTGCACCTTTTCTGTTTAGTGCTTCTGTTCTTCTCTGTGGCTTCTACTATCTTCAACACTATAATGCAACTTTTTTTTTATTTTAACATAGGGAATAACAAAAAAATTGCAAAAAATTGTTTCATAAGGCTGCAAATCCCATTAAACCCAGAAAACAACTAGTCTAGCCAATGCATCGATTGCTCAATGATGAAAAATAAAGGATGCAGTAGCCCCATCGTTATCTCTATAGATTTTGTTGTCTTGCAGCCGCAGGATGCAAATTCGTGCTTGAAGTTCAAAGACAATTATTTAAAAAAAAAAAAGATAAATTAAAGAGATGTGATTGTCCCTTTTTCATTTGAAACTGTTTTCTTAAAATGGATATCCAGAAGCACATTTCTCAGATTTGGTAGTAGTTATTGAAATTAAATTCATTTGTTCCCTATGTAAAAGTACTAGGTAGCTAACAAATCTAATCAAAGAGGTTTGCTGCTGGCGAAGAATGATGGGAGTCATGGTTCTCTAACAAGGTAAATCGCTAGATGGAAATCTATGTAAACCATATTAATGGTGATGTGAGGTTACAACAATGGGGGTTTATATAAACAGTAGTGATGGGTGAATCTCACCCGTTTCGCTTCGCTGAAAAATTTGTGATTTTCCAGCGAAATTTGGTAATTGGCGAAAAAATTCGCAAAACGAGTCGCGCGTTTTTGACGCCCGATGCGTCAATCGCGTCGCGTCTGACATGCGCCGCGTCATTTTCGGCGCACGTCGCATCGTTTTCGGCGTGTCGCGTCAAAAACGACGTGTGACTCGCTTTTTTTGCCGAATTTTCGATGGCGTTTCGCAAATTTATTCGCCAGCACAGAATTGTGGGAATTCGCCTCTGGCGAATAAATTCTCCCATCACTAATAAACAGTTCTTGACAGATGTGAGCAGAGCACATACTCACCGAGCTGTTCTGGCACTGGACACTGGAGCTGTTAAAACGAAGCGCTGGCATACGATGCACCACTCCCTGGATGTTTAGGACACACTCATAACCTCTCTGGCCGGACTGTGGCTGAGGCAGATTCTTAGCTTTCAAGGTGATTGGCCTCACCTCCCCAACAGGAATCAGGATCTCCTCACTGGGTACTAGCTGGGGACAATCCTGGGACAAGAAAGAAATATAAAATTAAAACTACTTTAAGAATATCTGTAATATTATTGATGGCAGTGCAGCTTCAATAATAAAATGTTGCCTAATAAAAGAAAATGTAATTCTAGGCCACTTCACATTAAAAGAAAAAGAAAAAAAATATTCTTTTGATGTTATTTGCAAATTTAGCTACAATTCAAACAAATAAAATGTATGTCCCTTTCTGCACTCCTAGCTCTGACTTATGAACAATGTAGCGGAAGTCTGCCATTGCATGCCTCTTCACTGGCCTGTTATTCATCCCGCTCCTGTAACAATGTTACAGAGAGTGACAAGGGTCCGACAGATGCTGTTTTTGAACCAATTATATTTGATGCATTTTCATTTTTGCATTATCTATAAAGCTCTTGGTTGAGTACAAGGAGTTCTTGAGTTAATAACACCGACTTACATACAACTCACACTAAGGGGAAGATTTACTAAGGGTCGAAATTTGAATGCCAAAAAAATTCTAAATTCGACCAGGGAATAGTAGAGGATTAAAAAAATTCGAATTCGAATTTTTTTAGCACAATTCTATGGATCGAATGATCGAATAGGGAAATTCGATAATTCGAATCGAATTTTCGAACGATATTTAAAGATTGATCGAATTTTTCTAATTCAATTTTAGGGAATGATCCCCATTTCGGTAGGTTTAATCTGGCGAAGTAGGTGATCGAATTTAAATTTAAAGGGGAAGTATTCGACTATCGAATTTTTGAATATTCAAATACAATTCAATTCGAATATTCGAATCATTCGAATTTGAATATTCGATGGTCGAATTTGGTCGAATTTGCATATTCAAAAATCAAATCTTTTTGAAAATTCAATCGAATATTCGAATCCTTCATGTGAATACATGTGATTTTAGTAAATCTGCCCCTAAGGGTAGGGATATACTGCCTTCCCTTCCTCTACGTATAATGAAAAGTTGCCTGGGGGAGAGGGAGGGGACAGTGATAGAGGGGTGAGCGATGGAGTGGAGAGGAGGGAGGAGACATCGATGGAGGAGAAGTAGCTGCTCAGCGCCCCCTATCATTGTGCCCTTGGCACTGGCCCTGTAGATAAACCATTTTTTCTTGAAAGACACTGGATTAAGGATTGTGGTGCAGATAATACTGATTTCCTTCAGCTCCTTCTCCTCTGCCCTGGCTGCACAGTACCTATTCATGTGGCAGTGGAAATCTGAAGGGCATTTCTGTACCTAGGCCTCTGTTTGGCTCATGTATCACAATTTCCAATTCTTCTGTACCTTCTGCAAGAGAACATTAACACCGTTTGTGCTTTGCAGCCACAGCCATAACTTGCATTCTGCAGGTCTCTCCTCTCAGAGAGATGTGGATCTATGCGCGGCATGCTTAAACAAATTTCATTATTTACTCTGCTAGAAAGCCATTCCCATGAATTACAGATCCAGGAAAAGGCACCGATCCAACCGTGCTCCTATTTCTTGCTTCCAGTTGGTGAAACAGCATTGTCACGATAATATCTCCACAAATTGCAGCTTGTGTTTTAAAATTTGCCACCTTGGCGTGACACATTATTTGTGGATGTGTATGATATTATATCCTGCAGTTTAATTATAAATAACTGGTAGGCTACCTTGTAGTAAGGGTTTTATTGTGTTCCTTTAAAAATGCCTATCAATGCAATTTTAGAAGAACCATGGTGATCCAAATATCTGCAAATGAGAAATGGACTGTGACACACACTACTGCTGGGAGGTGGAGGTTGCTCAGGAACTTGTATGGGTCAGTGCTTCCAGTTAATCTCTATCTACTGACAACATCAGTGGATTTCCCATTAATATAATAGAGTAGTGGCTGTCACCAGAAACTGGCAGTTTGATTGCTACTACGATAGTTTTTTTATTTCTATGATACTGTATTTGCCCAGACAATGGAGGCACTGGCAAATAATCATGGAAGCCCTGTAACGTGCACTTATTAGAAAATGTCCCTGAATTTTCAGTTTATCTGATAATCTTTGTGATGACTTGTAACCATACAATATGTAACACTACCCTTTGTCTGTACTGATTGCACTGTTTTGATTAATAATGATTAATAATACACATCCTGCAGTGATCACATTCTTGTTTGGAAAAAATGGATATTAAATGACTTGCCCCAGGTGACAAGGAATTGACACATGAATCAAGCCAAGGCCAATTTAAGTTAGCCCAAAGGCATAACCACTCTTTGCTTGTCTTTATGTATGTGTATACATTTGGGTCATCTCACAGTATTTGTATTTATGGTGCACATTCCACAGACTGCTACTTGAAACTATACATGATAAATATGTATTTATTCCTGCCTGTACATATACCATATGTTTACCACCTTCCAACAATCTACTAACTTATGTAGGATTAATTATAATTGTAAAATTATTGTAAAAAACAAGTATGTTGAGGATTGATGGCTAAGACAAAGAACAAGGCTTAAGGTATGGCTGTACCTCAGAGACATTGACACGGCCCTCTTGGAACGAGCAGGAAGTTGGGTCATGAGTACAGAGGTTTCTGTATTTACACCAATGACAGCGAAAATCTCCATTCACACAAGACAAACAACTGTAAAAGAAATATAGAAAAATGAATCCGTTAGAGCTTGCTTCAAACATTTACTGTACAATAATAAGTATGTTCTGCTTTATATACAATTGGCAGGAACATGGCACAAGAGAGGTATAGGTATGGGATCTGTTATCCGGAAACCCATAATCCAGAAAGTTCTGAATTATGGAAAGCCTGTCTACCACAGGCACCATTTTAATCAAATAATCAAAATTTTTTAAAATTATTTCCTTTTTAACTGTAATAATAAAACAGTACATCTAAACTAAGACATGATTAGTCCTCATTAGAAGCAAATCCAGTCCACTGGGTTTATTTGATGTTTATATGATTTTCTAGTAGACGAGGCATTGCAGAAATATCAGTTATCTGGTCCCATACCTGTACTAAAAATCAATTAGCAACCATGAGCATTACCATTATCTCCTGTTGAATTGAGTTGGTTTAGGGTAGGGTGCTGAAATGTTAGGAAACAAAGATAACATACTGTAGTAACATAAGTAAGCTAGGTTGAAAAAAAGACACATGTCCAAGTTCAACTTTTAACTCTATTTAAACCTGCCTAACTGCTAGTTGATCCAGAGGAAGGCAAAAAAAAAACATCTGAAGCCTCTCCAATGTGCCTCAGAGGGGGGAAAAATTCCTTCCTGACTCCAAAAAGGCAATCGGACTAGTCCCTGGATCAACTTGTATAATGAGCTATCTTCCATAACCCTGTATTCCCTCACTTGCTAAAAAGCCATCCAACCCCTTCTTAAATCTAATGTATCAGTCTGTACCACTGATTCAGGGAAATAATTCCACATCTTCACACAGCTGTACCCAAAACGATTCCCCTGATCAATCACCATAAGGATTTTATTTTTCAATGATATCTACAGCAATATATTTTGGTGGCAAAACATTATGATATATAACCAATAAATATCTCATCACAATTTTCCATGGCAGGGGCAACGTTTCAGAAAGCTTATAGCACACAACTCAAGAACTAGAAGACTAAGCTCCCTGAACTTTATTCATTTTCATTTTTATTAAAACCAGTAGAGTGAAACCTGTTTTTGTGTATTTAGAGTTCATCATTGGAAAAGCAGAATGCATAAAGTTTTTCCCCATCCAGAAATGAAAACCTGCAAGATCCCTTAAAATTAAGTCTTAAAAATAGCTGCATATACTTATATGATTCCTATTTGTGCATCCTACTCCTGAAAGTTTCCATCATTTTTCATACACAGGGCCCACCCACTAGAACTGGATGGACATTTGTGGCTTTAAATACCCAAGCAACAAGTGGATAAAAAGATAAAACAATCAACAGTAAGTGATGAAAACACTGGTTATGGTGCGAGAGTCAGTCTGGCCCAGCGGGGCCCTGCTTTCTTTCCCAGATTTAGTATTTATTTGTTCATCCAAGCTGGAGAGGACTGCAGGAAAAAGCTGGGACATCTCTGGAACCAGCCAGTTTGTATAAACAGCAGCTTCCTCTGCATATAAACTGGACATTGCAGAGCATAAACAGTACAGGATCCCTGAAGCCATATATGACTTGAGATGCATAAACACTGCATCACATTGACATACATTAAATACACATATATTTGCTATTAACATCTCTGGTTACACACTTCTGGTACATTCCATCTGTCACCAAACCTTAATATTTATACCAGGGAATGTCTAAACACCTGAGCTATATACATCATGTAACTGTCTACTCGCTCTGCTCTGCCCTCCAACCCACGTTCATTAAATCACGCTATGTTTTCTAAAAAATCTACAGTCAAAGCATTTGCCGACATGTGGATATTCACCAGCGAGAAGTCATATTCATTAACAGCAGAGGTGGGACTGGTGTCAGACTGTATTATCATGTACCCTGATATGCAGTAAAGATTTTGCCATGTTTGCAAGAACAATGCTGACTGCAGCCAACAGCTGGGAAGAATCAGGGTAAATGTACCAATTACACCGTGTCTGCTGGGACCCTGAAAAACTGCAATTCAAATTGTCCATCTCTTAATAAAATACATGTACTTAAAATGCATGAACATGCTGAATGTGATTGATAGTGAACATTACCCATGTATAATATTTGGACTTCATATCTATATTGTTGTGAAAATAAAAAGTGAGATTATGTATTACTGGGATGCAAATATAGGGTCTTGCAGTCCTGCAGGAGTAGGTTGGAAGATATAGTAAGATGGGATTGTGACACCAGGGTAAGATGGCAACAACAGAACAAAATGGGTGACTGTAGGAATTTGTGATATGTCACTCTTCAGATGTTATGGGAACAATAGTTAAAACAACAGCTGAGGGGTTTTATATAACTGAATCCTGTTTTACCATTGACACCACCATAATGAAAAAGGCCCATGTGCATAGAGGTATAATCCTTATAGAGCTAGTGTTTTTTATGTTTTGTACCAACTCAAAATGGTCAGAAAAATGTAACACCTTTGTTCAATTGGTCACTTTGCCAGGGTCAATGGTATCCTGGGGCAAATCATAGGAAAAATGGCACTGTCAGTGGAAATTAGGAACAGATGGAATTTAGGCATTTGCATTCACATTAATCAAACAAATGATCCCCCTCCCATGTCTCAATTTACCCTCATAAACCTGCTGAAGCTTCGTGTGTGAGCTGTCACCACTTGGCACTCATAATATTAATAGTCTCATAATGGATTCATCTGTTCATATCCCAGAAATATACACTATATAAGGTTTTATTTTTAAGAAAAAGAAGGGTATATAGCAAATATTATACAAGTGCTACTGCATTACTGCCACCTACTTCACCATAAAGTGCACTTACACGTGAAGAGGATTGTTCTTAAAATGCACTTTTCCGAAAAGCAAAACGAGTTGACACTTAATGAAGTGGAGATGAATGAAAATCTCAAGTAACCTGCTCATCTTAATGAAACTAGGCTTCAGACAATTTGTTGGGTAATGCGTAGGAAATCTGTACAGGTGAAAGAAACGCTTTGGACTTGTACTGATCTATCAGTTTGTGGCCAAATGTGTACCAAATGTCATACTGGGGATTTTGTGATTGGGTAAATTGGACCAGTGATTATCTTCTACTGTTAACAAATGCCTTGGCTACATGATGATATCCTAAAATTGAATGGATAAAGAAAGTGCATGTTCTTACTGCTGGTGAGCGCTGCAGTTGTAGAATTTGAAGTTTGTGCTGACAAAAGTTTTCTCAGTCTCTTTGGAGATTAGCTGTAACTCCACACCAAACCAGTCTGGAAGGAAAAGTATAAATAGCATTGCTAAATGGTAATACATGACTGAATTCATATATGAATGTGCAGTTAGGGTCTAAATAAATAAAACAAAGGCCCAAGACATCTATAAGAAAAGGCTTTTGATTGTGTACAAATATTACTTCCCCCATTGTAATCTGGCATAAACACGCATAAGCATGCACACACAACTGCAAACACAAAGAATGATGCTATGTAATAAAATTGCCAAAATTGGCTACAGGTAAAATCACCTACGGCAACCAACAGCAAACAGTATTATCTGGTCAACTATCGTATTGGTTGCTATGGGTTACTGCACCTGGGCAAAGTTTGTGCATTTTATAGAAATATGGTAAATTATGCGTTTTGTGCAATCCCATCCTTTGGAAGCATGGGAACATCAGAAGACAGTAACAACGAGATATTATTTGTATTGAATATGCATTTATTGGCATCAAGAATTGATTGTATTTTATTCAGTTGGCCTAGAAAGGCTAATCCCTGCCTGTTTCTTCGTAACGGGATCTCTGCTGAACTAAGGGGTAGATTCGTCAAAGAGTGAAGTTAAGAGTGAAGTTCTGCCACTAGAGTGAAATTCCGCCACTCTCCATTCATTTCTATGGGATTTTTAAAGGCGTATTTATCAAAGGGTGAACTTTCACTTCACCCATTGATGAATATGCCTTGCAAAATCCCATAGAAATTAATTGAGAGCTGCGGAATTTCACTCTAGTGGCGGAACTTCACTCTTTGATGAATCTACCCCTAAGTCTCCAAGGCATCTTCAAAAATTATAGATTTGTTGTCATTTTAAGAGATTTTAAAAAAGTGATTTATCTCATGCTCCATGTATTACTTGAACTGCCATTCAATGAAATAAGCTACTAAGAACAATTACTTTTTCACTGAACAAGAAAAGAGGAATTAAATACCAATGATTCCCAGTTTGATTACAAGTTCTAGAACCCCCTTAATAGGATTGTGAAAAGTCCACAGTCAGTCCAATGTCCCTCAATTCTTGAATTCATAAATGTTCCATAGCAGATGCCTGGCTGTTTATGTTCTGAACGTCAGATAAAATACAGGATTTTTGTTTTATTTTTTGTCCCCAGTCCTGATATAGAAGTATCAGGTGCCATTGTGCCTATTTATTTACTGAAGGTATTTTCTCTAAGTGATGCAGACATTTCGAGATAGTTTTGGTCAATTTGGTTGAATATAGTCATAACAAACTACCTGCTGCCAAATGTCTCCACTTTATAGTCCAATTGGGTGGATAGTGAGGTTACTGATACAGACAGGGCCAAGGTGACAGTACTTGAACATATAATAGGGAAGAAAAGCTGAAATCTTGCAAGTTTTTACTGTATAGGGCAAAATACTGGAAATACTTGCAAAATGTGACCACCACCTTTGTGGGCATTATTTATTGGGCAGAATTTAGGAAGACATTTCTGTGGGCATTGGTACAACATAGCAGTGGCCTGTAACTTGTACTCCCTCCAGTATCATCTTAAGTGTGATAAGTCACACTATAAATAAAAATTGTGTTAAGTTGCTATAAATGTAAAATTTGCATATTTATACTTATGTCATAACTGAAGAGCCTTTTTACAAGTTGAATAAATGCCATTCTTCATATCACTTCACCAGTAACTCTCTATTTCTATATAATATCCCATGGTCATTTGAAGAATACATGCAGATTTGTAGGAAAAAAGCAACTAGTGAATTAAAAAACACCACCATTTGGGGACTGAGAGAAGTAGCTGAACAGCAGATGGAAGGTTGCAAGCTAAATATCCCTGGGGCATAATAACAGACCCACAATGGCACACAGACACATTTCTCACTTGCAAACAAATGCTCTTTTAGTTTACATCCACTGATGGCATAATTGTGTCTGGTGGGAATGGTCTAAGAAAGATTTATGGGAATTTAACTCATAGCCATGGTAATGGGAGATTTCGCTTTTGCCTGCCAATCTCTCAGATCTTTTTGCTGTAGTGCAGCATTCTAACATCTGTGTCAAATTAAGGAAACTTTAGTGGAGTGATCCTTACATTCAGCTTAAGCACTTTCTAATTGCTCATACTAATCACATCTTATGATTGACAACAAGCATCACTGGATGCACTCTGGTCTACAGTACTTCCATTATATTCAAATAAGTGTTTTTCTCAAAGTCCCCATATCTCCCAAAGGTGTTTTGCAATAAAATATGAGCAAACATTGAGTCACTATCCCTAGTTACAATCTGCAATGTAATAACTGTCTAATAACTGAAGTCTTTAGGGGCAGCAGCTACACTTAGCACACAGCCATTTACGCAAGACCATCAATTGTGGAAATTAGAATTGCTAGAGCAAAAATAAACTTTTGCACCTTAATCTATATTTGCTAGTACCACTGGGAATAAGGGGATAATGAGATCAGTTTCCTGCATATGCACTTTCCTATTTTGCTTCTATAAGGCAGTGATGAAATAGGAAGGATATGGGAAATGGGAACTGAAGGACCACGAAAACACATTTTTTTCTGTTGTATCTACTGAAAAGTGTTAAATACAATACTGAAAAGAGTGAAAGACAATTTTCTGAAAAAATGTTGTTAGTTGAAAGTTCTTTAGGGACTCCTGGTGTGTGGTATTGTGACAAATGACAGTTTTGACCTCAGGCAGAAGAGAATGCAGCAGAAAAGTGTAAGTGAATGAACGGTTCAGAATGCCTAATGACTCAATAGTCTTACCTTGGGCAGCAAGTATGGTGGGAATATCCTTGGCTGCTGGTGAAACACAGACAATGCGATTTCCACTTAGTACTTGACCTTCTTCTTGCTTCAGATTACCAAAAGAGCATGTCACCCCAGCAGAAAGGTCAGGGACATTGCTGACTTGCAGAGTGAGCTAAAAGCAAAGACATGCAGACAGCCATTGTTTAGCAGTTAATTGCAAAGTACACATATAAAAAATCACATGGCTATGTATCATTTCTGCACGCTGTCCACATAAATTGAATAAATAGAATGTACTCAGTAGTTAGAATAACTTGTATATCATTCAGCAGATTCACATTTTTGCAAAATTGGGCTTTTCAGAGCTTCAGAATCATCTTGTGAACGTGCAGTGGGGAAATTCTTTGTCTCCACAAAGTTAGAAAATGGGAATAACCATAACTGGTATCATGTCAACAAACTGCCATGTGCTGATTCCACCCCAGTGCCCATATACCTAAAATAATTAATATTCTAGAAATGGAATACCACTTATGACATGCACACTATTGTAGGATTTGTCATTCAGAACTGAATGTATGCTAAATACATGTGCAATTATCTTGTATTTTGCTATTTTATTCTTTGTTTCCCATAATGCTTCATAAACAACTGGGCAAATATTTGGCCTGACATACTATGTGAAAGGATTTGAAACTTCTGCGGTTGATCCTACAGGCAAATGTCACACAAAGATTTGTAAGTGTTCACTAGCTGTGACTTGTCTCAGGAAAAGTAGCTATGCCATAGCACAGTGGTCCCGAAACAGTAGCTCGTGAACAACATGTTGTTCCCCAACCCATTGGATGTTGCTCCCAGTTGCCTCAAAGCAGGTGCTTATTTTTTAATTCTTGGCTGGAAGGCAAGTTTTGGTTGCATAAAAAACAGATTTACTGCCAAACAGAGCCTCCTGTAGGCTGCCAGACAACATATAGTAAAATAATCAAATACAACCCTTATTTGGCACAACCAATAGTCAAATACAACCCTTATTTGGCACCACCTAGGAAACTTTTTGCTTGTGTTTGTGTTACTTCCCAACCTTCTTTACATCTGACACACTTTACAATAGCATGTTATATTATCTCCAGTAACAACTAGTATTTCTGCCTGGAAAGCACACTATGATGCTGGTGCAAGTAAAGTGGTGATTTCATTTGTGCACAAGTTCATGTGATTTGAGGAAATTCCAGTTCTGGTTTTGTGATTGTCACTAAATCTTCCATTGGAAATTGACATGAACCATAAACTTCTATTTCTTACTGGTAGGCTGTGTTCAGAAACTGGGAGGCTGTTGGGTTGAACATGAATCTTCACACACTGGTTCATATTGTCTGCAAATCGAAATGGCTCATCTGCCCGCTCACACTTATCCTTCCGAGAACACCTAAAATTGTGACATTCTGCATTAGAATCACAGCATTAATACAGCATCATTTCAAAGTTGAAGAATAAACCCCAAACCTTATTTTCTTATTAACAATTGGAAGTCTGACCCAATTTTCATAAGTGGGTCTACGAGTGACAGCAGATTTTAAAGGAACACATTTAGGGGGTAATTTATTAAAGTCCACATTTTTCTGGTCAGACTTTTGAAGGGGAATTTAAGTCCAGTGGTGTTAAAAGTCAGATGAAAAAAGTAATCCAACTTAGACCTGCCAAGAACATGTAAAAGTCAATGGCAGATGTCCCCTTAACAATTGGAAGATTTTCTGGGTTTCAGAAAGTGAAAATTTGTGAAAATGTATTGATTAATTGGGGAGAATAGTCTTTGCAGATTTGATAGTTTTCAGAAAATATTGAAAAAAAATTTAAGATTTTGATAAATAACCCCCTAGATATATATGCTGCATACAGCACACATGACTGCTGATCGACATGCAACAATTGAGATGGAAGTTTATTTTTCCCTTTGCAATAAGCATTCACAAGTGACCAGATAAAGTTGTGTAGGCTGCACCCTAGCAAGTAACTTTAACCAAGTGATTAAATGCAGTGGGAATATGGCTGGTGTGACTCAATTCTAAAACAGCAAATAAAATACCAATGAGGGAATGTAATAAAAGTCGGTAACGGAAAAACTATTTGCAACGTGAAAATTTATGCCTCTGTGCAAACAATTTTTGCGTTTTGCAAATTTATTAGAGCTTTTGCGAACCTGGAAACTGTTTAGCGACCACTTCCGACAGTGGAAGAGAGTTTGCGAATTTTACAGCTTGCACCAATGCGCAGTCAATGTAATAAAACTTCTTACTGAAAAAGTCGTTATGTTTGCTCCAAAAGATTACGACACCCTCAAGCACTTCTTAAGAGTGCGCAATAAAAATTTGCAATGCGCGATTAAAATTCACAATGCAATGACAGTTTAAGGAACAATATTACATTGCAAGATGTGGATTTTTAATCTATATGATGCGTATTTGCTCTTTGCAAATTTAATTACATTCCGCTCCAGGTGTCATATTTCCTAAAAACTTTTTTTATTTTCATCATCCATACAGTATTTGCATTAAACATGTTATTATTATTTTAATGCTCTCTTTTGAAGATGGGAGCGCTTACATTATAGACCATTATACTGTACATAACTGTATTGTCACATTTTTGTCAAGATATAAAACTTGTAATTTCAATAATAAAATTAAATTAAAAATAAAATGAAAAATAAATTAAACAGTTTAGACCTTTCAACAATAAATGTTTTTAAGCACACCTTTTGCATCCATCTCCGTTATAGTTCTCTCCAAAATCAAGCATTCAAGTTATTAAGGGTTCCATTGTAAATTTGATTCTCACGCTCTCTATGTTTTTACCTTGATCAAATGTCATATTTCCTTACGTATGTATGAATGTATGTATGATATAGCATGAAAGATAACCCTTGTCATGTATGGGCTTACAGGGCATGGAACCATGACATATAAACCTGACCTTATTGCCACTAAGGTAATAAATCAGGATGCAGTACAATCCTCTAGAAGCTGCTTATACCATTGATGGGTAAGAGTAATGGCAATTGCAGTTCAGTAGCAGCTGGGTTAAAACAAGTTCCCCCACCTATTTAAAGGAAGGCTGATGCCTGACACTCATCTAAAGGTAGTCATAGACATAGAGATCGCCAAATGAGCGGATCTCTCCCCGATATGCCCCCTAGGGCCCAACAATTTGGATCATAATGCATCTGATACAGGTGGTAGGATCAAGGGACTGCAACAACGCATAGATGCGGCTGCAATCCAACTGGATTTTTTAACCTGCCTGATCGAAATCTGCCTGACTTTCAGCCAGATATCGATCGGAAAAGCCCATCACATGGCCCCACACATGGGCCAGTAAAATGCCGACTCGGCCTGTCCGCAGCTTTTATCACACTGTGTATAGTATAGGTAGTGGGACAATTAGGTTGTAAATCTGTTTCAAGATCAAGGGTTTATCCACAAATATGGTTTAGAAATCATTTCCACAATATTTAATGGTCTTAATGACAGACTGGCATTTGTTTTGTCATTGGAATTTACATGGAGCTATAAATAAAGAGGCTGTCCTGCTCCTGTAACCTATCATTGGATAGTCCTGCAGCCTATCAGTTTGCTATCCTAACTGCACTAGGTTAGTAATGAAAGCTTACTGCTGAGTGGCTGCTTAAGGTAACTCAGGGGCTTCTTACTTAACTCCTCAAGGACATGCTTTTACAGTGGGAAGGGTTCCTTGCATCATAAAGAAAAGAGAAGAAATCAGAGATTAAATATAGCTAAATTGCTATTTACAAAGAATTTGCTACTGCATGGGATCCGTTATGAAGAAAGTTCTGAATTACAGAAAGGCTGTCTCCCATAGTCTCCATTTTATCCAAATAATCCAAATTTTTAAAAATGATTTCCTTTTCCTCTGTAAAAATAAAACAGCAGCTTGCACTTGATCCCAACTGAGATATAATTAATCTTTTGTGGAAGCAACACCAGCCCATTGGGTTTATTTAATGTTTACATGACTTTCTAGTAGACTTAAGGTAAGAAGAACCAAATTATGGAAAGATCCGTTATCCAGAAAACTCCAGGTCCAGAGCATTCTGGATAACAGGTCCCATACCTGTAGCCTAGAACATGTGGGTGGTCCTGTTCTGATGATGACCAAATAATAATAGTCACCTAAAACAGGTGACAAATCTAAAACTGATCATAAAAAGTCTATGTAAAATGACGAAATACTATTTCTTGCAAATAAGCCTGAAATGTAGCATAGTGTATAGAGATCAGTACTCACGTGTTATGAAGCACACACCAGCCGCAGTGAGGGTCACCGGAGCTCAGACATTCCTCACAGCTTGTATACTGCTCACAGTGTTCCACTTCCACTCTGGACACCTGAAAAACAACACACACATACAGTATAAGCAGTGATAGGAATACAGATACCCCTCAAATAGATTTCAGTCCAGTTCTTCATAAAATGTTGATTACCCTATTTCTGTGCTTGTATGTATACAAGTATATATATAAGTATGCAATATAGATATGACTGTTTACTAGGCTGATTTTAAGAATAGTTTTCTCCAGTGACTTTATAAATCAAACTGACCTAAAAAAAAAAAAAGCCGCTCAGTTGATATGAATTTATGTTATCAGGGCAAGTGAGCTGAATCCCACTTTCATCATTTATTTCAATGGCATCAAGTGATAGAAGACCACAACACAGCTACATTTTAAAGCAAATACTACAGAGGGCACTGACACTGGAAGAATGAAGGCCCCAAAACTAATGCAGCAACCAAATTAGATTTTTATATTTGGCTGTGTATTGGCTCAGTGTCAGTATCAGTGCTTCTGAAGTAAGCAGCAGCGGCCTCTCCAGACCCCGAGTGTTAGAAAAATCACCGACTATGTTCAAATATCAGTTGGTTTTCTCCACAAATCACATATGGGTAACTGGTTGTGTGACGAGGATGAAACGCTGCAGTAGCAGCAGCAGTAGTAGCAGCCTAATATGACTCCCATATTACTGAGCCCTGCAAGATGGACTCCAGAGCGGGTGGTGAGCATATCTACCAATGTGAAGCACTACTGCAGTGCAGGGATCTGATGACAACCAACATGTGTGATGATCTGCGGAAAACACAACGCAACCTCGGCCTACTGCGGGAACCAGGCCTTCAGCTCTCCAGGCCTGCTAAGTGCCAAAGGAAAGGACAACATAAGTGGTGTGCCATCAGGCATCTCAACTCCCAAGGACTGAAATGTCCACCCAGTGTGATATGTTCTTGATGTACCCAGTATAGTCTCAGGGTTCCCAGGGGTCCTGCAGAAACAACATTTTGTTTCTAGTATGTATTGTATTTACTGTATGTGCTGAAATGAAAATAAATGCACTTCACTTGACTTGACTTGAATCACAGAAAAGCCTAAATCAAATCAACCAGGTACTGGGCATTTGAAATCACATGTTTGAGCCACGGCTGGCCTCTAACCTAGGCACAAACCACTAACCACTTGGCTTTTCTACTTTCAAGCCCAGTCTGAGCTAGTGGTCAGAGTTTAAAAAAAAATATTTTTATAATGACTTTGGGGAGAGCCAAGCGGCTGTAGCTGCAGTAATTCAGTGTAATTAAACCAATCTATCACTCCAGCAGCTGGAACACGATTCCTGATGAACTTTGCAATGGGATTTCGCAGTCACTGACTCGCAGCCTCAATCGTCCTCTGAGGGAGATGGAAAAAAACCTCTGAAAATCACATTGTAATGCAGGATTTGACAGCACAGTTCCACTTTCTAACCCTAGTGCTTAATCTATTCTCGATCTTATTGTACAGTTTGAAAGGCATACAATGAAATACAAGAGTAAAGCCTACACTTGTCTAAAGAGCTACATATGTAAGTGTTATTTTTATATATAATTAGTTACAACTCAGCATTGAAAATCTAATGAAAAGGAGTGATGCATTTGTGTAGTAGGGGTCGTTAACACTGAGGTCACATATTAGGCAAGGAAAACGTGCAGGCAAAATGTTCCCATGTGATATTAGACTAAATGCATTAATACAAAGCAGTCATAGCTTTCTTCAGGGCTGATTTTAAGGTTAAGGGGTCCCCCAATCTCGAACCTTACTACACATATATCTTCTCACAGATTAATTAACAACAAGTTCTTTTTAATAGGTTGACTTAACATTGCATATGGCAATTAGCTATAGTGTCTGGTTTTATATGCCAGAACATGTACAGTAGGCTAGCAGGGGACAGGAGAGGAATAGACAGGTAATTTTGTCTTTATTTCCAAGGCTTGTCAGCAGTAGACATCAGCTCCCATGTTTTAGATAGCACAGTGGCAGAGAATAAAAAGATTTTTCTAGAGGTGACACAAATGGGAAGATAAAGAGATGAGTATTTTGCTTGATGTGAGTGGGAAGTCTGGAATCTCAGCAGAATGCAGTAACTTGCAGCTTCTTTCATAACCTTCCTGTGTGTGCAATTCCATCTTAAAAGCAGCTCCTGAGTGCTGCACAGGGTGCTTAAGAAGATGAAACTTTACCACTCTAAACCCACCTGATCTAGGTTAAGAGTTTAACCTAAAAGGAGACATCCCAGCACTCATCATGCAAGGGTTTCTGCCAGATCCTCTATTGATATGAACCACAATGATGTATTTGATTTGCAGATTCTCATTTTTGTTTTAAGATTTTCAAATAGAATATATATTCATAACAAGGCACTTCAGTTCCTTAATGTACCCACTGTGTGAAATCTTAGAATGGCACTAAGCAAGTATCACTCCATCAAGGCAAGTAATACAAGGCCTTATAAGAACCAATGATCTATAAAATGTCATTGCTTCACAACCACACAGGCAAAAAGATGCCTCAGCATGGGCAGATGTTTCTGTATTTTTTTTTTGCATATTCATAATATATAAGCCATATTTTCAGTATGATGCAAGCTATAGGTTTACAGACTATAGAAAATCCATAGAAACCACAAACGTGCATTAGTAGAATTTACTGAAAATGTTGCCACCTTTCCCTCCCAGAACACCAGCCAATCCTCTTAGAAAATTAATTATGGCAACTAATTGTAGACTGGTGTTCTACTAAGCCCCCTGAGCCAAAAATAACCATCTATAATTTGGGAGTCTAAGCTGAAGTAATTAGGGATTCTGCAAACACCTACACCGTTGTGTGGCTATTAAACCACAGTCTTTTGCAAAAGTCCCATCAGGGACTCATTAATAAAACACACACAGACTATAGTCACACTGTCATTTATCCTGGATATATCCCACCTAATAGACTCTACCTGTTCTCAGTCAGCTCTTCTAAACACAGCTATTGCTTGGGGCAACTGGCTATTATTAGGAAGACTAGAGAGTTTAACCCTCTGAGAGATTAAATGAGTCAGCTATGTACATGGTTGTAAATGTGGTTTATATTGCTTTTATTTCCATGCAATAATGGTTGTACTAGAAATGTGTTTTTCAAAATACAATAGAATTATATTCGAGCATTAAGAATCAATATGATTCAAGTTAGATTTAATGAGACTTTGGGTCCACCTTAATCCGAATGGTGTAGGCAGTTATTTGTTTGCAGTATCTGCCTCTATCTGTAAAGGACAGTTCATCTTCAAATCCTTCTCTCTCTCTCTTTACTCACTGTTTAAATGCTACCATTGCAGAACATTAAAGGCATTAACATGATACTATAGAGTCATAAATCCAAGCGTTCTGGAGGAGACACTTTATGATCCTGAGCGCTGTCATTAACAAGCATCGTGTCTACAGAGACAAGTACCCTGTTGCCATTAAAAAAAAAGAGAAGCCGTTGCTGGTGTACCAAAACACATCCTCTCATCCGTAATTTAGCAATCAGATTGAGCACAGGGTGCCTATTTAATGAGAATTAAATTAGCCAGAGGGGAAGCACACACAAGTATTGCACTACCCTTAATTTTTAACTGCTGAGGCCCTGGCCTTCTTCCCAAAAATAAAAGTATAAAAGCACAATGGTTGTTATACTGCCCACATAGTAAGCAGAGTCAGGAGGGACCAGAGTCAAGAGAATGATGATGTGTTATTTGCAAGAGCTAAGCTGCTGTAAGGCTACAGAGATGCCTGTAGAACTGTGCTGGTGGTAATGTAGGCAATCATCTGTTTTCATTTAAGAACACAATAAAATAATTAAGAGTTTCAATCTTCACAACAGGCCTGTCAGAACTACAGCCTTTGGCCATAAACAGGTCTTTGGGGACTTTTGCTAGTGGTCTGCAAACAGCTCCATAATTTAAAGAGCATGTAAAGGCAAGAAAAATCCCATTTTTACTTTCTTTAATGAAAAACAAACCTATCTCTAATATACTTTAATTTAAAAATGTCTACCCTTTTTATAAGAAACCTGACTGTATGCAGTGAAATCCCCCCTTCATTTACTGCTGTGAATAGAAATTGTCAGAAGGCCCCTGCCTTACTTCCCAGCCATGCAGAATTCAAGCAGCTTTGTTTGTTTCCCTGTTTTGATAATTTATGATGATCCCTAAGCATCCATACCACACTGAGCATGTGCACAGTCTTGGTCTTGCAAAGATGTTTAACAAAGTTTCAAGATGGTGATGCCCCTGTGGCAACTTTGAAAGCATAAATCATTTGTTTGATTAGGCTTGTGGTGCAGTAAGTAAGTTTATGTTTAGTATATAAAATACAACATTTCTAGCCTTATTCTACTTTACTTCCCCTTTAAGCATTATTTTGATGGGCCTCTTTATATGTGGGAAAAATTAATTTGGTTCATAATGGAAAACACTGAGAAGTTAACTGAAATTATCACCTGGCATTCTAGTATGTATAATGTAATACCATATATGTGATCTCTTATCCAGAAATCTGTTATCCAGAATGTTCCAAATTTGCAGAAAGGATGTCTCCCATAGACTCCATTATAATCAAATAATCTGAATATTTAAAACAGATTTCCTTTTTTGCTGTCATAATACATACCTTATACTTTATCCAAACTGAGATATAATTAATCCTTAGTGGAAGCAAGCCCGGCCTATTGAGTTTATTTAATGTTTACATGATTTTCTAGTAGACTTAAGGAATGAAGATCCAAATTATGGAAAGATCTCAGGTCTGAAGCATTCTGGATAACTGGTCTCATACCTGTCCACAGTAGAAAATGTGTTTTTTCCTCCATAAAAGTAGTTTTAGACCAATCTTCCAAGTTCCACTTAATAAAACAACACACTTTATTCCATGGAATTGTTTTGTTAATTATTGTGCAGAACCTTTGGCCTGCATACTCTGATAAAGTTTCTCTGGAGCCTGAGTCACTCATCAATACAATACTTCTGCTTTAGTCTTTCACAGACATACCAGTACAGAGTTAACACATTTAGTTTCATTTAATCTCCTTGGAATCATGAGGAGAGGATTTGGGATATGGCGCATGACATAAAAGCAGAACACATCTGTTGCAGCTATAAGTGGTTCTGATTAGTGAGGTAGAGCAAAGTATAAGGTAAGGGTTTTCATTGCTGAAGGAACAGTGGTAGAACAAATATGGGTCAGGATTAACCATGAATGGAAACTCACGGCTCAGTTCCATGCAGATCCTTTCAAAAAAGAACACTTAAGTTCTCTTCATATAAAGATTAAGTGCATATGAAAATGGTTCCCAGTCTTCTAACCTGCATCAGCTGAAATCTTGCAAATAACACTTTCAGTATGCCTTAGAACAGTGGTCCCCAACCTTTTTTTACCTTGAGCCACATTCAAATATAAAATGAGTTGGAGACCAACACAAGCATGAAAAAGGTCCCTGGGGTGTCATATAAAGATTGTGATTGGCTATTGATAGCCCCTATGTGGACTAGCAGCCTACAAGACGTTCTTTGACAGTACAGGTATTTTTACGCAACTAAAAATATGCACCTGCTTTGAGGCCACTGAGAGCAACATCCAATGGGTTGGTGAGGAACATGTGGCTCACGAGCCACTGGTTGGGGATCACTACTTTAGAAGTTGACATATTTTACAGAAGGTTGCTCTCCAACTCTTTTCCAATGAAGTCTATGACCTGTTATGTGTATACCCAGGGCCGCCATCAGGAGGGGACAGGCCCCTGGGGATGAAGGGCGGCCCGGCAGTGCTGTACTTTTCGAAGAGCCGGGCCCCCCTCATGAGTGCCAAAGCCGTGCTGCCGAGTGTGATGAATGCGGAAGTGCCGAACAGTCCTGAAGCGGCGGAAAGACCCGAAGTCACTAAAACAACTATAACTGAAGTCCTGAAGCCACAAGTTCAATTCTACTGACACCAATGTGGGTTTTTTTTTTTAATCCCCTGGCCACCAATGTTATATTTTAACTCTATAGGCCCCTGCACCAATATTTTTTTTTAAAATATTTTTTGGGCCCCATTTTTTTAACTTGTAAGGGGGGCCCTGACACCAATGCTTTTTTAAAAAAAACTTTTATGGGGGGCCCTGGTGTCAATGTTTTTTTTACTTATAAGGAGCCGTGACCACCAGGAGTGGGGCTTGGGTGTCAGTAAGGGCGGGGCCCAGGGGGCCCTGAAAATTTTGTTGTGCGGGGTCCCGTGATTTCTAATCACAGCCCTGTGTATACCTAGAGAATTAAACACAAAATTATTGTTAATAATATATATACATCTTTATGTATCTATATTTATCTTTTTTTCCTATTAATTTGGATCAACCATCAAAAATAACGGCTCGGCCGGTAAAATACCGGCCAGGTGGCAACCCTAGCCCCATTAGGCCCTGATTTCAATATTTATTAGTAAAACAAGACAAACTCTGGATAGTCGGGGGGGCCTAAAATTGATTTGCTGTGGGGCCCAATAACCTCTAGTTACACCACTGGATTAGCCTTTTTAATTGCCCATTCCACTGACCTGTTATAGATATTTTAAACACTGTTTATGCATTTTCTTGCTTCAAATTAAATAATCTTGCAGTTCCAAGGATGACAGTAGTACTATGAACGCATTCATCTATAATAATGAGTCATCTGCCCCAACAAAATGTTATAGCGATATGAGGAATTATCTTGGAATCCAATGACCTTTATGAAGACATGAACATCTTTACAGGTTGTGCATCTCCCATCTCAGAGACCATTATTACTAAGTAGAGTAGTATTTACTTTATCCTGGCCATTTCAGTACCAATGATTATTAAATACAAACATCCTTATAAAATGTATTTGTTGAATGGTTCCTTAAACCGTATAACATGATACATAATATTATACAGGGTTCCGATTATAATGTCATATAGTCAGTTAGTATTATTCCGATTATAACATCATGTATTATTATGATAATTATTACAGCTCTGATGCACATATTGGTTGTTGTTTTTTTATGGATAGTGAATTGCACATAGTATTATGTATATCCTACTGAAATAAAGTAATCTTCTACAGGTCTAATCATAAAAATGTATACTCAGCAGAACATATTTGTATCCCTTTACAGACCCGGTCTTGTGCCTGATAATCAGATATTTCAGTGACATTCATTGCTGTTCATCCTTGATATTAGGCAACAGCAAACACAAACAAGATACAGTTTTATTGTCATTGAAGCATTAATTTAGAACCCTAGCGTCCAGTTACAAATTGAGATAAAATGATACAAGGATGAGTTGACAAGAATAATATCCAAGAGAGAGAGATTCATTATGAAATGATATGGTGGTTATAAAGTAATAACACGGCCAAAAATGTGCTCTAGTCCTGCTGCCCAACAATCTAACAACAGTTTCTTGAATAGCGCAGTGAAAACAACTATCTGATTGGTTTCTATGGGCTACTGAAGAGGGGAATACTTTAGCCAGAGGCTTATTTAGGCCAATGATACAGGGACATGTTAAAATGACTCCTAAGTGTGCCACCAACTATAACCATGTGTGTAATGGAAAGCTTCTCCACCATTTACCCACTATTTAACTTCAGAGCAGGGTTATCCTGGGAGGGCAAGATGTCACTGAGGATGCCTTGGGCAGGCTCATAGCATTTGGCTGTTGCAATGTCCAGTGCAGAGAACCAGACATTTGTTTAATATAGCTGTCTTGTGTCTTCACAATGTAGCTTTATTATTCCAATTCACAGGGGACCACATGAGTACAAAATGACTTCAGTGATATTATCCTGAAACATCACTAGTAAACCAGAAGGACAACCATGTGCAGAGGAGGGATAGCTAAATTGCCCAAATATGAGTATTCTTCAAAACCTGAGAACATTACATTAACTTTCTACTTTGTCTTGTATTTGAATAAAACATCAATGTTCTTTCTGGACTGTAACTGTCAAGCAAAATAAAGGGAATAAATTATAAGGCTGCTGCAAAAATGACCCAAATTGACTGAATACAGGCTAAACTAGTATTTTTCTGTAATTTGGACAGTCTCTCTGGACTCCCCAATGCTTCCTTCAAAGGAGAAACATGCTAAGGTTAATGCAGTGTTCAGTGTTTTGAATAGTTTGCCTGCCTCTGAGAAAATTAAGGCATAATAAGTTAAAAGAGTCAGGAGACATTTTCTCTTCCCCCTTTCCCACCACCATGCTAAAAGGGCAATCTGGATAACAGATGAAGTTACATAATTAACTACAGAAAAATTGTGTACATAAATAAAGTATTTTATGTACCTATTGTACAACTCCCTATAGAAGGATCTTATAGGAAGTGTTCTTGCCTTCACCGATTCTTAAAGTGGTTGTTCACCTTCAAAAGCTTTTTTCAGTTTGTTTGATTTCACATAGGTTCACCATAAATAAATATTTTTCCAATTACTTTCTATTTGTGACTGTTTTTCTAATATATTGAAATATAAATTCACCTTCTCCTGGGTACTCTGTTTTAAATTGATACATTTAGTTTAAACATTTGTTATATTTATCCCTGTTGAGCAAAATCCCTGAGTTTAATTAAAGGCAGCTGTTAAAATTAATACAACAGTTGCTAATATTCCACAGATACTGCTAAGAAATCTATCAATTAATTATATCAACTAAATATAGCTAATTGTAACAGTTCATAATGCTCCTGGATCACTAAGATGCCAGACTGAGACACTAGACAAAGGAACATTAAACGTTAAACTTAAATTTTGGGAATACTGTAAAATATATAAGATGGAAAGCAACTGAAAAAAGTGTTTGTTTATGGTGAACAATCTGAAAACAACTGACTTGAAAAAAGTGTTTAGAAGGTGAACAACTCTTAAATGTGATACATTCAAAATATGAAAGTCATGTCAAGTTGGAGTAGCCTGTTTCAAGAACATTTTGGAAATCTGGTCAGAAAGAGTAATCACCATAGGTGGTCCATGTATTTGCTATAGTAATACAAATAAGAATCCTGGAGGATTGCAAAAAATACTGGAGGATTGCAAAGTGTCATTACTTGTTTTCATAAATGTACTTGGTCCCAAAGGAGAAAACAACAAGGGTCCTTCATAGAAATTGTCATCACCATCTCATGAAGAACCCTCTTTAGCATTGAAAGCTTAAGAAATATTACATTTCATTTTAATGTCTCCACCTACAAGTTCAAAAATATGTCTAAGAAGGGTGTCCAAATATATTTTAACAACTTACAGAAAGGAAAAACAATCCCTGAAGCTTTTTTACAAAACAGCTAAAAACATCTGCAGATTTATCTGGTTGGAAGTCAACTATTTCAGCAAATTTCTAAGCTTCAATTCACTTTCATCTTCATGGACACTGATCCATAGCAGGTAGAAGAGAAACTGCCAATGCATTTGGCTTTTAAATTCAATAGTGAATCTTGACCAGGACATGAAGGATGAATGGTGTAATTTTTATAATTCCAAGAGCAAGGTTAAAGGCAAAAAGACAAATAAGATTTTTAAGAAACACTAAAATCCCTCTGAAAAGATGGCATACAGGCCATAAAACATGAATTCCTATGGTCTGTAGGCCAGAACATGGGTCTGCTACTACTCTTTGCAAAATATGGATACATTTTTTTAATAATTGTGTGAGTACTTATTCATTGATTTTAATCTTATTTTCATGTGAAAAGTTCTTGCCCAATGAATGTTCCAACTTTCTGGGTAGATACAATTAGTTCTAGATGAGCATTCCTCAATGTTACCTAAGTCCAGGTGCATGTAGGTGTGACTGCACGTAACCCCAAGTGAAATTAACTTAAGAAAAATAAGATGTCTGTTTTTTGGCATTGCAAAGAAATGCAGCCAAATGATTTGTGACTAATTACATTGGATGAGCCATTTAATTCACACCTTAATGTGGGATTCATTTCCTAAAGTGCGTGGGATGGGCACAATGTTCTTGGCACAATTTATAAATCTAAAAAGAACAAATATGTTGACCCTAGTTTCAGATATATAGACTTTCTTAAAAATTGATCTTTTCATAAGTTATATTTTTCTGAATATGCATTTTGGCAGCCGAGGAATGAGTGTGAGCACACACCTCTGTTTGCGTTGAGAAAAAATTTGACTAATGTCTTCTTACAGGTAAAACTTTATAGTAGCATTGGGGCAAATTCACTAAGATATGAAAATTCGCTAGCGTTGACTTCGCTAGTGTTCGCCGCACTTCGCAGGCGAATTTTCGCCAGCGCTACGCAAATTCAATAAAGTGCGAAGTTACGCTCCGGTCGGCGAATGGTAGCGTAGTTGCACTAGTGTTACTTCGCCATGCAAAGCGCAATTACGCTAGCGATGGCTAATTTGCAGATGGCGGGAACTTAAGCGTATAATAGAAGTATATGTTACAGCCACTACATTCCACTACACAAGCCCAGGAAACCTTTAATAAATAAAATAAAGTTGTTCTATTGCCCTAAATGTGCTCCCTATATAGTCTTGTTGCCATATGTCAGGAAATGTAGGGGGGGAGTAGGGTAACCCCCCCCCCCCAAAGAAAATGATCTTTATCACATTACAATGGTAAAACACGCCAGCGTTTTTTTGGGACTTAGAAAAATTTTCCATTTTTTTTTCCAAAATTGCATAATTACAATCCTTCGTCAGTGCGCAACTTCGCCTGGCGTAAGGGTGCAAAGTTGCGCAAGTCTATCTACTTTGCTAGTCGTGTTAGTGAATTTGAGAAGTTGCAAAATGACTTCACGCTGGCGAATTAGCGCTAGCGTTAGACGATTCACGCTTTAGTGAATTTGGGCCCAAGTGTCTATGCTGATATACCTAATTTTCTTCCAAATGTATTCTTGGAAATAAGCAAGGAAAATGCACTCTGGAATTGAATGCATATATATTCAATAGAATAATGGCAAAAAGTTTCTGTTGGCAGCAGTGGGGATTTTGCCAATAGCTGAGAGATGTTCATATTGCACCCTCCAGTTGAAGGATACAAGGGTGAGCGATGAAAGGTGTTGCAGAATCGTGTTATTGACTGCAGGGGAAGTGTAAATTGAAAAGGCTACTGGGTGAGGAAGAGGCAGAATAGTTACTTACAAATGCTTCTCAGCTAATGAAACCTTCCAAAGACACCGTGTCTCCATTTTATTGCTCCTAGCTAATGTATTTCTTGGTCAGCTTATATTTTTATTTTCTTACTGCTAACCCGCAGTGCAAGCAATGTAGTAATGTATGGGAAAACTGATAAGATCTAAGCATTCTAGATCTTTAAGGCAGCTGAGGTTAACCTTTCCCTCACTGATGTGGCTTATGTTGCTTTTAATGTAAAAATAGCAGAATGTCCCACTACTTTCTGACTAAAACAAAATGAGAAATTATAGATTCCAGTCACATCAGGGAGCAATGCACTTTGGACGTTAGCAATTAATTCCAAACATCATGTGACAGCATGGAACAAGTATGAAATCTCTTATGACATTAGACACAATAGCTTATCTGACTGGGTATGTTTTATTTAGTACTCAGATTTACTCCAAATATTCTTCACACCTAGCCATTTATTTGCTCTTAAGCACTTTTTTGTCACCACATACCTTGTAAGTAAAAATTTTATGGCCAGCCAATTTACATGCATAAATCTAAATATACTGTACAATTATCAAACAGCTTCTATTTTTTTAAAGCCTTCTTGACAGATGGTTTCCACTGACATAATCAGGATGCATATCTAAGACAAAATACACCAATAAATCATGACTGCTTTGATGGTTGAATTATTTAAAAGGGTGAGCAAAGGCTGTAACGTTTATATTTAAATGTTATGTGTAAATGTTATGTGTTTATATCTAATTGATTAGCTTAGCTTTTTATGGATAGATGTGCCTTTATCCTACTGCAATGTGATAAAAAAAAGGACTGTACTTAATGACAATATAACCACTTCACAGCCTCAGCCTCAAAGGCTCATCATCAACCAGTCTGATTGGGTACCAGATACTAAGCAATGGTTTGCTGGTTCCACTAATACCTATGACAGGGATCACCTGATCAATGTTCCATATGGCCTAATAAACCATTTGAATAAGAAACTGCTTACATTTCACAGACTCTTTGCATTATGAGCTGCTTTGAGTTGATCCCAGTGATTAACCCCAAGATGTTGAACATGGGACAGATAGATAGGACTTTCTGTCACACTCCATTTACTTGTATTAAGAGTCATGGTACAACATTACTTTGCTCTGTGAACATACCTCTCCTGCTGCTGACAGGGATTGGAGGGGTAAAAGTGAATATAGCCTCTTTCTGTGAATCTAGTATTAAATATGAACACCGCAGAATCCTAAAATCCATTGAATGAGATCTGTGATAGATGGTACTACATTCTTAAAGGCCTGACGATTAATGTGTTTCCTCGGTTAATACAATATGTATTAAGCATTTCAAAACGTAAATCCCACACACTCACATACATATAATTATATAAGTGCAACTTAAAGCATTAAAATATACATATCAAAGGGTATAACACAACATGAAATGAAAACAGAAATGGCCATAATCCCAAGACAGCAGTTATGGCCAGACATAGATGTCTCTGCTCTTGTTCTTCTTCATATTCCTAGAACTGCAACCTGCTTGCAGAGGCTATAATCTATATTTGGATTCTGACATGCCTTATGCATAAAGCATTCATTCTATATATAGCATCATGCATTTCCTATTAGAGTGTATGCATGATATGCTTCCAGGGTGCTTTGCTAGGAATAAGCTTTTATACAAATTTACTGTCTATTCCAATTTATGTCCCAGACCTCACCATTCCACAAATTACTACCATTAAAGATAAAGCCATAAAATGGCAGGATGCAAGCTTAAGTTGAGAACTGAATGTTCTTTCATGAAATAATCCACTTGAGATACAACATTAATCCACCCCCAGCTGTGGTTATGTGGTTAGCTAGTTTAAGCTGGCCAAAGACACAAAGATCCGATCATACGAATTCTTGAATGATCGGACTTCCCCATCTCCTGACCTGCCACTAACCTTCAGATCAAATAAAGTAATAAAATGTAGTAAAAAGCACAGGTTAGCCAATTTTCTACCAATGTTCTGCCCCTACAAGGATCAGACAAAACCTAGTGACAGTCTCCCACTGAAAATCATACGATTGGCAATACACGCAGAGATATTATCGGCAACCGACAGAAATTTTCTAACCTGTCCGATCGACCAAAAGACCGATCTCTGCCTGACGGAAAACGTCAGGACTCTCCACACACGGTCCGAAAATCGTTCGAATCGAGGATCGGACTGTTGGCCAGCTTTAGACCATTTTAACATTAGGATAATCTTATCCAGTGAACAGATAAAGACTCTAGTCATGCACATGGCTATTCTAGTCATGCACATGGCTATTCTAGTCATGCACATGGCTATTCTAGTCATGCACATGGCTATTCTAGTCATGCACATGGCTATTCTAGTCATGCACATGGCTATTCTCTGGAAAGAATATTGAGAGGCATAGCAACAAACCCTGTTTAACTTTAATGCAATGGCATTGCTTTCCCATCACTACTTAATAACAGCATCAAGAGATCCGCAGGCTCATTGATCTCTGAAACCTCATAATATATTGTGATTTGAAAGTCTTCCTCTTCTGACTATACATGAGCATAGCATAGTATTACAATTAACAAAATCCAAGAGCACACTTTTTGACTGGATATTCCTAAAACAGTAAAACGCAGGCTCAATCAGTAGGGATGGGGGAATATGACCCGTTTCACTACCCCAAAAATTCACTGCTGGCAAAATTTCTGAGACGCCCATTAAAGTCTATTTCCGTGGAGAAACAAGCCTGAAAAATTCACCCATAACTATCAATCGGTGAAAAAAAAGACATTTTCCAATCTCTAAAGCCCTAAAAAATTAACTTACCCATATTTTTAACCTTACATCCTGTAGTAAAGAGAAATGAATATTGCTCACTTTATTTAATGCAAATGTTAACACCTTGTACCTCACTTGACACTTCAAAATGTGGTGTGTGCTGGGATGAATAATCAGACTGATGCTACAGGTCCGTGTTAGGTTCATATAACCTTGGAGAAGTCATTCTGTTTTCTAAATTCTAGATCTAGCTCAGTCACTCTGTTGCACCTCATATCTCTATAGTTTGGGCTTTATTTGATGTCAGTGCTATAAAATGTATTCTTGTTTGTCTTCAAGTAAGTTACAATGATTTGTGACGCTAAAACTATAAACTCATGCAACGCTTGTACCCTATTGAGATTATCTGATGTGTAATGAAGTCAATAAATCTTGCCTTAAGCTGATTAAATGTCATAATTAAAAGTATCTAAGAATAAACTCCAGCAAACCGTTAAGACACTCCTATCACTATTTTAGTAATCATCACAGCAGTTTCTTATGGCTCTAACATATAAACCAGGCCACAGATGTAAATGTGGGGAAAACCAACAGTTTCTGTCCATCTTTGAGGAAGTGATCTTCTCCCAGCTTACAATGCACTAAATTTATACATATTATATATATTATATACATGTATATATTGTGAGAGACAGTGGTACTGTGTGCAGTGGCATACAGAATATTAGCCATTTTAAGTTTAAATATAACCAACATCAGAACAAAAGACAGCACGAAAAGGCCAATTACATATTTGTCCATTTCTCAATGTCAGCGTCTAGATAATCAGAAAACTGCATTCAACAAAAGCATTATGGTTAACAAGACATCAGTATAGTTTTAGCTATTTTGTGTTAATAGAAAAAGAAAACATTTCCATTCCTGCACTCCTACAACGTGGACTGGTTTTGCCCTTGTGGTTTACCAATCAGTATTTGAACTGCAGAAGGTGCATCCATCCAAAGCAGCGTCCCACAGAGACGATAAATATGTATAAGCGGATGATAGGGCTTTGAGCGTCCTAAGGTATTGATGGCTCATTTCTATGGAGCAGCTGTGTACTAACAAAGCAAAGTGTTCCAGCTGTTTGAGGTGAGAGACTTGGATGTTCCTGTGCTTGGCAGTGGATGCTGCTGATAAATATTCAGAAAGGAAGCACGGGTTTTGGATGTGCATTTTGACATCTGACTTGCCACGGTTTTAAAAGAACATACCACAAAAGACTACTATAAATACAGTAAAATTCTATTGCCCAGACCTTTGGAATAATACTGGAGGCTAACTGGGAAGGCTAACAATGATACAGTAATAGGCATAGAAATAGACACAGGAGTGACAGAGAGACTTAAAGGGGGTGAAGGGAACAGTAGGGGAGGCAAGACTAGTGACTAGGGATGCACCGAATCCACTATTTTGGATTCGGCCGAACCCCCGAATCCTTCCCGAAAGATTCGGCCGAATACTGAACCGAATCTGAACCCTAATTTGCATATGCAAAAATTAGGATTCGGATTCTGTTCGGCCAGGCAGAAAGATTCTGCTGAATCCGAATCCTGCTGAAAAAGGCTGAATACCGAAATAAATCCTGGATTCGCTGCATCCCTACTAGTGACTGTCACAGAAAGGTGATAATGGGTTATGGTAAAAAAAAACTGGGAATGCACAAGAGAAGGTGCATAACATATGTCAGTCCAATAAGTGGCACTATGCTTGAAAGGGCATGAAAACCAGCAATGTACATAGACATTGCTGAAAAGCTAAATTATTTTTTCAGGTGGTTATGGATTTACTACATAATTTTTTATATAACATGGCAACACAATATTTAATGCATTAATATGTGAAGATTTCATCCAGCATTTGAATTTTTTTATTGACAGCTACGTTTATTTATTTATATTAAAACCAATAAACAGAATAGGATAAAGCAGAGATAAACGATTGCAGGAACAGGAGAAATACTATATACTGTTGTGCAGCTGGAAAACTTTAAAAGCTTGTGACAATAAAATTCCCTGGGACAAACTTCAAAAAGAGCCCAGTCCCAGAAAATCAGGAACAGTTGTGACTGAACTGTCCATACATTCCAAAAACAACATCAGTTCATTAAGAGAAAATATGAACCATACTTCCTGAAGTCCCAGAAAAAAATAAAACATTTTGCACTGTCAAAGAGATCGCCTACCTTTGAATCCCTGACTAACTATCATGCTTTTACTAAAATCTGGGCCAGCTTTTAAAAATAAATAAATAAATAAAAAAGGATATTTCACTCAGCTCATTTTACTTTTCTTTTCCCTCTGATGATAGGAGGTTGAGGGGGAGAGGCATCTTTCTACATTTTGACAATAGAAAAGGGGAAACCACACATTCAGAACAGTGTACTTGTAGTCTCCAGAGCAACAGCTGAGCACTTTGATTAACTCTCTGAGGAACCGTTTGCAAGTACAGTAGCTCGGAAAACCAGCCAGTCACTCATTTTGTGCAACAAAGAAAGCTGGGTCCATGGAGACTGCTTTTTATAGACAATTCTATATATCTTTCTAGATAAAGATTGCTGAGAGGTGCATCCCTGCTTCTAAACATGAGATATGAACTCATTCTTGTTATACACTCTTAACAGCTGCCTTTTCAGAGCATCAAATAGGACTTAAAAGCAGCTACACTACACTATTAAAAAATCTTCATTTTGATGTGCATAATGATGCTGCATCTTTATTATGTATGTATATTTATTAGATGAATGTTAGAGAATGTAAAATACAGGGGTTGAATTGTCAATACTAATCTTGAAGTCCAATTATGCCAACCTATTGGATGGCATCTCTTAGTTTATATTGTACATCTGTATATATTCCGATTGCTGTTAGCTGTAATAAGTATTAACATGGCATATTTAGTAAAAGTAATTGGGAATTAGTTGTGATAAAATCGTTACTTGCTGCTTTGTCAATAGATTTAGAGATTCACACAATCTGAAATTCCTAACTGCCTGTTAACTATATACATATACAAATATAAACACTATCCACAGCTTCTTGATTTATATTTGATTTTAATGCAGCAACACTGGTTGCAGTTGGAGCAGAGGGTCCCCAAGTAAATAGAAATTATATTACAGAAGAAAGAAAAAATCCCATACTAAATATAGATGGATAGATGGGGTGGTATTAGAAAAAACTGCCCACCAGGAACACAGATCTTTGGGTAGGTTAAAGGAGGTAGCCAAGACACATGCATCAAGAAAAGCATTTATACTAACAAAAAGATATTGTGAAAAATGTTTTATAATATACACGAAAAGGTACATAAGTGCTGCATATTATATGTTGTCATCACAATGGCCAGTGCGCTATAAGTACATGAAGCTACATGCAAATTGCCAGTTTACCGGTTTACTTCTAAAGGCCCATATAATGAATGCATAATCATTTCTATTTCCAGTCTGGTACATGCCCCATACTGTATAATACTAAATAGGTACCACAAGATATAATACGCTAAAATTATGTGAAAGGCCATTAGACATTGGAAAGCTAAATATCAACATTTATAACCTTGGTACTGCAACAATGAATAAAACCTGTACTTTTCTACATACTGATATGTTGGCATTATAAGTTTTAATGATGCATAATGATGAAATAGGTTCAGAAAATAAAAGCTTATTCTGTTGGGCAGCTCAGTGGCAACATTTGGTAGCACTGTAATCACCACTGGGGCAGGGACTGATTTATGAACAATCACTTTAGAGCGTAGTGGAATTGTGTCAATACAGGTATGAGACTTGTTATCCAGAATACTCAGAAAATGGTTTTCCTGATAACAGATTATTTCCCAGTACTACATGAATAGCAGATGATAATTGTAGGCTCTAAAGGTTTTCAGTCACCCCACATCTCTTCAAGAACTGACAGATGTCTAGATAAGGTCCAACAGAGCTATGCAAACTTGCACCATCCCATCAGAACAAAAAAACTGAGAATTATTCACTTGTAGAAAAATATTTGTTCTAATGATCTCTAATGCCACACACCTTTCCTGTGAACCTAATGCTCTGGGAACATATTCTCCAGTCAAAGATACACTGGTAGTAATCTAGGCTAAAGAAAACTAAGAATCAGAAAATGGGGGGATTTGAAAAAAAAAAAATGACATTACTACTCTAAGCACTGGATTTCCCAATGGCAGGGATTTGGCCTGAAGAAAAAGAATTCCTGTTGAATCAACTAATTTAAAATGGTGATAATTTTATATGTGTGAATCTCTGCCAATTATTACACTTTTATTTTTGTATTCTGAACTTGCCAAGCTAATATACTTTACTCATATCTTAGAAAAATAAAATCTATTTAACAGGTCATTAAACCTGCAATATGGTTCCAGAGGATTATAGTTTGCAATATGATAATATTGTAAGTAATTTTACTATTATTGTCCGGTATCCAGATCTATCTTTGACCTTTTCTTTTCACACTGTAAAGCCTAAATGCTTCTTTCTTTCTAATAATATGGGCAGCTTTTTGCTAGCCATACACAGAATGGTCTACTTGTTTGGCCAGGTCACAAAAGTACCGGATCTTTGCCTGATTTGGCCACCATATGCTGCAGGAATACTGGATAATCAATATGTCTGACCCTCAGGCCAACCCTTGGTTCAAAAGGTGGCAGTAGAATGTATGACAGGCTGTATACATGAGCCAATGTAGTTCTCCCCTTCCCAGCCTTGCTGATATTTGTAGGAGCCCAACTGGGATCACTACGATGGTCAATTTCCATTCGACTCTAGGCTTTATTACTGTCTTATAATGAATGCATTTGGAGCACTTTTAATTTATTAAAGTCTGAATGTCAAAAACTCAAAAAATTCTATTTTTTTTACTATAAATCTATAAATCTGAATTTTTAGTGGAAAAAAACTAATTTTTTTTTTAGATTTACCACGAGGATTCAAAAATTTCAGCTGAAATTTCAGGTTATTGAAAACTGAATGTGGTAAGGGGAATTGGTTAATCTGAGTGCTGACATTACCTTCTAAATACAATTGTACAATTGAGAAAATACAGATTGAATCTGGAATACAGTTCGCAAGAAAGGTAATATCGATGCGTCTCATTCTATTAGTGGTTTCACAAATATTTTTTAGATTTACCACGAGGATTCAAAAATTTCAGCTGAAATTTCAGGTTATTGAAAACTGAATGTGGTAAGGGGAATTGGTTAATCTGAGTGCTGACATTACCTTCTAAATACAATTGTACAATTGAGAAAATACAGATTGAATCTGGAATACAGTTCGCAAGAAAGTTAATATCGATGCGTCTCATTCTATTAGTGGTTTCACGAATATTTTTAAATTGTACCCAAACTGTCTTAGTATGCACAGATTTTTGTACGCTATAATTTGGGACTTCAAAACTCTTCTTATTACATGAAGAAATGGACACTTTTTTATCAAATTGTGGAGCACATTGTATTTAATTGTTTTTATCAACATTGGACACTTATTTGAACTCAAGGGACACTTATAATGAAAGGACTGATTTTTTAATGCAAATTTTAGTGACACATTGTATAGGAATGCAATTAATTGGAATTGATGTTCTCACCCAACACTTCCCCTGCCCCTTTTGTTTGAGCCAATAAAAATTACACAACTAACAAGTTGATTCCCTCTGACAGCGTGCAACAGTAATTTGAACTACGAGGATGCAAAAAGTCTGAATCCGAAAATACTCCATCTTCAACCTGTCAAGGTCCTGTAGAATTCAATGGCAGATGTCCTACTTGCAATTTGAAGATATTATGCCCTGCTCTGGGTTTTATAAGAAAATTTTAACATTTTGGGCTTTTCCTCTAATTCCTCTGATTCCTCTAATTTCACGATAAAAAATTTAACTTTTCAGATGTCAAATACGAAAAATTCAGATTTTCGTGTGCTAATCCAAAAAAGTTTGTTTTTACTGATACAATTTTTTTGTGTTTTCTTAATGATAAATAGGGGTAAATCACAGATTCTACTTTTTTCTGATTTTTTTTATTCAAAATATTAGAACAATTCTGTTTTGGATAAATAACCCCCTAAATGGCTTTTGTAAGCAAGCACTCATATAAAAACACTTCCCCATTATACATTTATAAAGCCTGCAGAAATATCCATCTCTTCATTTGAGTAAAGTGGAGAAAGTAGGACAGCTATCTACAATATCAAATCTTGATGAAATGTAAGCTGTATACTCACACTATACATATTTATTCTGACCTTCCTTGTTTAAAAATGAATGCTAAAAAGCTGCTTCAAAACAAAAGAAAAAAATTAAGCTTTTTACTAATAACCATGAGGTCTGTCAATTCAAAACATGCCAGATTCTATAAATTATAACTGGAGTTCTCTGTCCAGTGAATAATGAAGGGAAAAAGTCAATTCATTACAGAGAGGTTGAATTCTCTCCTTAATCGATAAAGCAGACCTAAAAGATTATACAGCTATAAGAATAAATATGAAAAAGCAACAAGAAACTAGTTAACATGCACATAACATGCATCTACTAAGATGAATAAAAAAATAGTTTTTTCAAAAATAAAAAATGTATTGCTAGCATCAGCAGGTGCAGAAGACTTGTAAAATTATAATAACTGATTTATGCCATTTAATGGGCAAGAAGTGAAGCCATTCTTACTAACTTTCAAACACACACACATGCAATTATGCTTTAATACATCGGTGAAATGAAAGGTGAACTAAACCCAAAAAATGAATAAAGCTACAAATGACAGATTTTACATACAGAACATATTGCACCAGCCTACAGTTTCAACTTCTCGATAGCAGTAATGATAAGTAATGAAGTTGTTGAGAAGCTAAGTTTAGGGGTTGCTGCAAATTATCAGATAGAGGTTGGCCTATAATTTAAACTGATTCTAAAAGGCTGATTATTAAATTCTGCTGCTATTTGCACTGAATGCTATGCTGCCATGCAGTTATCTGTTTAATCACAAATCAGTCTTATACTGTGAAATTTATATTCTATGTGTACTGTATATTGTGAGTCAGTCCCTAAGCTCAGTAAGTGACAAGAGCACAGAGAATGTGAATCAGCAGAAAAGAAGATGGGGAGCTACTGGGGCATATTTAGAGGCAGAGATCTTTACTGCTAAAGAGCTCTGGTTACCTAAGCCTGGTACAGAAGGCCAAAACATAATGTACTACATTTCTAGCCTACTTCATTAGTTAAGCTTTAGTTCTCCAGCAGCAAAAATTGTGAGTTTTCCTACTCATTGGCCCGAGTAGGCATGAAATGCGTTAGGTGGTAACCTGTATGTCTTAATAAATTATTTGACTTTTTAAACATAATTTTGGTCTTTATTTTTGGAGAAAACTCAAATTTTTTTGCTGTTTCAAATTGTTGCACCCATGGACTTGGGTGAATTGTGAGTATTTTTCTCCTTCTGTTATTTGCTTGGGATATTTCTTTTGATTAATAATGGTACAGTTACTGGCATTGTGCACCAATCTTTATAATGTTTGATATACACTTTATTTCTCCTTTAGGGTGAGTGCAGCTCTTGTGACCACAATTACACTACAAGTCTTGGGGAAAAAATGCTACATTCTGGGTTAATTGGTTCAGAAAATTTCACTCTTGACTGTGATCTAAAAAAAACCAACAGTGTTATAAACAGCTTTTGCTGTTCTTCTGTATAAAAGTGTACTGGGGTTTGTCATAGGATTAAAATGATTTCTAAATAAATAGGATTAATGGATTTCCCACCCACCAGTTGCATGATTTGTATTTAAAGGCAAGATGTAACAATAATGTTACTAAATTTTCTCTGATTAAGGATGCCACCTGGTTGGGATTTTTATGGTCCAGCCAGTAAAATTAGCCTTTATGCCAATGTTAATCACAGAGCTAAAAGCTTTAATGTAAGAAGCCTGAATTCGTTTCCAGAAAAGTTGGCAACCCTATCTCATGTGAGAGTTCCACAGAATGATATACAGGTATGAGACCTGTTATCCAGAATGCTTTGGACCTGGGGTTTTCCGGATAATCGATCTTTCTGTTGTTTGATTCTTCATACCCAAGTCTACTAGAACATCATGTAAACAATAAATAAACCCCATAGTTGGATTTTGTTTCCAATAATTATATCTTGGTTTGGATCAAGTACAAGGTACTGTTTTTTTAAAACATTTAGATTATTTGATAATGGAGTCTATGGAAGATGGCCTATGCATAATTCAGGGCATTCTGGATAAAGGGTTTCCCGATAATGGATCCCAAGCTTCTGGATCCTTATGAACAAACAAACAAACATAATTTTGGAATGAATGATCACAATATGTCATGCTACTAGGGTTGCCATCTTTTCTTGAAAAAAATATGGCCTTCCTATATATTTATCTTTTTTTCCTATTAATAACATTGGGATCAACCATCAAAAATACCAGCCAGGCCGTTAAAATACCGGCCAGGTGGCAACTCTGTATGCTGCTGAGAACTGTGTTTCTCCAGTTTTTATATAAGGCCCAAACGTGAAATGGCTATGCTAATATGACAGCAAGCTGTTTCTCTGATTTAAGTAGTAATTAAAATTTCTGCTCTAACTAATCTCTATTAAAGTCCTATGCTGTATCACGATGAATGTACATAAAGCACAGGGTGACAAAACAGATCTCATTCTACACTCATATTAAAATACCAAAGAGGCCCACCCTTTCCTATTTTCTATTTCACCCTTGGCTGGATCATTTTCTGCCTCTGTTCCCATTGCTAATTCAAACTAATTAAAGTATAAAACAGAATAATTTGCGTGTCGCGTAACTCTCCTGCCCACTCCATGAGTTATCTCTCTGTGTAAGCACTCTGTATGAGCAATACCCTTTCTGATCAGCTCACTAACCGTAGAACTCATTTACCACAGAGAGTTACTACGTTGAAAAGACCCAGGAATAATGAAGAGGAGAGAGAGCAGAAAAAAAAAGACGAATACTAGGCGTTTCTGCTCTGATTTCAAATTTCACACTCCAGCACTTCCAAAAATGGGTAATGTGAATTTTTTTCATTTTTCTTTTTCGTGTAATTATATGGCATTGCTTAAATGGATTTTTTCCTTATAAACATTCAGAAATGAAGCCAGTCAGCAGTCTGAACAGGAGGTTTATAGAAGGTGGAGCATTTCTCAATGTAAGAAAATCAAAATTTCCTCCGCCATGTCAATTACCTCTTTAGCAACTACCAAGATGCTGTTTGTCTACAGCTGTCACTGTGTACATTCACCACTAATTCCTATGGAAAGTCTACACAGAACAGACCCACTCTTCATAATATACACTATATGATTTGATTGCACACATCCTGAACAGAGGTATTCTTCCACAATTTACTTTTGCAAAAACTTAGCAAATTGAGCATGAGACTAAATTTATAACAATCCACAATTTTCCAAGCATAAAATCAGGCTTCCGGAAGAAGGGATGTCTGGTTTAATTCATATGTTAGTATGTTATGAGTTTCCGACTTTAAGTAAATCATTTTGCCTGTGACTCAGACAGCTGAACTGGTTTTGGTAGCAACACACCAGGAGTATTATAGGGGTTGCTTATCTTTAAAGGGGAACTATGTCGAAAATGAAAATATAAGGGGGGCTCCTTTTGCCTAGAAGATGTATTAGAGCGTACTCTATAAAAATCACCAGGCATCATGTCTCGCTACACAATTTATTATTTATTTATTTTGTTAGTTTGGAATCAGTTATTTGAACGAGTTCTAATTCATCTGCTAGGAAAGGAAGACCCCCTATAAAATATATTGGATCTAACTGTCAATGAATATTTGACACCCATTTCCTACAAGAAGACAACATTAAGAGAAACAGCTGAGAGATTATTTCAGAAATGATGAAGAATATTTAACTGATTGTATTTAGAACGTGATAGTTCAGTATGACATAGACATTGATATTCTGAGACAATTTGCAGTTGGTTTTCATTGATCATTTTGTGGGTTTTCAGTTATATGGCTTTTTGTTCATCAGCTCTCTAGTTGGGAATTTAAGCAGCTACTGTATATGGTTGCTAGGGTATACACTACATCACATTTGCAACCAGGCAGTGATTTGAAAGAGAAACTGGAATCTGCATTGGAGAGGGAATGAATCCAGAGATTAAAGTAACAAATGTAAACTCATCAAGCAATAGTCTTACGGCTGCAAGGATCAGAGAAAATAACTCACACTGCAAAAATAATTAAGAGCAGTTGTAGGAAGGTTAAGAATTTAACTACATTCACTTGTGACTGGAAAGAGGAACGGCTGCCTGATGCCGAATGGAGCTTGACACCATCCGCATGGAGCTGGGCACCATCCAAGGGTTGAACAGTATATGCCTCTCCTCTTGGAAGGAAACTTGGGAAATACACAGAAAAATTATTTATAGGAAAATATTTCTGGTCTGGTCTAAACCAATGAAAGAGTATACATGATACAGCAATGTCTGCTATAATAAATGAAAACTATGGGACATTTCAAAGACTTGCAGACAAGAAAAAAATTGATGTGTGACAATATCAGCAGTGTACTTCATTTAGTGAGCATGCCTATCATTATACTGTCCATATGTTAGCAATGAATGATTTTGGCTGATGTAGCCCTGAGTTTTTATGGAAGGAACACACTCAGGTACAATAATTCCACATATCGCTTAAGGAAACAACTGACCTAATTAAGGAATAGTGTCCACTACCAATATGAAGAATATGTAGCAATTACAGGGAACTTCATTTTTTGGAGATGGGGTAATGGCAGGAAAGAACAATTAGTGGTAATTAAGAAATTAACTTGTCAGATACAATTGCTTTGGCTCATTACCACAAAAATCATTGGCTGCACATACAGCACAGGAGAAGATGAAATGCCACCCATGGCTAGAGCTGAAGGATAAAATGGATTTGGATAGGGATTGCAGAACGAGAGGCAGGTCAATAGATTATTAAAAAACAAAAAAACATCGTTTTTCAGCATAAACAAGTTCTGAATTTTATTTTTTCTAAAAATGATAGCCGCTTTACATGGCTTTGTAATGCATGTATTAATAAAGAAGAGTCACTGCTAACTAGAGACTGAGCTATGCAATTAGGAAAAAGTGCTGTCAATCAATACATAATTACTGTGGAGAGAGAAGTTTTAAAATTTAGAGATATTCAGATTTCGAAATATTCCCAAAAGATTCTCCAGAACATAATTTCTAGTTATTGCTGCATTTGGTCAGTTAACTGTAGTTAAGTACAGTAATTACCCATGTTAAAGCAAACAAAACCACAGCTAGTCTGTTACAACCAGACCAGAAAGAAAACATTACATTTATTTAACAAAAGACTGTATGTGTATGTGCGCGCTTTTGTTTAAGGACAGACTGCCATGGGCAGCTGGCAAGGGAACTACATTATGTTGCTCCCCAATTTCTCTGCTTGCCTAGAAATGGGGCCGAATACTTAGGCTAGAGCCCTGCACGGTCCATTTTTTAGGACCCGTACCCACAACCTGCATTCTTACCCACTTGGAACCGCGACCCGACCCGTAACCGCAATGGGTGATCTGCAACCCGGACCCGTGACCCGCTGACCATCAAGAATCAGGAAGTGTTGTCATTGTAAACCAGAAGTGACATCATCGGAAGTAGCCGTGATCAGAAAAAAAGGAGTAAAACAGGAAGGCTGAAGGCTCCACTGTGCCTGAAAGAAGCAGATCCACCCCATGCCCCATCTTTGTTGATCTTTGTTAACCGAGGTTGGCCCAATTACACAATGGCAGACGTTTTCAGGAAGACCTCTGCTGCATGTGAGCGGACTCAAGCAGAAGCTATTCAAATCAATGAAGATGGGCACAGAGTGTATCCACTTCTCTCAGTCTGCAAAAATACACAGGCTGAGAGTAGTGGAGCCTTCAGCCCATGTTCCCATAGCCTAAGGTCTATGTTTGCCTTAAGACGATCACCTTTATCTCCCATGAACCAGGAGCTGAGCCAGCAGTCTATTAATCCATATGTCATAAAATGCAAAAAGTTTGCCTAGATGCAGTAACCCATAGCAACTAGTAAGATGTTTGCTTTTAAACAGGTGAACTGTAAATACTACCTGATTGGTTGCTATAGCTTTAGCAAATGTAGCAACTTTTATAACATGACCCATTATTATGTAAATGATGCACATTGTGCACATTAATGTGTTTTTGCCAATGTGAATAGAAAATATATCCATGCCAGGGTGTGAAATTTAGATAGATTTTGGTTCCCTCACTGCTTAATAACCTTTTGGAAGCTATGAGTATTTAGGTGCAGATCACAATCATATAAAGGCATTCAACTGTGGGCTAACTGAAGGTTTGTTAAAATTTCAGGAGTCATTTTCCAATCGACATTTATCTAGTCCACATTTTAATCCAGGCTTTTCTATTCTTTAATCTGAATAACTGTAGGAAACCCTCATTTTTATTTTCCCTAAAACATCACTGATATGGCCAAGAAGTTTCTATATTAAATAACTACATAGTGACACATAATATCATGCTGAGCTTTCCTCTACTACAGCAATACACAAGCTTCAGTTGCAGCTATGGAAGGAAAGCTGTCTCATTGCTCTACCACTTTTAAAAGTTGTCACTTCCAAGAACCCACAAGATTTATCACTTAGATTCCAACTGCTTTCCATAACCTCTTTTTCTACTGCTATCAAGCAAGATCTTATTGTTGGGTCATTCTTTTCATACAGTAGTCAACTGCTTAAAATATCAATATTACAGACTGCTTTGGTATGTTCCAGCTAGCCTCAGACTTAGTCATTCATTATACAGCTGCCAGAACACTAAACTAAATTTGCATGAAATCTGAATTCTACAAGGCTGCTATCCAAACAGAACAAACTCGGTCCACTCTAATCTTTACATGGAGAAGTCAATTTGCAAGAGAAAACGTGCATTAACGTCTCCTGTGGCGAGCAGGAAAAAGGATTAAGCATCTCTCGTTTTAATTCCGAATTATCATAAACCCGACACAAACAATTACAAGGTGTGGAGAAAAGGCTTCCGTGTTTCGGACACATGGTGGCTCAATCCGACACCTTGGAAAATGTGATTTGGACAAATTAGGCAGGCCTGCGCCTTTTTATCTATTTATTTATTTTCTGAATTATTTTGTTTTCCTATGCCAAGGGATTTTCAAACCCGCTCTGTTGGATTTCCGAAACAGATTGAAATCCATCGCCACTAGACAAGCTTGCCAGTGACTTGGCTCATGTCTGGGAAGATTTTTTTTCTTTGGTAACAAAATGTATACGTCTTGCAATTCAATATTTATAAAGGCACATTTAATCAGAATGTTAAAGTTATTGCCAGAAGATTCTGTTGTCATGAAAACTGTTCTTGTCAGACAAATCCATAATCTGACAGATAAACTAGTTTTATTCTATAACAAGGTGCAGACGCTACCAGAATATATTGCAGGAAGTCTGGAATGCATTACTGTGAAACATCCTGCTGAATTGGATGAAAAGCTATGACATTGTGCATTGTCACACTGTTTACGGAGATCAGTGCTGAATCCTACAAAAAGCCTGTGCCATATTGTTGTAATATTTTGAGACACTGTATTGCTACTGAATGCTACAGGAAGTCTGGGATAGATCACAAGCAGGCAACTTATCATTTGGGTTTTTTTTTTTTTAAATATCTGTAGCTCACTGAAAGATGGCTTCTTTTTTATTCAGGCTGGAAAACCTTTAATGGTTTCCGAACTCACAATGGAATTCATACTTCTTGGGAAAGTACTGCAATACACAACATTTTGATATAAAAGAAAATGGAGGCTATAGCATTGATCAGTAATAAAATGTACAGTTAGGGGCAAATTTACTATTATTCCCCATAATTAGCTCGACCAAATTCGATATTCGATTAGCATTTGATCGTTGAATGCTAAACGAATAGTTCTAGGCTACCTTTTATTCGATGTTTGATCATTTGACGATCGAATACAAATTTGTTCGATCATTCGGCGATCGAATACAAATTTATTCGATCAGTCGAATAATTTATTCGATCAGTCTTATAAATCATTCAATCATTCAAATGATTTGTACGATTCGAACGATCGAAGACTTCGATCATTCGAATCCTATTCGATCTGGACTTAGCCTCAGAAGCCTATCGGAGTGCTCCCATAGGCTTCTTTTGCAATTCGGTAGGTCCAATCTGGCGAAGTAGTCAATCGAATAAACTTAAAAATTTAAATCCTTTACTGATCGACTGATTGAATATTCATTCATTTGAATCTATTCAATCTATTCCATTGAATTCGACTTTATTAACATGAATATATGGGAATTTAGTAAATCCGCCCCTAAGTGTAGTTAAGAGACAGATTGGAACAGGTTAAAAAATGCAAAAAGACGAATACAAAGCGATATGATTTTTGAAATGCTTGCATCTGGCCATAATGTTTTTATGAGGGGTAGGCTATGACTGTACCTGGACACCCTCATGGATGGCCCCTAACTTTCTCATCACTGAGATGCCCTCTAGGAGTAAGGATCATTGAAGTCAGGTACTTATCTCCTGTCTATGCAGTAACAGGTGGATAATATTAATGTCACGGTTTAAAGACTTGGGGTAGAATAGAGTGCATAGGCATTTTCTACACTAACTTTTTTTCTTAAGTTTTAAGGTGAGAGAGAAAAAATTGCCCTTGGTTCATAGTTTAGATAGTGCTGCCCAACTTTCTAGTGAGCTGATTATCAGCTATACCTCATGTTAATGCACCACATTGTATTGAAAGGATTATATTTTTTCAAAAAGCTCTTGGCTGAGGACCATGCAAACATACTAGAAGACAACATGTTTAGTCCTTGAAATTTCACCAATTATTACCAAAAATTCTGGCCACAGAAATTTTTTTTAAAACTAGGTAACTATAAGATATCTCAAGGTAGGAAACACGGCTTCCGATGATGATAATGTCCCTGGGCAGCATCTTGTAAGAGCTTGTGTTTTCCTTTCTGATACTATGGATTAGATTGCAAGTTTAACAAATTTCTTTCACTCTCACAAGATATGAACAGTATAACACTGAAAAACAATTTGACCTTTGATATCTGCCGATAATTGTACTGTGGTTGTAGCATGTACAATTGTTTCCATCTCCTTTGCTTACTTGTTCAACATGGCAGCGTCCAATCATACGTATAGATGTGCCATGACAGTGATCAAGAATCTCATAAGAAATTCAGTGTACTTACCTGTCTCTCTGACATCACGTATAGAAATTTGTTGTCCGTGGAAAATGCCATATCCCTTAGTAGAGGACTCCCATCTCGCAGAACATTAACTACTTCATATTGAATGCCTCCAAAAGGGGGTCCATCAGCCCTGATCTGTGAAGTACATAAATATATAAATTACTAGGTTTATATGTTGGAACTTGCCCATTGCTCAAAAAGATAATTAACATAAAGTGTTGATAGGCTTTAAATTGAGTAGGAGATGGTTATATGACCCCTGCCCCCAGTACAGGCAACTACATTACAGAAATAGCACAACAAATACCCCATATATATGTGTCTATATATATATATATATATATATATATATATATATATCTCATTGGTTCTTCTATGTCACTGTATCTGGCTTTTTTTTGCACTGCTCCCTGTTATTTTCTCATTTTAAACACTCAGCCCTTCTCTTTCAGACAGGACTCTATTTGATGGTACTAGAGTCACAGTTTGTAAAGCTACAAGTATAATCCAATCTGCAAATCTCTGGCTACTCTTGAACTAGAACTGACAAAATCCTCAAGTTGCCTAAAGGCTGTAAATCGGAAAGCCCTGATAGAGAAATGCCATACTGTGTAACTTTACACATTGGCTCACAGCCCCCTGAAAAATATAGCTATGAGGTGCCCAGAGTAGTGGACAATGCTTTCCCACATCCCACCATAGACAGCACTAGAGCATAATCATGTGTCAATTTCATAATCCATTTCAGAGTGATGGTCAATATTCCCTGTCATTATAGGCAACTCAATGGTAGGATATTTATCTATTTACTGCAACAGAGCACAAAAATGGTAATGCAAGGCAGAAAAAAATGGTTGAACTTGTTACAGGACTAAGTCAGGTTAAGGCAACTCGATCATGAGGGCTTTCTCCCTGTCTCCTGTGCGTCATGTTCTATCTCATCTTTATGACATTGATGCACAGAAAATAAGAATTATTGATTTCTGCTGACCCCTACAAACATGTTTGCATGTATCTGCGTGAATACAAAATGTGGGGGGGCATGCTATTAGTTGTGTGAATTCGTGGACATGCATTTATTTGCATGTGTCACCTGTACGTGGGTTTGCAGGGATCAATAATCCAAATTTCCCTGGAGTTGATGTTCAGAGAATCGCAAATAAAACAGAAAGAAATACTGTAATTATTCATCAAAAGGTCCAAAAGGCAGTTTTATGCAAAGCTCCAAAGAAATATATATTACTGTATATTTAATGCACAAAACAGGTGAATATTTTTTCAGTAATGTTAATTATTTACAGTATATTTTCAGTAATATTTAATATTTACGGTATATTATAAAAAATTATGTTGGCCCATAATTATAAATTGACTATTCAGTACTTTATTCACTTTTATTCACTTATTCACTTTTTAGTACTTTCATATTCATATACCTTAGAATAAACTATAATGAGAGAAAATCTTTTGAAATTGTTTTTTTTTTTTTACAATTTGAAACTATGTTCCTCTACAGAAAATACATTATTGCAATGACATCATTTTAATACAGGTAAGGGATCTATTATCCAGAATGCTTGGGGCCTGAGGTTTTCTTGGATAATGGATCTTTTTGTATTTTGGATCTTCTACTAGAAAATCATGTAAATATTGAATAAACCCAATAGAATGATAATATTTTAGTTTGGATAAGTTAAAGGTACTGTTTTATAATTACAGAGGAAAATCAAATCATTTTAAAGACTTGAATTATTTGATTATATTGGAGTATATGGGAGACAGCCTTTCAGTAATTTGGAACTTTCTGGATAATGGGTTTCCATAGAAGGGATTCCATACCTAATTATACATTCTAAATTATGTCACAATGTTATTTTCAGAAACTCATAAGGCATAAAAGCTTTGTGCATAATCAGGCAACATTAAAAGTCTGCTTGTTAAAGATTCATTGTCTTTGGGGGGTTGGGTGACAAGCTGTGCCCTGTATACACGTGGCAGGATTTGCATTTCCGAGTAGCCGTTTGATTGCAACACATTTTCCTGCTGAGAGGTATGGAGGATTTAAGCAGGGAAGTCTGGCATGTGTCTAGAGATGGATTATACCAGCCTCCGAACCAAAGGTATAGAGAAGCCCAAAGGGCTATTTTGACACTGATAGCATTAGATATTGGCCAAGGACTCCAAATCACTTGGGCACAGTAAGAACATCTGAGCTCAGGGCAGCAACAATGAGAAACAGCTTCAAGCGGACCTAACAATTTCTAGCAATCTGCTTTATTATTGTTTCATCCTAGCTACAGAATAACCCTTATTATTATTATTATTTACATCGCTCACCCTGTTATAATCCCTGCCTATTGTTCCTCTTATTGTCTACATACAAACATGAGAAGTCCATGCATTACATTTTTAGCAAAGACAAAATTATAAATCTGTGATTAATCACCATTCAAGGAGAAAACATGGCTTCAATTCGCATTTGATATTTTTCAGACTTTGGCCAAACAATCTCTTTAAGCCTCAAGGACAAAAAGTTGTCTCATTCTAATATCATTTAACTACTGATCTGCAAAGTATAGATTACATACTATATGACAAAGATACAGAACAATATGAACTATTCACTATTGTAAAAATTGGTAGGCTAAGCACCTAAGTGTCTTTATCCAGCAGACCCTTTTAACTTTAGGGTGAAGTGGGACACTTGATAGGAGGTGCATTGCCTTAGAAGAGGTAGGCTGATATGTCCCAGCCACTAAAAATGATTATTAATGTTATTTTCTCTTGTTGTTTTCTCTTGTTTTCTCTTGAAAAAAGGCGCTTGCGAGGGGACATGATTACACTTTACAAATATATTTGAGGACATTATAGACAAATATCAGGGGACCTTTTTACCCATAAAGAGAATCACCGCACCAGAAGCCACCCCTTCAGACTAGAAGAAAAGGACTTTCATTTGAAGCAGCGTAGGTGGTTCTTCACAGTCAGGACGGTGAGGTTGTGGAATGCACTGCCGGGTGATGTTGTGATGGCTCATTCTGTTGATGCTTTTAAGAGGGGTTTGGATGATTTTTTGGACAGACATAATATCAAAGGCTATTTTGATACTAAACCCTACAGTTAGTATAGCTATGGGCATATATGGTTTGTGTTTGAAAGAGTGGAGATGTGTGTGTGTGTATGTATGCTGGGTTTTTAATTTGGAGTGGTTGAACTTGATGGACTCGGTCTTTTTTCAACCCAGTTTAACTATGTAACTATATGGAAAAAAATAACAAATATAGGACATAGTTATATAGTTACATAGTTATATAGTTAAATTGGGTTGAAAAAAGACAGAGTCCATCAAGTTCAACCCCTCCAAATTAAAAACCCAGCATACGTACACACACACACACATCTCCACTCTTTCAAACACAAACCATATACCTGTATGCCCATAGCTATGCTAACTGTAGAGTTTAGTATCAAAATAGCCTTTGATATTATGTCTGTCCAAAAAATCATCCAAACCCCTCTTAAAAAGGACATTTACAAAGTGTGAGAAAACTCTACAATTATCTGTGATGTGCTTATTTTAGGGACCACCTGAATGTCCCCATGTAATAATACAATAATAACTAATAGTAACATGGCATGCCACGAAAATATAGCATTAAGGGTACTTTATTGCATCAAAAATAAATATTCCAGTGCATTTCAACCCTTCAGCATGATCCTTGTTGGAGGATCATTCAAAATATATAGCAATCAAAGATATTGTGTTACACAATGAGTAATATAAAAGAGGAATGAGGAAACACTCCAATATGACTTCATTGGACCCAAAATCCTCTTAGGCTACAGAACACAGGGATTACCAATCCAGGTGATACCATCTCTAAGCACTGCTTGTAACATTACCTACTGAGTGCCAATGCTGACCCTCTTCAACTACGTGCCACTGGTAAATGCTGGTAATATAAGACACTTTCATACAGCCCTTCTACTTGTGTATTAGTTGCACTTTGCTCTAAATTATTTATGGTGTCCTCCTGATGTTATAAATAGTGCAGAATGAAGCTGATTAAAATCTACCTTTCACCTAAGACAGTTCCATTATTCTTGCTAATAATAGTATCTGTATAAGACAGGGTAATATCCATTTCCTATATTTTCAGAAGCATAGTATGTTTCATATATGTTTCATCCGTTTTGATAACATATTCTAAAGCTTATTTATATTAATCCTCTTAAGTAGGCATTTTGACAAAAATATGGTTAAAGCTCATGTACGTCCCAAAAAAGGGTAGGAGAGATTTTGCTCAAGGTCACTGGATTTATAAAGTAGCTTGCCCCACTTCAAAGATCAGTTCTCCATCTTTCGATTTCAATCTGTACAGTTAAAAGCCCACCAGAATTTGTCTGAAGGAAGCTGCAGCCGGTCCATCTCAGTCGGGGTTCCTTCTTCAAAGGACAGCTTTGACTTTCAGAGTCTCACAGTCTTTCTTGCTCCATCGATTTCACCCCCCCCAATACTGTCCCCATGTCGTTAGGGCAGCTGTTTAATAAAGCTGTTTCCGTGGCAACTGCCTCTGAAGCCAGTCCAGTAAAGGACCTGATGTTAATTTAATGAACCCTTCAACTGCCAGAGGCTAGTGAGGTGTTCTGGTGAGTCTGAGATAAGAAAGTCATGGGTGTTTCTCAATATCTCCTTTTTTTCTGTTAGGCTCCCTAAATTTTTTATTGGCAGATGTGTTTAGCCACAGGGTTTTAAACCATGCACTGCCATTTTAATTTTTTTCATTTATGCCTGACTGCTTTCTGATCTATTGCCAAAGATGTTTCTACATCAGAATTTTGTGCAGCAAAATTAACTTCTGTGTTGACATTAGAAACAAAACACAGAAAAAGTAATGGAATGCTGAAATGAAATAGACTAAACATTTAAGTCCTTTTGGCAGAATGAATGGCAAAATTTGGATAAAATGTATGAAATGATAAAGCAGATGAGCCACTGACAAGCAGGCGGCCTCATAAGTTAGGTTTTTTATTCACTTTAGGCAATAAAGTACTGGGGTAATTTACATATTTGGCACAGCTTTCCTAAGGTTAAAATCTTTTGGGCTTTCGTCAAAATAATTTTACATGACTTCCACGGGTTTTAGATGGAGTATTTTTGGATTTAGACTTTTAGCAGCTTCTGAGCATTATAAATCATGAAAAATTTGATTTATTTCTTCATTTTTGTTGTCCTATTAAGATTACTCTTATTAAAAGCCAGTGACTGTGTGCTGGAAAGATATTGGAAATATCCAACCAGCAATATGCAACCTACTACAAAATTGTAATATTCCCCTTGTAATACTCAGCCCTTAACACTTAACACTACTACAATACATTAACACTACTATATTCCTCCTGGTGCCACCTGTTTCCTGGGTGACATCAATGACATCTGTAAAATGAAATTCATCCAGAAGATGGAACAAAGCAGCCAATGCGGGAGTCCTCACAGCTGAACTAATCACCATGGCCAGTGATGTGGTTCCTTCTTAGTTTGGCTTAGGTTAAAATACTAAAGTGATACTTGCAGTTCTTTTTTTCCTCTAAGGGTTTGAGACTTAGTTCTCAAAGCAAACTGAATAGAAATAATATCACTACTGTAATTTAGATTAGAATGGAATTAGAATAGAAAAGCATAGAAGACAAAATTATTCTACTTTTTCACTGAGAGGTAGAAACACCTTTTTCTCCAGATGGAATGATGTGTCACATGTCAAAACAAACTTTTTAAAATCATAATACCCATGTATGTTAATTTGCCTTTGGCTTTAACAATTTGGAAAATTGTATAACTGTTATTGCTCTTATAGAACTCTAACACCCAACAGAACAGAGCTGCCTAACACATTCTGAAGAGAAATCTGTCAATTCATTAAACACTTTCATTACTATTAGGAAAGCTTTTCCTGACAATCACAAGGCCCTCAAAGTCGTGTGTGTGTGTTTGAGTGGAAGCTCTTCTGATGTTTACACCACTGGTGTTACAAAAAAAGCACAAAGCTCCTTCCACAGTCCATTAAAACAGTTCCTTATCTGCTTACTTCATTCTTTCTCTACAAGAAAGGGACTTATATAACAAGGTCCCATAACTGTGGAGTTATTCAGTAAAACTCTAATTTTTCTCACTTTATTAAAAAAATAAAATTAAACAAATTAGACCAAGCTTGAAAACTCAAATCCCCTTTATTTATCAATATGTTTTCTTGAAAAGATTGGTGCGAAAAAAAACGTTGCAACAAACGAAAACCATAGCAAACAGCCTGAAACTTTAGAGAACCATGAAGGCATAAAACATGTTCGAAAGGTATAATGGAACATCTGCAATTGACTTTTACATAAAAGTGAAAGGTTTTAGCTAGAATATTTTCAGATTCAAATTGCTAGAAGCTTCGGGGGTATAAAAATTCTAATTTTTCAACTGGACTAGAAAAAATGTATGTATTAGTATATATACAATAATACAAGTATATAATAATGAGTACATATTTATATGGCATATAAAAATAACTGCATTGTATGTACATGCAAATTATGCATTTTACCACTGCCACTGTTTGTGGACAATGTTTGTAATCTTTCTGTGTTTATTACCCCTACTAAGTGAAAGCAATCGGAAAGTAGCAAGTTGCTATCACGCTATTGCATAAAAGTTGTTGCTACAAAATGCTTTTGTAGCACATGACCGATAAAACTATTCTATTCATATTCTATTCATGTTCTATGTATTGAGTACTATTTCACCTATATAAAGTATGGAATCCAATTAAATCTACCCTTGCACTTTCACAATGTAAATCAGTTGCCTTGTATGAAAGCGCAATTCTTTTTTCAAAACACATCAGTTAATAGTGCTGCTCCTGCAGAATTCTGAACTGAAATCCATTTCTCAAAAGAGCAGATTTTTTTTTTATACTTCATTTTGAAATCTGACATGGGTCTAGACATATTGTCAATTTCCCAGCTGCCCCAAGTCATGTGCTCTGATAAACTTCAATCATTCTTTACTGCTGTACTGCAAGTTGGAGTGATACCACCCCCTCCCTTTTCCCCCCCAGCAGCCTAACAAAAGAACAATGGGAAGGTAACCAGATAACAGCTCCCTAACACAAGATAACAACTGCCTGGTAGATCTAAGAACAGCACTCAATATTAAAAACCCATGTCCCACTGCATTCCATTCAGTTACATTGCCAAGGAAAAACAACAGCCTGCCAGAAAGCAGTTCCCTCCTAAAGTGCTGGCACAAGTCACATGACTGGAGGCAGCTGGGAAATTGACAAAATGTCTAGCCCCATGTCAGATTTCAAAATTGAATATGAAAAAAATGTTTGCTATTTTGGATTATATTGCATTATATTTCCCATGACAGTATCCCTTTAAGTGTCAGTCTATTGTTTTGTGTATGATTCTCTTTACTCTTATGACTACATTTCAACATGTCATTTGATAAGAGTCTTATTCGAGAAGTGAAACTGCTTCACTGAAGTTTGCCTAAAAAGCTAATTGTCTACCAAGAATCCAAAGAGAAAATTTTACTAGGAATCTTCAACTTCTTGTCCATTGGCAAGCCACATGTCTACTGACAGCTGTATATATAATTGCCAATAGTGATGGGCGAATTTATTCGCCAGGGGCGAATTCGCTGCGAATTCCCGCGATTCGCCGCTGGCGAATAAATTTGCGAAACGCTCGTTTTGCAAATTTTTCGCCAATTCATTAATTTCTCTGGAAATTCGTGAATTTTTCAGCGAAGCGAAACTGGGGAGATTCGCCCCTCACTACTGGCCAATCATACACAATTCCTATTTTTGCCTTTCTATCCCAGACAATATCCAAGGACTGTGATATATGGCAGCCATACACTAGCCGATCCTGTATTGCATATAACCTGCCCACTGCCTCATAAAATAAATAAACATATTTGACTTGCAAAGTTTTTAACATTTTAATTAGCCCTAAAACAACGGCTGTAGCTGAATAAACTTATTCTATTCAACATCCGTTTCAGCTTAAGCCTTTTTCCCACCTCTCTCTTACTACTTTATCACTGCTATTGTACTGTCTTGCATTGTGTTGTAACTGGCATGCTGGAACAAAAGACCTGCCCACAAAATGTGTATCCGGGGATACCATGTGAAACACAGCTCAATAATGGCAGTTCTGACTTAATTTGCTATTTTTCAGAGGGGAAGGCAAAAAACCTAATTAACATAAATGGATTAAGCCCCTAGAACACAGTGAAAGCCAATACTTGAGCCATAAATCATGGCACATCTTTTGAACTGACACCTTTAAATTACATTACAGACCATTTTGCATGTATAAAAGGTACTTTTCACAAAAAAACACTTACCATAAAAAAGACTGAGAGAACAGAAAGAGCCTCACAGCTGGTTCATTTAAATAATAATAAAAAAAAAAATATATATATATATATTTATTTCTTGGGTTTAGGGTGCACACCGTATACACAGTTACAGACCTGGGTGCCAGCCGAATGGAAGTGTACAGCAAGACAAAGTAGCGACACTCACAGGGTTTTTTCAGGTGGTTCAAACAAAAATATTCCTTTTTATTGACCTCAACGTTTCGATCCCCCACAGGGATCTTCGTCAGGAGAGTGCAGACAAACAAAACCATTGTGCCATAGTAACGGGAGCTTCGTAATGCAAATCTCACAAAGCCTAACAAGAAAAGACTCAAAATTGCTTTGAACATAAATGTTGAATCGTAAAAGGGATGCAAAATGCCTCTGTCTGGCCCAGTGCCACAATACAGAACATACAAAACATTTTAGCAGGTTTGACTTGCTGACTTGGTTGGTTGGTTTTACCAAGAGGTTTTATTATTAAGATTTTAGTGGCAGCACTGACACTGGAGGTGAAGAAATTCTGGTCTTCAGATGCCTACACAAAAATGATCCCTGCCCCTACAACCAGAAAATTGTTTATTTACCATCTGGGTGCACCACCATGGTATCTGGGTCTCCCCTATATCCCATAAATATATGACACCATAGAGAGAAACTTCTGAAAATAAATGTTTGGAGATGTTGACTTATGCAAACAATAATATTTTTCAATAGCAGTGTATTATGTTGGGCCCAAATTTGGTAGGACTTTGCAAAAGGTCAGCATCCTCTTTTACTTTACTCAACATATGCAGAATAAGCTTTATAACCAGAAATTGGTTTAGAACACTTTTGGATGATGATGATTCAAAACAAATATATATATATATATATATATATATATATAAAATTGGCTATAATTAGCTCTTGGACATATATTTAATAATGAAGCAACACTTTATAATCAACATTTTTATAATTAATGGCATGTTCTTGGTTTAAAGTTTTTTGTTCTGTGCTTGAAATCTCTGGACATTTTCATAATACCATCAACCATTGCTAAAGAGGTTAAAACTGCTCTCTTTAGCTACACTAAAGATAAAGAAAATCATTTCTTTTTTGCCATTCTAGTTCAATATTTATTGGAGACAATTTGTTTCCCTAATGAGATAGAAGCGTAAAAAATCCCCAAGGCTTCACAAAGAAATAACAAGGAGCAAGTAATATCCACTGTAGTTTGTTCTAGTAGCTATAGAAAAGTAGAGGGAAAAATTACCTCTCAACTTACAAGATTGAAAAAAGGAAAGAAAAAACCCTGAATATCTCTTTTACTTATGAAAAAGGCCCCTTGGAAGAACCACTTAAGTATAATGCAAATCTGACTCAAATGTCTTTTCAATTCCATTTCACTTATTGCATGGAAGAAAGGAAAAATAGAAACTCTTTTATCCCCAGTGCTTTTGTCTAAAGTAATTGTGACAAAATGATCTAATCTGTCACGCAGGTCATTAAGAGGGGAGACAAATGGGGACTGACATATATAGAGAGCAAAGGACTTCTGGGAAAATATACATATATAAAGGAATTTTCTACTTTGGTTAGCTGCTGTTTAACAGCTACATTGTCTCAAAATGCAACTGTTTGCCACTGCAGAACAAAATATTTGATCCAGAGTCAGTTTTATGGTAAGACAGCACTCTTTTTGAATTAGGACCTGAATCTTAGAGGCTGATAGTCCATAAATTGCCCATGATCTGTACCATTTGACTAAATTTTTAAATTTTCTTTTATATAGCTAGTCAAACCATTAACACCAATTTGTAAGTATACCTAAGCCTGCCACCAACAGTCAAAGGCTAGTACAAAGTTCTGGATGCTTTCCATCATTTAACATGAATTCAAAGTCTGGATTTATTAGAAATGGGGCTTATTGTCAAGAGAAGAGTATGTTCAGACTGCCTTTGGAGTAACATGAGATAAAAGATTTGGAATGGTTTAATGAAGGGGCCATTGATTTGTGAAAGCTAGGTTTACTTAGCTTTCATACCTGAAGGCCTTCTTCTTAGACTCAATTTACTTTAAGTTGATGCACTTTTATATTTAGATACTTAAATCCTTTTTCAGTTGGTAGGCAAGACCAGTAAACATCCTTACTACTGTCTGTTAATAGTTAGACACTAAATATATCTGTATATAGTAATTAGTTTAGGCAGTTGGCACAAGGCCAACATTTACCAGCCAAAATCTTTACCTAGAGGTGCTTATAACAATACCCAATGCATGATTGTTTACATTAACGCATTTCTAAAGTTTAAAAGAGTACTGAAATTACTAGGAATGCACCAAATCCAGGATTCGGTTCGGGATTCGGCCAAATCCTTCTGCCTGGCCGAATCAAATCTGAATCCTAATTTGCATATGCAAATTAGGGCCAGGGAGGGAAATCACCTGACTTTTTGGCACAAAACAAGGAAGTAAAAAAATGTTTTTCCCATCCCTAATTTGCATATGCAAATTAAGGTTCGGATTCGGTTTGGTATTCAGCCGAATCTTTCAGGAAGGATTCGAGGGTTCAGCCGAATCCAAAATAGTGGATTCAGTGCATCCTGAGAAATTACATACATAATCAGTATGTAGACTTTTAGTAAGACAAATGAATAGTAGATAGAGTGCTCAAGGGCTTGTGTGTCTTTCTTCATGTAATGCACAACTTGGGCTGGACCATTATCTAAAAAAATCAAAGATATGAACTGAATCAGAGAGGGAAAAACACCCCCTGATCTGCACTGGTTATTCCAGTTCTCCCAAACCACAACCTGGTGGGCCAAAAACCCTCACCATACTTCAGGACTATCCCACCTACATTATAAATAGAAATTACAGCTCACCTAAATTACTAAGCTCTTTCCCTTTTATATTGTTTAAAGGCCGCAAAGCTGTTGTACTATTTATCTATTTTATTTTGAGTAAACAAAGTCCAGCATGTTGTTTATGTAGTTTATTTTTTTATTACTGGACAACATTGAATGAAATAAGAAATATACAAGTTCTTGCCTACAAAAGCAGAAAATGTAATACTGTAAAATATATATATTTTTTATAAAATAATTACTGCATTTCACTACTCTTCAGCAGTTAATAATGTATTACCAAAAAGAATACATATGCTTCTGTCTCTCTGCCCATTGCACACTCTACTTTTCTCTTTGTAGGACAGCACCTTCAACATGTCACTGACATCTTCTAGAATTTATCTGCAGACTAGCAAGAAATAAGCTGACATTCCTCTAAACTCTGGCTAAAATCCAGAACTTGGTCATTTTTTGTTATCTGGTGTGATTTTACTCTTTCATTACCTCACCACTATCAGTTAATGAGCTCAGCTTATTATTTCCAGCCAATCACTCTAATGTTCAGAGGGGAGTGGGGCAACTCTGCCCTGCCATAGTGAAATATTTTTGCCTATTATAAAATGTAAAG
>CM044434.1:42895514-43026367 GCA_024363595.1 Xenopus borealis | reverse complement strand
CAATAAAAAATCTGTGCTTTGTTCCCGAATCTCCATATATTGCAGAGTTAAGTTCATGGAGGCTGACATTTCTGAGAGTGTTAATGCTTTTGTAAATGCTCCTCTTCCTGCTGTCTGTAGTTTGTACAATCTGTCTGTGGTGAGGACTAGGACGGTAATGTGTACCAGACATTTCATCTTTCGGTCTAATCAAGTCGCAATCTCCATCCCCATCTCTCAGCTCCCATTGAGCTTCCGAAACTTTCTTTCTTCTGTAATAACTTGATCACACTTGGCCTGCTTAAGCCTCTCCAAATTTGTCTGCACGCAATTTGGAAGCAATCACTACAAGATACATTGGGTTCATTTCTGTTTAAAGTGCATATGCTAGGTTTGTATAGTTAGTAATATTCTTGATTATTGTTCTGCTAAAATATTAAAGTGATCTTTGTTACCACTGCAGGCAGATGGCTGCAAGCCCAGCTATTTAGAAGCCATATTGAAATTCAAATTTTGTCTTTGCTCAAATGCTGCCTAAATGACTCACTGAAACTCAACAATAAGCATGTCCTCTTGAAACACAATTAACTGGCTTAAACATTCATAGGCTTACTTTTAAGCAACCGTTTTTGTACAGCAACCATTTGTTTTTCAACCACTAAGCAACTAACATGGATTATGTAGGTCAGTGTTAAAAAGGCTCCCTAAACAATATCCTTTAAATTGTGTGTTGGGTAGTAGGGTTTGCTACCAATGTCCAATATCTTTTGCCAGCAGCTATAAAGCTACTTTATATCTGCTTGTGCTTAATGCTCTATATCAGCATTCCAGAAGCTTGCATTGGACTCATAATGGGTGAAACTTTACTTGGCTATCTTCCAGGTGAAGTGACATCTGCAGAGTGCCAGCTAAATCAATCAGTTCAATGCCACCCCAGGCTGCTCTCCCCTAAATTACCTGTCAGCACACTTTTAAATATCCAGGGGCTGGGTGAGGTGTCTGGGAGCTGACGGCTCTTGATTAAAGATCCTGATTTATTAGTGGAGAGGTGCTATGTATCTATGAATTTGCCCAAGATTACTGGCTGTCTGCCTTTCAAACTCACTGCAGTTTTCCTGCATAGAAAGTGGTTGAATTGAATACAGTTCACAAAACACTGTGCCTCAAAGTTTAAATTCATTTAAAGTTGCATCAGGCTAAAGTGGTGGTGATATAAATTATGTTATTTGTGGTTTGCTGGCGTCATAACTTGCGTGTGTGCACTAACATAAACAGCTATCAATTACTTTGTATTCATAATATTTCAGCAGTTTTCCACTAGTTCTGTAAAGTATTAAGAAAATATGTAGCTATTCCATCAAACTTATACACACACACCCATTTTCCTGAAATATGGTTGCCTACTTGAATTTGTGGAAAATCACTTGCTTTGTTGTTGTTGCAAATGGCCCTTTAATATGGTAAACTATTCACCTTGATTCTCTTTCCTCCAATCCAGGGATCCTAAACCAGTGGCTCATGAGTAACTGCTCTCCAACCCCTTGGATGTTGCTCCCAGTGGCCACAAAGCAGATGGCTATTTTTTAAATCCTCGCTTGGATGCATAAATACCAGGTTAACTTCAAAACATAGGCTCCTGGGGGCTGCCAGTCCACACAGGGGCTACCAAATAGCCAATCACATCACTTATATGGCACACTCAAGAAGTTTTTGCATGCTTGTGTTGCTCTCCAACTTTTTCACATATAAATGTGGCTCATGGGTAAAAAGGTTGGGGATCCCTGTTCTAAACTATACACTTTCCACTTCCTTATAACCCCACAAACAGTGTACCAATTTAATAGGGATCAGTTTGGACCTGGAGGTAACTGCTCAGTTCTAGCTGCTATTTCTTTCAGGAGGAAATTCATACAGAAACACTTTGGGGTAGATTCATCAAAGAGTGAAGTTAAGAGTGAAGTTCCGCCACTAGAGTGAAATTCCGCCTCTCTCCATTCATTTCTATGGGATTTTTAAAGGCGTATTTATCAAAGGGTGAACTTTCACTTCACCCATTGATGAATACGCCTTGCAAAATCCCATAGAAATTAATTGAGAGCTGCGGAATTTCCCTCTAGTGGCGGAACTTCACTCTGATGAATCTACCCCTTTGTTCCATAGCTTACTTTTTTGTTTTTCCTCTAGGTTTTGCTTCAGAACTGGTATTAGCAGTTAATCACTTGCATCAGTAAATCACTTGCAAAGAATAAGGTGGGACTTCAATTTATACATTCTCTGTGAAGCAATGGAGGTATCTCTTCCTATGTTTAGCCTCAAATTAAGGATAAGGATTAGGGGTGATAGAAGGGATGGTTCAATTCACTTTTAGTATGTTATAAAACAGCAAATAATAAGCAACTTTTCAGTTGGACTTCATTTTTTCTTTATTATAGTTTTGTATTATTTTCATTTCTCCTGGCTCTTTGCAGCATTTAAATGGGACCACTGACCCCATCTAAAAACATATGCTCTGTAAGGTTATAACTGTATTGTTATTGCTGCTTGTCATTACTTGCCTTTCTATTCAGGCCCTCTCCTATTCATTTTCCAGTTTGCTAGGGTTAACTGAACCCTAGCAACCAGACTGCTGAAAACACAAACTGGAGAGCTGCTGAATAAAAAGATTAATAACTCAAAAAACACAAACAATAACAAATAACAAACATTTGCAAATTGTCACAGAACATCACTCTCTACATCATACTAAAAGTTCATTTGAAGTTGCACAGCCCATTTAACTTCTTATATATATGCAACAGATTACTCAATAAAAATATTTTATTCAAATAGTTTTTGGAACCCATCATGATCCTTTGCAATGTGCCATAAAGCTCAGTAGATAACAGTACAGATATTTAGTACAATAACATGAGTTCAGGGCCTAGATAGATAAAGGTTATTATGAAGAATATATAGAGTAGAAACTCTTGTATTTCTTATGCCTTGTGTAGCCTTAGAGCTGCCAAGTAACTCAAGGCAGGCATGTCTTTGTTGCTTTATGTACAGCTGGGAGAAGGCTTATAGTTCATGGTTTCTTGTCCACCAAGTGTAGCAGTGTTAGATGTCCAGCATTTATAATCATCCAGCTAGAGTCCTGCACGGGTCAATTTTTTTGGACCCATACCCAACCCGTACCCGCAACCTGCAAACCGCAACCTGGACCCGCGAGCCGCATTCTTACTCGCTTGGACCCGCGACCCGACCCGCAAATATCAGGAAGTGCGGTCATTGTAAACCAGAAGTGACATCATCGGAAGTAGCCGTGATCAGAAAAAAAGGAATAAAACAGGAGGTGTTGTCATTGTAAACCGGAAATGACATAAATGGTAGTAGACGTGCTCAGAAAAAAAAGAGTAAAAATCGCCATGGAGAAGATCCACGGCCTGACCCGCAACCCTGCAGAACCCCCAACTCGCTTCTTTACCGGCACCCAGAACTTAAAAATGCAACCTGCAGGGTACCGCAAGATTTTGAGGGTACATCCAGCAACGAACATGTGGAAACTTTTCCAAATAGCTAGCATGTATAACATGGAAAAAAGTGCTTTCTAGTTTAGCTGAGCATTGCTCACCAGGCTGCAGCATAGATTAAGAGTAGTTCTAGAGAGGTTGCTGTCCTTAAAATTCTCTACTTCTCCTTTGTGCTCCTTTGGAAGCCTCACCTCTACAAATGTGATAGGCACCCAGACAATTAGTAAATATGAAAAATGAACGAGCAGGTAAAAACATGAAACTACTGTACTCAGCATAACATGAAAAAAGAGCATGCAGAGGCAGCAGCTAAGCCTTCCCAGCTCAAGTGTCATTTCTCATTCCCAATAGTTACGATGCCAGTACCCAACGAAAGCATCTATCAAACCTCTCCTCGCTACCTAAGGGCATACAAGTCAGAACGTAACCTCTACATGGCTTTTTTCTCTTCTTCACTGCCAAATCTGAGCACGGCTAACTTTTCAAAGCAATGGATATCTGATAAGGAACTTTAACCACTCCTAGCCTTCAAGGGAGATAAACTACAGAAATAATCAACCTGTAATTTACCAGTAAGTGCAGGTTTCTTACATACTGGTAGTATAAAAGATACCACCAATTACTGGCATTTAGCAGATACAAACCATAAATAGGCACTATGAAAAACTATCCCATAAAAGCTGAGGTGCCTAAGCTAGGGATAAGCAGAAAAAAAAAATGTGTAACTCAAATCGGAAATTTATAGGGTTCTTATTAGGCCTCTTGTAAATGGTCAAGATATACACTTTATGATGGAAAATATCTCCTTTTACAGACTTCCCACACTGGCTCAAATGTTCTCTCTATTTGTACCTGCCTAGTAAACCTTAAAACTCATATACAAATTATATTAGAACAATCTGTTACTGGGCTTAGCAGTGGATCTCCATTTGAAAGATTATCTGTTTTGAACACATTAAAATTATATGTGTGCAAAGGGGTCCCTATTTTTCTGGGGACTCCCTGGGAGGTTCTCGGACTGCTGTCTATATATAGTATTTACACTAGATTATGGATATAATGCAAGAGTGTGGCATAATAAGTAAATCTTTAGTATGTCTTATAAATATTCTACATCACACAGAGGTTCTCATATGTACAGAATATAATTTATTTTAAGATACATTCATATTTCAGCATACAGATTAAAAGGGAGTGGCCACACAGAGGTTCATTTTCCATGCAATCCGCACACTTTGCAATTCAGACCTTTGGTGCATGGGCCAAATGATTGGATTCCGTGCAATATGGCGCACACATGGATAACCACTCTGCACAAATCTTATTTTTAGGTTTATAATTGCTATTATAATAATGGTTAATGCTGGTTAAGTGGGAAAGAACAGAATTGAAGTTCTGCCTATTGTATGTCCTTTTATGATGGAATGGGAAGTGTTAAAGAAAAGTATCTTGGTTCTATCCTCCTGCACCTCAGTTTAAATCAGGGTGTTCTGAGGCCATGAACAAATTCTCAGTTTGATTGTACCACTGGGTAGTATCATCTCAGTTCCATTAAAATAGGTAATCATGTAGCACTTAGGATAATTGTTTGCAATTTTCTTCTTTTTCACACAATATGAGTAAATGCACCATTAATGCATCCCTGTACTTTGAAAGCACTAAAATATTACTATGTGGTAGTTACAGAACTCAATCTCTTCTCATCTCAAGCCATTTTACAGCCTACATATAGCTGAGCTGAAAGCCTTATCCAATAGCAATAAATAATGGTATAACTATAAAGAGGGAAAACCAGGAGGGCTGTGAGGGGCGATTGGGGGGGTTCAAGTGACCAACATTTTGTGTGGCCCTGCAGGGCCTTGACGTTATACTACTGGCAATATGTGCTTTCAAAGAGTGGACCAGTAAATTCTACTGACTAGTTGCAATGGTTTTCCAAAACTAGAGCAAATGTTAAACCCTGTCTCCTACAACAGCAATACCAGTATATATTGAGTATGGCCAAGCCACGAGTGTGTATGCACAGCTCGTTGCATGCAGAGTTGCATCTATTATGTATGTGCTGAATATAACAATGATGGCATATACGCAGGATGTGGTCATCACCTTGCATGTCCCAACCATAAGTGTAATTTAGATCACTAGAGATGTAAGGTGGTAGGGTTCTCTCTGTATGGTATTTGAGGGAGGCAATATGGCACCCGGTAGTACCTGTGTCTTTATCCATAATAAATGACCCCTACATATTCAATTCTACTGACAACAATCTTGAGTCACAGCAAGAGACATTAATCACAAGCACATTGTTTTTTCAGTTCTCACTACAGCCTTAGTAAGGGATATCATGGGACAGTGGATGCTGTTTAGCCCTTTAAATGCCACCTGCTAACATAAAAGTACCATCATGCTGGCACTGAAGATTCTGTTTCCAGTTACCTTTTGATCCACGTTGTGCCGCTCATTTATTATCAACATGCAGCATGGCAAGATTTTAAAGTCCAGCAGTTTTAAAGGGTTAAAACAGGCATGCTAAACTTTTATATACTTTCATATAAGAGTGTTTTGTACAAGGCTGAAGAACATTTTACATAATGCGGTGTTGCTTCTTACCCTGTTTATAGGTATCATGTTGCCATTTGTAGCACTGATTTTGTCTCAGGAAAGGTACATGAACAGAACTCCAGGAATCTTCCCATTATGATTGAATGGAATCTCTGTATTTATGGTTCACATGAGGAACCATAGTCTTTTTGCTTATGGGTGGATTAAGAAACAAGATGCCATTTATCCCATTATCCCATTCTCATATCCAAGTCTTATTAGTACACTGAAGAGCTACTTCAGGCACTTGCTCTGCATTTGTCCTGAGAAAACAAATCGGCTACATAGCTTTATAAATGCTATTGCCCAAAGGATTTTGTTGAATTTTGTAAAATGAATTTACTGTTACTATATTAATATCTTTTTCTGTGTTTTTTTTGTTTCACCCACACAGAGCTGTAATTTGCTGAAGATGCAGGAAAATGAAGCTTAGATAAATTTCACATATTATTCCTCTTTTTGAATCCCCCATAATTATTACCCCCAGAAAACATCAATAGTTGGCTGGCCTAGGCTACAGTTTTCATTTATCCTAGGGCATCATTTAGCAAGGGCAGTTCATTGTTCTGAGAGCTGCGCTGAAATGTAGTACAGAGTCTCACTCCTTGGATCCAAAATACACACTGTAATCCTGCCTGTACAGCACTCTTGTGCCAAGAAGCTATAAACAGCCGGACATTTAGAGCAGCTGTTTGTGTTATAGCTGTATCCCTGCCTTCCGAGCTCTATAAATTGGACCCACAGCAGAAAGGAGAATAGGTTCCTATAGTTACATCTGTTGGCCCACACCAGGCTCAAATTTAATCTACAGAATCGCAGGTGGTAGCATTAATGATACCATGCTCAACCAAATACATGAGGCTACAGCATGACATCTGACATGACTGTGATGAAAAGAACAACACTGGTTTGAGTCCAAGAACGGCTCATGTGGATAATAAAATAAACACGTTTATGGGAGAGATTTGGAAAGGAAATAGGTGAGATTGCCCACCAACCTGAATTTAATTGAGGGTTTTTTTTCCAGCAAACATTAGAAAAAAAGAATATGTTGATTTTAATGAGGGATGTAAATACTGACTTTTACTGTGTGATGGTGATTATTTCACTGTATCTATGTGTCTAACTATCTGTCTATATATCTATATTGGTATGCAACAAACTAAATAAATAAAGTATATCATATTTTTTGAGCATTCATGTATTGTGGCTAAAGTTTATTTTTATTGGTTAGCAGAAACAAAAGCAGATAGGTCAAATTTTGTGATTTCAGGTGCTATATTGGGGAGACCCACAGCTGCTTTAAGGGTCAAACATCCTATGAAGACAATACCAGCAGCACACTGAAAATCTCAAGTAGTGTACGGTTTATTTAAACCCAAAACTTACAGAAAAAAGGCAACGTTTTGGGCCACCTGGGCCCTTTACAAAGATTAAATAAACCTATGAGCCTATGTGTAAGTGCCCCAATAGGCATGAAATGCACAGGCCTTCATCTGTTATGTCCCAATAAATGTTTTTGTATTTTTGGTTGACTTTTTGGAGAATCTCACAATTTTTGTCTTTGCTTCATAAACCTTACACTACTTCAAATACAATAGATAGCAATAGATGGGTATAGATCTAGCCTGATGGCTATCTAGGGCAAGGGTTACCTGAAAGACCATTTTGAAAGTCAATATGAGTGAGATTTGGTTACAACATTTATTTGCTGTCAGTCATTCTTGGACCTATGGCTTAATGACTGATGTTCCAATAGAGGTACTGAATCTGTTGTCCTGAATGTTAGGGACCACGGACTTTACAGATAACAGATCTTTTAATAATTTGCATCTTTATATCTTAAATCTACTTGGAAAACATGTAAATATTAAATAAACTTAAGGATTAATTATATCTTATATTCTTGTTTGCAGCAAGTACAAGGTGCTGTTGTATTACCAGAAAACAGGAATTCATTTTTTAAAACTGTTGGATTATTTGGATAAAATGAAGTCTATGGGAGATGGCCTTTTCATAATTTGGAGCTTTCTGGTTAACTGTTTCCGCATAATGGATCTCATCCATTGCTGTGAGCTAAAACAGAGTTTGACCAAAGCCTGGACCTTCAAGGGGAGCTTGCACTCATTTATGGTATGCAAAAGCAACTTAAATATCCTTATACAACTATTTTTTACAAATATTGTTGAAATATAAATAAATACAAAGGATTTAATATTGCTGAGGAGGGTCTGAGATGGAAAATAGAGTAGATACAGGTATATGCCAAAAGCATTAAGTACTAGAAATAACACTAGGAATATATTTGATTTTGGGAAACTGTGTCATGCAGAAGAAAGGTACATTTTAACTAGTTTTCCTTTTATAATAACAACTATAGCAACTGGAAAACAATGAAGTAGAGACATTGTACAACAATGTGGGGCTAATCAGTGGGAGAGAAAGAGTAACGCTGTGCCAGCCTGGCCCTCTTCATATCATTGCAGACGTCTGACATAAAGATGTGTTAATCCCAGGGGGTGAATGAAGGAAAAGATTACTACACAAAATCAACCATATAGCCATGAGGGGGAAGCAGCCGCATTAATGAATTTCTCAGGGAGTTATTACTATTACCCTATGATATAAATCATATTACCATCTATTAAACACCAGCAGAGTTGCAACTGCAAAAGCCTAACCTTTTAATTACGCTTAAGAGATGGGAGTCACCTCAGTGAAAGGGTTCTTGCAAAGTACATGGAACAATTATGAAAATCATCCAGCTCTCTTAGAATATTCTTCTGATATATAAAGCCAGTGGCAGGACTACAATATAGGAGTATGGTTCCTAAGGGTGTCATTACACCAAATCTTCCACTGCAAAAAAACAACAATGATTCAACCAAGTACACTGATCTATGTCTGTTTCAGCTGGGTTTTGGATAATTCAATCAACTTCATTGGTAAGATGAATCCAGTTTGTTACAAAAATGGATTAAAGCAGACTCTGCACAAAGGTGTATAAGCATTCCCCTTCATTCCAGGAAGTATGTTGCTATTAATCCCCTCACCTAAACTAACTGTAATAACAAGTGTCACTTTACGTAAAAATTACTTTGAACTCTATATCCCATGTCACTATTACCCTATGACAGAGACAATTACTTCCATTTCCTGTGCAGAAATACAACTTTTTCTATTCGCTCCATCTCAGCAATGAAAATGATAGCATTGTCCACAACATAGGAGACATGCTGCTTGCCAGGAAGGAACAAAGAAAAGCAAATATCAATAAAGGTCCTCATAAAAAGCCTCAGGGCTCCCTAATTTCAGAGAGGAGCAATAGCGATTTGACTGTTGGGAGTATATTGATTGCCATATGAGCCTGGGTATGAATCGATGAGCCCCGTTCCCAATACATGCAGCCATAATTACTACCCATAGCTAGGGTGCAGGGAATGGTCACCTTTGTAGCACTGCTTCTTCTTTAACTCTTCAGTAGCCAGAGAGACAAACTAATGGAAATGACCATAAACTGGGTACGTAAATCATTATAAAACACACATTTACTGCATAGAAAAAAGCCTGCAAGAACTCCATCAGCACCAATAATCTGAAAAGCTGTATCCACAAATATACACCCTGCTAATTACATATGCCACTAATTTAGTGGAAGACAATGAAGGAGTTCTTCTGCTGCCAAGGCTAAAATCAAATATTACTTAGCCTCTCATGATGATGACTGTCTCCTTATAGCAAGCTTTGCTAGAGAAATAAACAGTAAGACTTCTGAGAGGACAAAACATCATGTGAGAGTATGCAGACTTTCTATATTCCTTGTGTTTGTTCCTTTGAAGAGAAACAGGCCATCTATATCCTGTCAAGTTTTTTTTTTTTTTTTTTAAATATTTTTGGCTGAGTTGCAGTCAAGAATGAAAAGGATGTTTATATCTTGTACAGTTGCCAGAAGTCCCCTTTACCAGACTTCGGAGAGAAATTAGGAATAATATGCCTTGTAAGGCAGACTGGAGCAGAATTCCTAGAAGACTAAGAGCAACAAAACACAAGACAGAAGCCGAAAAGAACATGGCATATTAAATGCTGATTTGATTATATATTTTCCCATTACCTTCCCTTCATTTTTCTACTGATCTGTCTTGCTGAGTATTTATACCCAAACAGATGAAAGGCATGTGTATTTAAAATGTGTGTACATATCACAGGGTCTAAGACAGCAGATATTATACAATGTGTGTTTTTTTTGCAGCAAGCTACTAAATTATTTATTGTGTTCTGAGCTTTAATCTTATAAACCTGCTGCTGCCTCCAACCCGCTGCATCCACAAATTTGTACTGCGCATTTCAGGCCTATTTACAGCTTCTTTCTGTATTCCATGAGGTCTGCATCAATATGAATCACCAGTACCAAGTAGCATGCCCTGCTGTGCCATGTAGTATACCCTGCTTCATTATATATGTGATACACTATGATTTGAGAAACTAGCATAAAAACCTTGATTTATTTGTCACTTTCAATCAAGAAAAAAAAATCTAAAGCTTATTATTATTATTACAGCTAACAACGTTTGTAGAAGGAGCAGACGTCAAACAGCACAACTACATAGTGGTTGATCGTGGCATTCTCTAATCTCATCCACTATACTATAACTTTGTAATATATGCTTTGTAACAAGCAGGGATATAAGAGGGCTCAGTCAAATACATATGCACATGCTGTTGTGGTCCCTGTGGCCACTTTAATTAAATGTACTTGAGTCACATGCCCTCGTTACAATTACAGCAAATCACACTCAGCACTGCTTAGTCCTTCCTATCGTCTGTTCCAAATCAAGCACTGCTGTGCCTAACAATGCATGGCAACCCTGGATCTACCACCAGCTACTGATCAGGCAGTAGTTCCTGGGTTTCCTTCACTCCCAGTGTCAATAGGCATAGCCAGGGCTCCCTCCAGCCTCCCCCCTTGCTCCTCCCCTCTCAACCTCCCCCATGCTCCTCCCCTCTCAACCTCCCCCATGCTCCTCCCCTCTCAACAACCTGCTTCCCCAAATACATTGTTACTTTGTGCACTCATTCCCCGATTGCTCTGCTACTTTATGGACTCTTGATGTGGCCAGTGTGCAGCATGCCACCCCCCAATCTTTGCTGCCCTAGGTCCGGCCTTTGTAGCCTGTCAATGAATCAGGGCCTGGGTACAGCACATTCACTCCAAAAGATTCAGCGATAGATATCACTCATACATCAAACACCAGAAATTATGCTAGATGGACTTCTGAAAAATTGCATTTCATTAACCACAAAATGGGCATGCAGATGAGGTAATTTTGGCAAACCAGGCTCAACTGAGCTAGACACAGTACTTGCATACATTGAGTTCCCCTTGCAATCACACTAACACTTTAATTTGGGGCAAAATGCATTATGGGAAAAAAACATGGCATTCAAAATTGCACTTTGCAGACATACTGTATGTGCTCTAAGGTTTTATCCAGAGATAGACTATAAATACATACTAGTGCTTAATTGTTTGTGATACAGAATGTAGGGATTTTGCAAACTCCCAATCCAGGAATTGCCTAATTATTATGTGCCTATTGCATATTGTAGGTGCTTCTGTAAATTACAACCTTGGGTACATTTAGGCATCGTCAAACTCGGTGTCCAAGGTCCATCAGAGCTGCTGCCCCACTTGCCACTTGTGCACCTAGACTTTGCTGATCTGGGTAGAGAAGACAGAAGGGGGAGTGGCCCTTAAGTGTGGCCCATCTAATTTTCAGGGGACCATCTAATTTTGTTAAATTAATATTTCTATTTTCTGTTAATATTTGTTTTTATTTATACTGGGAGCACTTAGGCACACCTGCTGGGAGAAGAAGGCAGGCAAGGTGAGTGTATGCATCTGGCTGGGTGCAATCCAGTGACAGTCCCTGATGTGCACTGAACTGGACCCCACAAAAATAGCTTGGCTGCACATGTGCCTAGATCTGGACATAACAGTAGCCTAGAAGGGGAGCCTGTGGATGGAGCCTAGGGGCCCCACATCTCATTAATCCACTACTGTGCATATTAGATAATTCCTGTATGCTAAACTGAATGATGAGAAAAGTTTGATAGATGAGGGTCAAACTATTTTTCAAACTGCAATATCAGAGGAAGTAACATTTCCTTTATTTGAGAAATGGTCTGTTTGGTCTATATGCATGACTGGCTGCATCACTACAACTTACTGAGACATGCACTTATAAGCCTGTTATTATAGGAAATCATTCACCCATTTAACACCTTTTGTTCTAAATATATATCATTAGCAGCAGGCAAAATCATTGGTGCAGGCTCCATTCACCTATTGTAACAGAGCATGCCTTCACTATAATTTCGTAGGCTTGTAATGTTTAATCATTCAGCATTAGAAACACATTTGTGAGCCTCTTGCTTTGAGCCCTGCCCAGCTGCAGAGACATCCTGTAGGAATCAGGTTCTTTACCTCTGTGGGAGACTTCCAGATGGAATATTAACAGAATGTGTATGCTAAATAAAGTAGAAAACAAAAATTAATCGTCAAGAAGGCTTGCATTACAATGGCCTCAGATTTGCTATGCCTGGAGAATGACACGTAGGTCACAGCAACAACAGGAAAATGTCCCGCTGATAAGATGGGAAGTGACTCCTAAATAAGTGGAATCTGGGGCAGTATCACAGTCAGAAACTACAGCTCAATAGGCATACCCTATTAAGGATACAAAAGATGTAACTGTTTGAGGTTAATGAAATAAGTTACAATGCCTGAATGGAAACCTTGGTTCGTATAAGTGGCATCTTTCTAAAAGTCTGTTCCATACAATATTTTTGATTAACTCTTATTTCATATAACAACACCTACCCTTCATTTAAATAAAAAAAAATGCGGTTGGTTTAATATTATCATGCTTTGTTTTATGGTCAAAATAAATGCTGGCCATTCAAAAACGATCAACTAAGTCTGATGGACAGATGCCAAAGCAACATGCCAGACTGGCCAAATCATATTTAGAACTGTGCAGACCTACTGCCTTCAGAACATATTTATTGTTTAATTTGGTGCTAGACTGGTAGGATTAAAGTAGACATATCAAGACAGGACATCATTTTGAGTGTATACACAGGAAAATTATCTTGACATGATCAAGAGTGGCAGCCGATGCCTGTCAATCTACCCAATCTCATAGAAGCTACTCATCTAGTGCAATCCGAATTCCAAAGGCAAATGAGATTGGAAGGTAAAGGTTCTCATAAAGATTTTTGCAAAGGACGTAACCCAAATTATCCAGAAAACCCATGCAAAACATCCCTATTATCACAACAACGCACTGAGATGCCCCGTTATGGCAATTACACCGCTGAGGATTCTCCTACCTTCTTATTCAGTCGTAGCACTTATGATGCAGTTACCCAGCCACTTAGATTGTAATGTCTATGGGGCAAGGAACACCTACTTAGAGCTTAATCTTGAATGTATTGATATATTGTATTTATTTGTATTTTCTTAATGTATTAACCCATGTCTGTTCTATCAAAGGGATGGTTTACCTATGTAGATATTCTGAGACAATTTGCAACTGGTGTTAATTTTTTTTTATAGTTTTTCAGTTATTTCGCTTTTTGCTCATCAGCTCTCCAGTTTGGTATTCTAGCAGATATCTGGTTGCTAGGGCTATGGGAGAAGGCCTAAATAGATAAAATTTGTGTATATATATATATATATATATATATATATATATATACAGTCTGAAGAGCAGTGCACTCACCCCTAGAAAAAGGCAAAAAAGCCCAGGTGCTGCTGCAAAAAGTAATATCAGCATAAAGAACACTGAGCACTCATGGGACTTAATTTATGTGCAAAGCTTTAATGGTGTATGTCAACGCTTCCGAAACATTGACTTACACCATTAAAGTTTTGCACATAAATTAAGTTATGCTGGTATATACATATATATGTAAATAATAAAAAGTAGCCATAATGATAATGCACAAGTAGTGCTATACAGGTAAAGGAGGAAACAATACAAAGTTGTAATAATTTTTCTTTTTGTAAACTTACAAAGCTTATTATACCCCTGATCCCATTTAGTTATGCTACTAGATACTGCAGAGGACAAACAATATGACCCAGTTCACTATGCTTTGGACCTTAACTCAGAAGATGAAGATGAATGACGTTTTTCCGTATATGGAAGCTAAAATGTATGGAATATATCAAATGAGTCAATTTGCGAAAACTTGATCAACGATAAGAGATGTTAAAGACAAAATAGTAGGATCCCAGCAGAGAGGGCAGAAGAGCATAAAATATTAAAAACTAATTTCAGAATTTTCTGAAACAGCCTTATATTATCTTGAATATAAAAGAAAGTTAAATATGCAATATCTTATTTTGAGTTTTTACCAGCTAGGAGTATGTGTGCTGTCAGGTTCTATATTTGGAAATAATAAAATGAATTAAACTCCATGTAATAAGATGAAAAAAATAAATAAATCCAAGCAATTTAATCAACAGATTAATCAAGCATAACTCTACTCATTTTCTGTAAAGAAAATAAAATGTTATTTTTATTTCTTACTTGATTAAAATCATTTCTTAATGTCGGCATACATTAGTGGTGCTGTCATAATTACTTTGTGCAAAACAGAGAGAGAAGCCATGTTCGTTTATAGCGTACTATAGCAGACATGAGATTATTAAGATTTAAAGGGAAGGCACATAACCAAAAACAACAGCTTGGATAATCTGTAAAAATGCCTGCATTTTTCCATTTACAATGAGGTGAGAAGAAGTAAGCCTATAACAGCAGCAAATCTGCAATGTACAACGTTCCTACTTCAACGCTCCCTTTATACAGCCATACTCTCCTACTGTCTGTCTATTAAGTTATAGCAAATTTTATTTTCTATTTTATTAGCACCTATGGGCCCATACCACCCCATAATGCTGATGGCAAATGGGAAGTTTTGTTGCCTATGCTTAATCTCTTCCCACAAGGGCAACAAATAGTCTAAAGCACCTTTGAACAGACAAGAATATGAATCTTTGCCAGTAAAGCCTTTAAAATTATCTAACAACAAAAAAGTGCACTCCCTCGTTATTCAAATGTTTTATTGTTGGAAGTTCAGACTGCCTTCAGTACAAAGGTATTTTCAGATGTGTTGTCATGTGCCATAGTCCTTTTCTCTTCTGGAAGAGTCAAATCCGCCCCGTTGCAATGATATTAATGAATGTGATCTGTCTGTTACTGTGATCATGAGGCCAATTTCTACCAGAAAACCCTTGCATATGCATTTCTGCCCACAACAAATCCACAAGGTGTTTACAGTGACAAGTAAATCACATACTTTCCTAACACTAGGTGTGTGGGGAATCCAGAAAGTTCTGATTCAATGGAAGAAGCAACAAACTAATGGACAGCAAAATTGGCCTAGTAGAATAAATGGGCTTGCATTTATCAAATACAGGTAAAACCTAACTGGGATTAATTATGTCTCGGTTGAGATCAAGTACAAGGCACTTGTATTTTAAAATTTACTGTTATATTATTACAGGGCAAAAGAAAAAACATTTCAAAAAGTATATGATTAAAATGGCATCCATGGGAGATGGTCTTCCCATAATTTAGAGCATGTTGGATAATGAGTTTCTGGATATTGGATCTGATATCTGATCCTTAATGTATATCTGTATGTATTTGTTTAGCAGGTATTTGCCCTTTATTATAGACTGTCTCACTGTGCTCAAAGAGATATGAAAAATTAGAAGACTCTGCAACTCCCACAGTAGTAGTGGGTGCCTGGTAGTCATGCCATTATTGTCTGATATATGGTACAGTGCTCTGTGTCTCAATGATGTACAAGTCAGGGGATATTTAAGGGTCAGAAGGGAATACACTTACATTTCACCTTTCCCCCTCCATAAATACAGTGCTGCCAAATTCAGTCAGTGCCATATTCATGGGGGTTGGAGTAGGTGTCTGTGCTAAATTTTTGGAGTGCTGAGTACTGCAGCAATTGATTTTGTGTAAAGGGTAAGGTGTAAAGGGAACAAAACACACCAGATTGTACACGTTATTTGAACTCTGAACCACATGTTGTAAAGTATACCTTTAGTTGCATGTGTATATAATGTACATTTACCCTAATTTTCCTATTTTCCTGTTTTACATATCATCTTCTTCTGTTTCAACATCTATTGATTCTTCGCTATTTTTTTCCTTTCTGTCTTTTATAAGAAAGTCTCTGCATTTGCATTAGATAAGATTTGCTACTCTCCTAAATCAATTTAGGGCTTAAAAGAGACACAACACATTATACTGGAACCAAACTCTCTTTCTATGTCATTCAGTACTATGCCGGATTCCTGTTACTCATTATTTAGACTACTTTTTCTCACAGACATGGAAGATTTTATGTTTTCTAAGCAAGCATAGCATGGGCCAATTTATTTCTTTTAATTGGTTAGTAGAGTGTCCTTTATATAGGATGGGGTCTGGATTTTACCAGAAATTACCGAAGTGGATGAGGTCCATATAGTAGGTTACAAAGAACTATATGAACCTCCTAAAACTGGCATGGAAATGCCTGTCTTGGTCCCTTGAAAACATTAATGACCAAAAATGAATTTGATTTTATTCAGGTCCAAAACTTTGAACTAGATAAATCAAAGAAAAGAGTCTTGTTCAAAGCTATGAGATTTTTACTTTGATATAGCAATTTTTTTGTGCACGTTTGTATCCATGATTCTCCTCTGTGAATAGAACATCACTGCTAACTTAAATTAGGCCAACATAGATCAGAATGGACATTTATTACATTTGTTCAGCCAAATGCTATATTCATAAATACCATCAATTGTATTAGAACATTTCCCTCCATTGTAGATCATGATCATTGCCGATCATCCATTTCAGAAAGTAAGGTCTTGAGCTGTATTAAAAGGGCACAGAGTCACGGGAGGAGGAGGTCATTCTTCTGCTTTATAGAGCACTTGTAAGGCCACATCTAGAATAGTACAGTTTTGGTCTCCATCACTCAAACAGGACATTACTGTATTACTGAGAGGGTACAGAGAAGGGCAACTAAGATGGTAAAAGGTATGGAAAATCTTAGCTATGATGAAAGACTGGTCAAATTGGGAATGTTCACGCTGGAGAAGAGGCGCTTAAGGGGTGATATGATAACTATGTATAAATATATAAGGGGATCATATAATAATGTCTCTCTAATACTTTATTTAGCAGTTGGTCTTTCCAAATGACACAAGGTCACCCATTCCGATTAGGATAAAAGAGGTTCTCCCTGAATCCGTTATACTGGATTATAAATTAGATAGCTTTAAGTAGGGGTTGGACGGCTTTTTAGCAAGAGAGGGAATACGGGGTTATGGAAGATAGCTCATAGTACAGTTGATGGACGTGTGTCTTTTTTTCAGCCTAACTTACCTATGTTACTATGTATTCCTAAACAACTGTTTAATATTTTCAAAGACAAGCCCACAGACAAAGTTCATTAGTTATCTAGGCTTGACCATACACCAGAAGATCCACTCATTTACAAACACTTTCAAAACTACCAGAAAAGTGTTAAAGGAATTGTTCAGACTAAAAGTAAACAGACTATACAAAATAAAAAAATGTTTCTAAATGCAATGTATAATGGCTGGAGTGACTGGATGTCTAACATAATAGCCAGTGACTATTAAGGAGACTCACCTCATAGGCATTCAGTCATACTTTATAGATTACATTTTTAACTAACTACAGTATATTAGATTTTTTTTTATATTTTGCACAGCCTATCTATTTACCCAGTTTTTTTTTTTTTACATTGAACTGTTCCTTTAATAATTTGTCACTAGGGATGCACTGAATCTATTATGTTCTGTTTTGCCAAAATAAAACACTAAAGCTAAGACCTCATTTGCATATTTAGATTATAAGAAAATGTAAATTGCATCAATTGTGGCCAAACACTTGACTTATTCCACTGTCTAGAGGTTTGAAATCCCAGAACTTTCAGATCTGGATAGAGATCTGGCTGAACCCATTCAGATTCTGTGGAATCCAGAATTGAATCCTTTACTGAAACACTTATAAAAGCAGCTTTCAGTAGCTCAGCATTTTTATTTTAAATGGGGCAGCTCTGCCACAGCAATGAGCACTGATATCTTTCTGAATCACCAATCGAATACAAAGTGCACACAGAAATAAAAATGGTGGACTTAATCAACTATACATAAGATTATGTGTAATAAATGAACAAATTAACAAGTTTCACTTAATAATTCACATTTCTAAATAAAATAACTGTATTGAAGATTAAAGTGATACACTAAACATTCAAAGTTACATATAGCTCACGTTGGTAATTTTTTGCTGATTTCTCTGATTTCTTTGTAAGTGATTATTACTTGAAGTTTCTAAACCTGACATTTGCCAACCTGACTGTCCCATCTCGGTCTGTCAGTTAGAATTTCTAAAGCTAAAGGACTACTGCTGCACAAATATGGCAGCCCCCTCATAGAGGACAATGGGTGTAAAAGCATCAGGCAAATACTTTTGTGGCAAAATTCTAAGCAGCATTCAAAGATAATGTAGAATAAAAAAAAAGGTTATTTTCTGGTGTCAGTATCTCTTTAAGAGGTGCATTCAAGATCACTAGGCATAAGCCTGGTCACATGCTCTGGAATGCCCACATTTATGACAATGCTACCTGTGACACATAGGACACAAATGGTGGCAGCTATAATATTTGTGGTGACCACAATGAATCTAGAATGATTGGAAAGCTCCAAAAAGGGCAAACTCTTGTACACTAGCCATAAATTCAGCTGAGATTTCAGTAAAATGTTCCATTTCATTAATAGTAATCTTTCAAGGACATCTGGCAGGCAGCCCCTTCTTTTCTGTCAAATTCTTCACTTCTTTTCAGTTAAAAAATTCCAAAGTGATTTGACAATCAAATGTCTGACTGGATGACTAGCCAAGGAGTAGGCCCTGATCAACTTCTTGCCTGAAAAGCCTTATAGCTCAGAGGCTTTTGGCATAGGTTTTGCATTCCAAGCACAAGAAGTTAGTCAGCAACACGGATGCAGCCACATCCGAACGCAGCTGAGGGCAAGGCCGGCTTCCTCTAATAGCGATACCCAAAGAAGGTTTTTGTGTTTGCTCAGCGGCAAAGCAGAGGACGTTGTCTCTGTTGATAACTAAACATGCACTTCCCCTTCAGTTGTTTTTCCCAGGCTGGGTGCTATGTGGATGGAGGAGGAGGAGGAGTTGGAAAGTCTGAAATGTTTCCCCAGCATTGTGTCTGTTTCTGAGAACTAAGGGAAGCACTATCTTGGTCATGCTACTGCTTGATTATCTATAGCATACACATGCCAATCCTTTAGGACAAAGATGAGCAAAATAAGCGTCTGTGGCCACTTATGCAATTGTCTTTAAATTGAAGTAAATTGTGAGAATAGCTTGTTTTCATGGAAAATAAACTAAAGAAGAAAAAACATTTCTGGTTGCAGCAGAGAGAATAATGCAATTTAGAGAAAATCTGTATACTATACAAATGTTTCGGTGAGGTTTTGTTTCCTGTTTAATGTCACAAAGCCTGCTGGCACAGAAAATGTTAAACCACAGCTGTCAAAAGGCTCTGTGTGGCTTTCATTATACTTTTCTATGACTCACTTTGCTAGAGGCTTTGGGACAGTTATTATAGCTTTGCTCCTCCTTCCCACCACTATAACCATTTTATTAGGGGTTTCTTTGCAGATGTTTGTACCTCAGTGGCCAATAATTCCAATGATTTTTTCAAAATTTGTGTTAACACTAAATAACAATAACCAAAAAGTTGATATAGATGTATACTGATACATGTATAAAGCCATAGATTTAACTAAACAAGCCAAAGTTGTGCAAATTAAGAATGCCAATAAAATATACTTTAGAATGATGCACCATTACATAAATCTTAAATCCTACCATTTCCATAAAGACTTACAACTGTATCTTTGCAGCCGCTGCGTGTTCTGGGCTCTCTGCCAAAAGCCTCTTATTTTAATTAAGTTTTGCAAACTTTGTATCTTTTTCTGGCATCAGTGTAGGAGATCAAAAATAAACTGGTACTTTTTAATAAAAAAACTGGACTGCAGGTTGAGCTTTCAAAAATGTATTTATACTGTATGTACGTGTACTGTAACAGGGATAACTTGTTTGATTTTCTAAGCATGGTAAGCATTTATGGGGTTTTTATTATGATTTCTGGATTGAAAAGTCGGTTATGGAGGTAAATGCCGACAGAAGAAAAAGTTGCTGTTTACAATAATGATGGTCCATAACAAAAAAGTAGTGTAGACAAGATGATAAAATTCTGTTGTCAGGTTTTTTAGGGGTAGATGGGTTATGCTTTGCTTTTGGATATCTCAGACTGATTGGTTAGGATTCAGCCGTTCCCCAAGGCTCTATGACTGATGGTGAGGATTATCTATCTATCAGTTAGACGCATAGTGACTATGACACAGCATCATCTTACCACTACAAGTTTTGTTCAAGCTGCCACATGTTTGCAAGCAAAGAAGGTACTTTTTCTGCCTTCCCAGTAGCCTGAGTTAAAGATCAGAAATGTCTTTTTCTTCAGAGATTCAATTCCCTACAAAGGGAAGAGAAGACTGTAGAAAAGCAATGGGTTTACTACACATCAAAGGCAGGAGTTTAAAAAAAGACTGGCGAGCATCAGGGATTAAAAACCGTGCTGGAAAGAATGTTCCTTCTATAATCCTACATAATTAATGTGGAGCATTTTCACTTTGTGTTAAATACCTAACATGCAGCAACAAGCTGTTTGTGTTAACCTTATTTAAATGCACCCTCACCCTATGCACACATAAGATTCTGCATTTCCATCGTATAGATATTCTGAAAATCCAAGGGAACGATAGTGGAATGAAAATGTAGAATGGAAGTGAACAATGCAGATCTCCAACCCTAAGGTTCCTGGCACATGGGACATATCCTCCACCAGCATTTTTCAACTGGCAGTGAAGCATCTCCATCCATCTGAGGAGAATGTCATTGGTTTAAATGAAAGCAGTCACACAAGCAGTTTACTTTAAAAGCAATTATAGGCTCCTCGGTTTAGTTCAGGCACTTCAATGCTGAAAAAAACTAATGGAGAATACACACCATGTCCCATGAGCCTAATGAATGGTCTGATTTCTTAAAATGTGTTATTTTCAATATAAAAACAACAATTACGCCATGAATATAAAACAAGGGTTTACACTTTTAATTTCCCCACAAATTGAAATTTGTCCATTCGTTTTTGCACAATAAACCATAAAAGAATGCTTTACCATGGAACTAAATCTGGCTCATTGTATGATAATAGCCTTTTATACCTTATTGGAGCTTAGCTGCACAGCTCTATTTTTGAAGTATTTGAAGCTACTGGTTCATGTGGAGAATACAGTATTCTGGCTTAATACCAATATCTTGTGCGAGTGGTCAGAATGTTATAGAACATGTTCTTTGGAGAACGATAATGGTTCAGGCACTAAAGGTGAGTAACTGTGTTGGCTAAGCAGATTTTTAAATTTTTTTTTATTTTTTTTTACAGCTTTACATTTACTGAGCTGAGACATAAGTTGATTGGTAGGTGTGACCAGACATTGCAGCAAGAAAAAAACGACAGATGGATAGTCTACCGATGGCAGAGCTGATCATCTTTCCTTATGGCGATTAGTTTTGCGATGCTCTGCAGCATTAAAAAGGGGCATATAGTACAGTATTACTCATAACACTTCTCTCTGTCTGCATACATTACTAACATGTCCTGATATGTTACCAAACACAGCTCTCAGGTAGCAGACATGATTTAATCTACCATAGCAAAACATAGCAAAATATCTAAATAAATAGCATTATAAATGTGTGCATTTACTTTGAGAATTATGAAATATATATATATATATATATATATATATATATATGTGTGTGTGTGTAGAATAGACACAAGCCGGCACAATCACGTAAATAATGAAGTATAATGCCTGGGTGCTAACAGTGTGCAGAGTAAACATCCAAAAAACAATGTGAGTACTCGCAGGTCTTACAAAAAAAGTAAAGAATAATTTATTAGAAGCAAGGGTTTATATATATATATATATATATATATATATAGTGGCTGTGTTCTACTAAAGCCAACAGACACCATGCAGTTTTCAAGACAGGTTTAAAAAAGGTAAATGCAATATGTAAATAGATGTCATGCCATGTCATGGCAGCAACTGTCAGTTGTCTGTAAACCTATATCAATGGGCTGTAATAACCATTGTTTGTATGTTAAACAATACTTCTTATGAAGGGGTAAGTACACAAGTTTTGGAAAAATTGATGAAGGATGTAAAGCTAAATGTCACAAAAGCCTCAGCATTGTCTTTGTGCTCAAAAGAGTGACAGCTGGATTTGATGAAGTGACAAGTGCCCTAATGACACGTTAAGAGACAACCATTTAGTACAACATAACTGCCCTCCTGGCTCTGTCATTTGACAGTCATTTCAATGTAAATTTGTGCATAATAACACGGCTTTGCTTACTTTACCGCTGATGATTTATTTTACTTGCAAATGCAAATATTAAGCCTCCCTAGATATTCTTTTGCAAACAAACAAGTTCTCAAATCTGAAGAGAGGGCAATTCAATAGCAGACAGGCATGGCTCTACTGGGCAATTATTGTCCTGTATGCTATAGCCCTTGGCATTAGTCCTTTCTGTGATGGCAACAGAAAGGAATGATGTCTTTCATGATTCATCAAAGTAATAGCTACAAACAAGTACTGTTACATAGCCCCGGGTGCTCTATCTTCTGTTGAGCAAAAAATGGTTGACCTCAGTATTCAGACGTATCTGCCCGAGAAGCTCTGGCTGTGGACATGTACTAATGAGACCCCAGAATAAGTGCTCTGCCATGTTGATTTTTTTAACTACTTATTACTACCTACTCTTGATGTGAAGGGATTAAAGGGAAACCCTTGCATGAAAACATTACTACTTTAAACTGCACATAGGATATATGAAGGTCTTTTGTTTTTATAAAGATGTACAAAATAAGGGCATTACATTTTAAAGGGTAAGGGCAACACAGCCAAAATAATTAACTGTGGAATTTATTTCATTAGGGAAAACTACAAAGTTCGAGTGGTATTTGTAGTTTTTTGTGCTGCACCCCTGCCCTACAGCTGCTGACATCCCCATGGGTAATCTAGTTTGCTGACTTTCAGAAGGTTGAATGACAGGTCAGACAGACCCATCACTCCCTTCGGTAGAGTCAACACTGAAGCTGGCTCTGAAAAAAAAATCAATCTAGTTTTAATTATTTTTAACTCCAGGAAGCTTCACATCACACTTTGCCTAATTGTTCTGAGAAGTTCAACTTCTCTACCATGGCTGGAAGTGATATAATTACTGGGCAATCTTCTTAAGCCCATGGCTGGCCATTAACAGTGCTATGTTTGTCCTTTTTTTTTTTGTCATTAAGGAAGGGGGCTGCAGGAGCAGAGACAATATTTACATGCCTCCTAGAATGATAACTACTCATTGCAGGCTACACAAGGGTTCCTAAAAAGTTCACAAAAAGCAACAGTTGTTTTGCCTACAAATACCATCTATGTAGTGACCTATTTTATAAATATTGGACATATTCCAGCAAACAGCCAGCTTTGTTCGATAAGTTATACCAAGATAAGATGTAAAAAGACCCAATAATGTATTTACTTTGAAATGTGCAGGAAAGAATAAAGAGTTTAAAGAAAACGATTTGCACATTCACCATTAATGCAGCATTTAAGCTAATTCCCATGTTTAATCTGTAGTGAAGTCTCTTCTGTAGTATAATTTTCTGACATATTTCGTAATTCTGCCAGGTGTTTAAAATAAACTGACATATGAAGAGACATTATCGTTGTACACAGAAAAATCAAAGTCAAAGCTTTCTGATTTCTGTCTCCTTCCAGCCTTCTGAAATAGCGTTATTGGATCCCTATTAATATTCCCATAAACCATACTATAATTCTCATCCTGTCCTTTAAGGTTCATCACCTTTTGCACATTATCCATATTTGTGAACTATGATGTCTGCTCTCAGACAAGGGAAACCAGATATTCATACCCCTCTTACACAGATCTTTAGTCACTCATCTATTCTACTTGCAGAACTGTCTCTCACTTGGCATCTGTCATTCACCTTCTTGGTACATAAAACATACCTCCTAAAAGACTTCTATTTAAACTGTCAACACTACTGATTTCAGAAGGATCGGATGATACCACAATCTCATCTCTTCCTGTACACAAGCTAATTATATTAAAGTTATAACCAACAATAACCCTGCATTTAATGATAACACATCCCTGTCCCTACTTTCCCAGTAATTGAAATCTATGGAAAGTATAATGTTATCATACTATTTTATCAGCTCTACATTTGTCTTTTGTGACATAATAATATGATCACAAAAGCTTTTCAACATTAAAAGAACCTATTAGGATTGTTTTCCCATAAACAAAAATATTCTAGTGTAGTTGCCATCAATGACAAGGCATTGTGTTATCATTTAGAGTAAAATTGATTCAGTGTAGGACACTAAGGGCCTGGATCAAAATCCAAATGTTTTCTTAAAATTTTTAATAAAAAAATCCGACCAAACTAGAATCTACAACTGGACCTTTCCCAATGATTTATACACAACCTCAGCTGGTCTGAGATGGAGTAATTTTGGATTAATTGTTATAATAAATACCAAAAAAAAAAATTTTTTCCCACTAAAAATTCAGATTTTATAGTTAAAAAAACTAAAATTTTTTGAGTTTTTTTGAATTTGGATTTTAATAAATAACCCCCTAAGAAATTGCATGGCCATAAATAATTGTTTTCCTGCAAAATACATCCAATAGCTATCATCTTATTGACAAAGTGATTTTAGAAGCATTAGAAACTGTGACATTCACATTTTCTAATTGGCCTCTAGTACAGAAATAATACAGTCACCATATTTATACAAGAGAGCAATCTTTCAGTGCAGTACAGCTCCTGAAAACCTTAATTTGAATAGGTTAGATAACAAAAATAGGCAAACATACCCCATATCTGTACTAGAGAGTACTGGAATATCTTAATGAACCTTGGTCAATCATACCTTTTTGATTTTTCCACTTTTGGTGCCCACAAATATCACACTGTAGTTGTTGTAGACATATGATGCTAGTGATGTCATTCTGTCTCTGCCTTCTGTGTACAGTGTAACACCTTCCACCATGGTGGATCCTCCTAACGGTTGGTTAATATCCAGGCCACAGAAATTATCATCAATGGGAACTGGCTGCAGAAGAGACATAAAATCAGAGTTAAAAAACAAATCATGCAGTTGACTTTATAACACCACCCCATTAATATAGAGTAGAACCACCATTTTATTTATTTCAGGGGGCTAGAAAAAAATGGTTTAAAATCCAGGAAGATGTAAAATCAGGGAAATATATTATGCATAATATGTAGCAAATGGACCCGCACTCCTCAGTTATTGTGAAAAATAAATGTGTTTTTATTCACAATGCATATCCATTGTGAATAAAAACACATTTATTTTCACAATAACTGAGGACTGCAGGTCCATTTCCTACATTATATGAATAAGATTTGACCAACGGACCCACCTATATGAACTAAGATCCGGAAAGAGTGCGCTCACTGAATTTGCTTTTTATTTTTGCATTATATATAGGTGGGACCACAAAAGAACAATGTAAAATGAGGGACAACTTTAAATCAGGGTATGTAAAAAGGGGATGCTACTGTAAGTATATATTTGAACTGTTGGAGAATTTAATAAGTGTGTTATATAAAGTTAGCAGGAAAGAAAGATCCTCTCATTTGGCCATCTCAACAATTTGCAGATCTTCCATGTAAGGCCAGCTTCAGACAAGACACATAGGGGCAGATTTATCAAGGGTCGAATTTCGAAATTAAAATACTTTGAAAATCGACCATCGAATTTTATATGAATTGTTTTTTTGATCGAAAATGGACCATTTCCGATCGAATAGGTCCATTTTCGATCGAATTCAAATCATTTGAATCGATTCAAACAATTTTACCCCAAAAAAATGGAATTCTCCAAATTTTCCAAAAGTCTAAAGGTTATAGGAGGTCCCACATAGGCTAAAACAGCAATTTGGCAGGTCGAAGCTAGTGATGGGTCGAATTTGAAACAGTACTTTTTCAATTCAAATCAAATACATTTTTTCAATTCGAATTGAATTTTGGCCTGTTTGATAGTTGAAGTACCCAAAAATTACTTATTTATTTTTTCAAATTTTCACTTCGACCCGTGATAAATCTGCATCATAATTAAAAGAATATGATTCTTACCTATGTGACAGTGGATATTATTCTTTCTTTAGACATTTTTTATCTCCCAGAGGAGAAAATGATCAGTTAAAGAGAAAGTATATAATTTACAGACGTAGATATTTACTTTTTATGATAATGCATGTTTAAAAATATTGCTGAAAAACACTTTAGCAAATTGCATCTCTGTATTTCTCATACAGTATCTCTAAAAACATTCTTGGATAATGAGGCCGGAAAGAGATACATGTGCAATATAGGAGGCTATTTATCTAAGCCAGGCTGACTGCTCACTTGTTCCACCTTATGATTTAAAATCATTTCTAATATAATCTTGCTGGGTTTGTCCTGCATGTGCCTTCTTTCCCATGTTTCATTGTGAGCAGAGAAGACCCCAGGAGTCCATGAAACCTGAACAATTACATCCCAAGTATATGAGTATGAGTACATGTGTGTGGGGATATGTAATAATAGGGCAACTTTTCATCCATGTCTAAAAACTTGGTCCATGTCTAAGATGAAAGTTTAGTCCAAGACAGAAAGAGAGAGAGAGGTAGATATATAGATAGCTTTATCTTTCTTTAGGTATGGCCCCTTACATGGGATCAGATAGATTTAGCGGACACTTTACGACAGTGAAAGAAAGAGTGCAAATTTTATGGATTGTGCCAGTGTGCAGCGTAATAAAACCTCTTAATGAAAAAGTTATGTTTGTTCCAAAAGATTATGGGAGAAATGTAATAAACTTCATGAAGCAACAACTAAGCAGAAAAATTCTTATGTCACAATGTAATATTCTTCATTAGACTTTTATTACATTGCAAAACTTAATTGCGCATTGCAAACCTGAAAAAGAGAACAAAACCCCTGACCCTGACCCTGCCCACCCTCTGGCTGTTTCATTCTCTTCTGACAATTACAGATCTTGTAGGAGCATGGGCAGTAGAAGCCGATTCAGCCGATAGATTTAACTGTGCATGCTCCTCAAAAATCCATGTTGCTGCTCTACAGAATAGGATGAGAACACAGTCAGATGATAGCCCATTTGAACTCTGCTACGCATCTCTCAAACTTTATAGCAGGTCAGCAGACTTCTAAAAAGAATAACTACTGCAGGTAGGGAGCTTGGAGAGGGAGCAGTGAAGCAAGCGGAGGAGGGGTCAAGGGTTTATTTCTCCTTAAACACCTGCTTGAAAATGGTGTAAACTTTTGGAGCAAATGTAAAAAAGTTTACATTAAGTTTTATTACATACACTGCGCAATATTGCAAACTATTCCCTCCTATTCTCAATTGCTATCCTACTGTTGCCTGATGGGAAAAGTCAAAAAAAGTTTGCAAAAACAAATATTCATATTGGGAACGATTTTTCTGTTAGCGACCAATATTACATTTCCCGTACAATACACAATACACAACACCTTCAATACTTCTTAAAAGCGTGCAATGCACAATTAAAATTTACAATGCAATAACAGGCTGTGGAATAATATTACATTATGAAAATTTTTATTCTTATTTGTGCAAATTGTTTTTTAATTTGCAACTTTTATTACATTTCCCCCATCTCTTTTAAACTATCTTCCCTCCATATAGTCAGAGAGTGGGCTATAAACTTTTTACTTTATTATGTGTTACGGTCCCTAACTGTCTACTACTGGTACTGTTATATATAGAAGTTTTTCTTTAAAAGTATCATATATAGAGACTTCCAGTAGAAATTCAGTATATGGTGAAGCAATAATAGTAATAATGTAGTAGTTGTTCTGTCATCCATAAATCTGAACCCAGTGATTCCTGGTTAGTGTTCCACTGGCACTTTATACTTGCCTATAAATACAGGCTGTATTACATACAAAGCATCTGAGAAATGCAATATATATAATAGAGAATACTTCTAGAATCACAGGACTTGGGCACATTTATATAGCTTACACAGATGGAAAACCCACAAATTATATTAAAAATCAGGGGATTTATAAATAATGCTGCAAGCTTTTCTTAAAAAATGTCAGTTTCATGCCAATTATGTCAAGCTGACAGAGCAGCAATGGGTCAAATAGCCACTTTGATTTGTAGACAGACAAATGCTGTTTGTGAAAGACAGTATTCAGAATGACAAAGTAAAGTAAATGTGCTCTTCTCTATAGGCAACTAATACTCTAATTTCAGAGATAAAAACTAAGGTGGCCATACACAGGTCGAAAAAAACTGCTGACAAACCGAGTAGGCAGCTTATTTGCCCATGTTTGGGTCCCTCTGACGGGCTTCCCAGATCTATATCTGCCTGAAAGTTGACCAGATGTCGATTGGACAGGACTAAAAATCCCTAAGGCCCACGATCGCATCAGCCCAATATTGCCCACCTGGGTGGGCATATTGGGGAGAAATCCGCTCATTTGGCAACATCGCCAAACCGCCCTTTTACACTTCGTTATGATTCGATCGTTGGGCCTTAGGCAGGGCCGTATTTACAAAATGGGTGCCCCTAGGCCCACTGTCATTCGTGGCCCCCTTTTATTTGCTCAAATTTTCATAATTGGGACCAGAGCAATGGGGATTAGCGCATGGGAAATTTTAAAAACTATTGAGCCTCCTACACATCCCAATATTTTTAAACAAATGTGGGTGTAGTTGGCCAGTATGCAGCCCCCTTAAATCGTGCCACCCTAGGCCCGGGTCTTGGTGGCCTCTCCACAAACACGGGCCTGGCCCTAGGGCCCATGATCGGATCAGCCCGATATCGCCCACCTAAAGGTGTGCATATCAGGGAGAGATCCGCTCATCTGGCAACATCACCAAATGCACAGATCTCTCTGTGTATGGCCACCTTAGTTATTATCTCTGAAATATTAGGTTCTTCAGAACAGGAAGCTAACTGGTGACCTTTTCCTGTAGCTGCTCCCAGGTTTTCAGCTAATTCAGCAGTTTGTTTGTACCAAAATTGAAAATATTACTTTATATACAAAGTCCTCAGCCAAAGCAAACTGCTGTGACGATGGCCACCATCTGTGCATGAAGATAGCCAACAGTCATGAATCAACAGCAGGGCTGCTGCATCTGACCAAGTACAGTAACCCATTTATTTATAAGGTACCTTGATTTCAGTCTACACGTTGTTTAAAAAAAAAAAAAAAAAAAAAAACTTTAAAAGAGGCATTTAAAATAGCCCAAACAACAAAGATGCAACATCTCTACTATCCTGTCACCATCGTTTTTCCAGAACAAAACAGAATAACCTGGGGAAAGTCCAGCCCAGTTCTTAGAGGAACTGACCTTACTTTGTATGCTCTGGTGTGGTGTGGAAAGAAATGTAACTATTGCATGTTTTATTATGGTGTTTTGTTTATTTGGTCCATGCTTTGCATTCATATATGCTTGATCACCCAATACTTTTATTGTGCTAAAATAATATATATGTTTGGTCATGAAGCCATTTGTCAGTGTAGTGTTAGTGACACTTGACAAATACTCCTTGCCAAACATTCACCTTCTCTTAGCACATGCCATTCATTATCAAACATATGATATAATTTCTCCCACACGCTTCTGCTTAAAGGGGTGGTTCACCTTCAAGTTAACTTTTAGTATATTGTAGAAGGGCCAATTCTAAGAAAGTTTTCAATTGGTCTTCATTATTTATTTTTCATAGTTTTTTAATGATTTGCAATTTTCTTCAGTTTCTTTGCAGCTTTCAAATGGGGGTCACTGACACCGTCTAAAAACAAATGCTCTGTAAGGCTTCAAATGTATTGTTATTGCCACTTATTATTACTTATCATTCTATTCAGTCCCTCTCCTATTCATATTCTAGGGTCTTATTCAAATCAATGCAGGGTTGCTAGGGTAATTTGACACTGCAAATTATAGAGTTGCTGAATAATAAGCTAAATAACTCAAAAACCACAAACAATAAAAAATTAAAACCAATTGCAAATTGTCTCAGAATATCACTCTCTACATTATACTAAAAGTTATCTCAAAGGTGAACAACCCCTTTAACAGTATCATGCAATGTACATGGGATGATTGTAGAAGCAATGTGTTTATATTACTATCATATCTTTAGCAATGAATCACTTCCACAGCAAAATTGTTGCTGATCTGAAGGAAATAATACATTTGTAATACAGGTATGGGATCTGTTATTCGCAAACCTGCTATCCAGAAAGTTCCAAATTACGGTAAGGTTGTCTCCCATAGATTCCACTATTATTAAATAATCCAAATTTTTTTAAAAAAATTTCCTTTTTCTTTGTAATACTGAAACAGTATCTTGTATTTCATCCAACCTTAGATATAACTCACCTGTATTGAAGACAAAACAAGCCTATTGGATTTAATTATTGTTTAAATTATTTTCTAGTAGACTAAAGGTATGAAGATCCAAATTACAAAAACATCTATCTGGAAAACCCCAGATCCTGGGAATTCTGGATAACAGGTCCTATACCTGTACTAACAACTAATAAAAGAGAAAATAAGAGAAAAATAAGGATTAAGGATGAACGTTACATAGTTAAATTGGGTTGAAAAAAGACAAAGTCCATCAAGTTCAACCTCTCCAAATTAAAACTCAGCATACGCACACACCCCCGAACTCTTTCACACAAACCATATATGCCCATAGCTATACTAAATGTAAAAGCATCAACAGAATCAGCCATCACATCACCCAGCAGTGCATTCCACAACCTCACTGTCCTCACTGTGAAGAACAACCTACACTGCTTCAAATGAAAGTCCTTTTATTCTATTCTGAAGGGGTGGCCTCTGGTGAGGTGATCCTCTTTATGGGTAAAAAGGTCCCCTGCTATATGTCTATAATGTCCTCTAATGTATTTGTAAAGTGTAATCATGTCCCCTCGCAAGCGCCTTTTTTCCAGAGAAGACAACCCCAACCTGGACAGTCTACCCTCATAATTTAAGTCTTCCATCCCTCTAACCAGTTTAGTTGTACGTCTCTGCACTCTCTCCAGCTCATTTACATCCCTCCTAAAGACTGGAGTCCAAAACTGCACTGCATACTCCAGATGAGGTCTTACTAGGGATCTATAAAGAGGTATAATTATGTTTTCATCCCTTGAGTTTATGCCATATTTTATGCAGGACAGAACCCTATTTGCTTTAGTAGCTACAGAATGACACTGCCACTTATGGCACTTAAGGAAACTCCCAACACACTGCCATTTAGTGTATAACTTGCATTTATATTATTTTTGCCAAAGTGCATAACCTTGCATTAATCAACATTGAACCTAATTTTCCAGTTTGCTGCCCAGTTTCCCAACTTAGACAAATCACTCTGCAAAGTGGCAGCATCCTGCATGGAACCTATAGTTCTGCACAGTTTAGTATCATCTGCAAAAATAGAAACCGTACTTTCAATTCCCACATGCAGGTCATTAATAAACAAGTTGAAAAGCAAGGGACCCAGTACAGAGCCCTGGGGTACCCCACTAACAACACTGGTCCAATTGGAAAATAGTCCATTTACCACCACACTTTGTAGTTAATTGATAATATTGAAGTCACCCATAACAAAATGCTTTTGACACAATGGGTGCTGGCATAATAAAAACAGACGCCGTCCAAAAATGGTCGCCCGTGTCCAAAATGAGATGCCAGGGAATTTCGCTAGTCAAAATTTGCTGGGAATTCGCTGCAAATTCACTGTAAGCAAATAAATTCGGCAATCACTACATGCAATTTATTCTAGGTCTCCCATTTTACATGACAAACTTCATGCAGAGGTTACTATGTAGGATAGATGGACAGAGAATCTAAAAGACAGATGAACATAGAGAGAGAGACAGAAATTCACAATCACAGGGAAAAGAACATATGGGAATATGTGAAAAATATATTCAAATCCCTTGGTATATTGTGCAATGAATATAAACAAAAAAGCCAGTTATTTAATGCAAAAGAATTACACAATCTTTGAGTTGGGCTTAAAACTGCACAATGTGCAAAGGAAATTTGCACATTTTACATTGTAAAAAAATATGTAATGAACATTATTACACTATAAAAATGATTTGTTGTTGTGATTTTTTAAATTAGATCCTTAAAGAGAGTCCCGCTGTGATTTCTTGCAACAACTCCTGTGTCAGCATCCTGTAGCATTGGATAAATATTTTGGAACATGGACTTACAGCGTCCATGACTAGTATAGGCACAAAATATGTGCTGCTTTCATCTTTTTCTTTTTTAACATGAGTTTCCTATGCCAAAATAATATATGTACAGCCCTGTGTACAAGTAGCACTATATAAGAATAACAATATTATGTTATTCCAGTTTGTGATCTTATTCATTTTTATAGGCAATAATAGAATGCCAAATCTATTTAGAAGAATAAAACAGACGTTGACACTGGGATCCTGGCCATCGACATATTGGTCCTTGCTGTTGTAGTACAAATTCAAGCAAATTATGATAATAATTTTATTTGGCAACAGCAGGAGGGCTACAAACTGGACATCCCATTGATGTGCTACTCAAGCACTGAGACCTGGATGCAGGTACATTTATGGATATCTATTAAACAAAACACAGGCTTGTTTGATTAGTCCAAACTTCCAGTCATGTCGTGTTACAAAGACTCTTAAGTTAAAACTATAAAGTATATTTATGTCATCTTGGAGTTGTCTGCTCTGTAAAGAAGGCACATAGTCTGTGACCTTTTGCTTTTAGCTGGTCACAAAAGTTGATAAGCTTGCATTTTTGCACATTATAAATAGCTGTTTAACAAAGCAATGCACTCTTCCCATTACATGCCTTAGTGGTGTGCCTTAGATATGCTAAACATGGTAATTTTCATTGTATTGGAAATATTGTTTGTTGGTTAAGTGCTAAAGTAATTACCTAACGGGTTCTTAGTCTCTTTATAAGACAGATGAACATAGAGAGAGAGACAGAAATTCACAATCACAGGGAAAAGAACATATGACATGATAACAGCTATATTGCATTTCTTTTTTGTTCCAGTTTTCTGTTTATTTGTTAGAGTGAACAGTAAATATAAATTCTCCCCTGCATCTTAAAAATGCATTCAGAATTCTTGGGACCTGTGTTTTACCAGACAAGGGATTTTCTGTAATTTAAACCACCATATTTTAAGTGTACTAAAAGGAATTTCAACATTCAATATACCCAATAGGATTATTTTTCTACCAACATGGTTTTATGCAGCTTAGTACCCTTCAAGTTCAAGTTACTATTTTATTATTACAGTGGGGTGTGTGTATGGATGCTGGGTTTTCATTTGGAGCAATTGAACTTGTCGGACTTTGTCTTTTTTCAACCCAATTTAACTATGTAACTATGTTAAAAAAGGGAAAAACATAATGTTGTGTTGGGTAAAATTGACTTTATTAGTGATGGCTTTTCTGTCATTCTGAGCTTTGAATATGGAATGGGTGTATTGTAAAATATAAGGATAAATCACCAAGGAGTTCTAATACCATATAAGGCCATATGCCAAGTGTTTTTGTACTGGTACTGGAACTCCAATGTAATGCACGATACCCTCATATTTTACAACAAGAGGAGGGATTTTTTTTTATAATCCACAAGTCAAGTGATTCAAATTACCTGATTGATAATACCATAATTTAGGGTATGCTTTGGTCAAAGTATTCACCAGTTCTTTCATTCCACTGGCTAAAAAAAAATCTAAATTTTATTTTATGTTACATTGTTTTATGTAAGAATATAAACCTTAAAAAATGAAAATCTGTAATACATGCTCTGCATTAGCATTAGATGCCCACACTTAAATATTTTATAAAGCCCCTTTTTATAAGGTAGTGCTGTCCAGAATATGTATGTATTTATACCCCTGAGGAGTTAATGTAGATGGCCATGCACCAAGTGTGTAATCCTATGTGGTGCTAACTACAAGTTTGATGTCTTTTGGGTTAAGTACATACTAGCGTTTTACACTGTTAGGGAATAATTTTGGCAGATTTGCTCCAGCTTGTTCTGTTATTTGGAAGAAGCTCATGTGTCTCAACTTTCAAACAGTGACATAGATTATCATTTGGTATGAGATCAGGACTATCACTGGGCCATGACAGGACAGTGACCTTTTTTGGTCTTGAATCATTCTGTGTTACTTGGCTTTGCATTTGGGATCATGCACTGCAAAAAAGATAATCTTCTTACTAAATCTTATCAGCAGCATCTCCTTAAGTTTCACAATTATCCCAGTCACAACACCAAAGTAACACTGGAGTGGCTTATAACCAAAAAGGTAAAAGTTCTACGAGGCCCCAATGAAAGCCATGATATCAATCCAATTGAGAATCTGAGACACTAATTTAAAACTGATTCTCACAGAATTATGCAAATAGTCTATTCCATTTGCTTTATATGTTTCTAGCAAGCTTTAAGCAAGTTAAGTAAAATTTAATTAAATGAGAGAAATGGTGCAGACCTGAATACTTTTGCAAGGCACAGTATATATTCCAAAACTAATGTTAATCTTGCTGATAAAACTCTCCTATTTCTAGACTTTATTATTATCAGATAAAAGCCACTTTGTACTCTGAAAAAAAAAGCTCTTTGTCGCCCATTGGGTTAGAAAGAGTGCAAATAAACATCAGGATTTAAAATTAACCATTTGGATTTGATTAAATACATTAAAATATTTATGGAATTTCTAAAAAACAAAAGGGTAGAAATCGCTGTATAAACATTTCCATTGTATACAAATTTGTATTTAGAAATTAACTCCAGCATTAAGTAGTTATGTAGAAGCTCAGGTGCTTCTTAAAAATGACAATTAGAATGACAACGCCTAAATAGATAAATAAATTCAAAAAGAAAATTCTTCTGTAAGACTGTACAGTGTCAGCTGTCAAATAACTGCATACCATATTGGCTTTTTACATTGCTCTACATTTTGTCCGTATTATATTGTATTGATAATCTGCTGGCAAAACATTATTTTTCTCTGCAAATAAATAAGGCATTCCAAGTGTACTATCTGTTCCAGTGGTGTTAAGAAAATCTGCTATGCCCTCTTCAATTAATTAATTTAGCCATGTATTTGGGGATTGTTCCATCTCTGATGTTTAACCTTGGGTGAGTTTTCTGATTACAACATTGACACCCATTATTCCAGGAAGTTATGGAAAGGCTTGAGAGGAATAATTTACAGTTCACTTGAATGCAAATCAGCGGAAAAGGTCATCAACAGAGATAGGGGAATAGAAGAACCTCTTATAAAGCAATAATGTCATATCCATTTGCCTGTTAGCTTCTTAGACATGGACCCAAATATTTAGACATTTTTCTTGGTGCTTTTTACTGTGGCTATTAGTGAGGGGCAAATAAATTCAGCAGGCGAAAAATCCGCTGCATCAAAAAAATGTGGGCATGCATCAGAATGTTAAAGAAAATCAATATGAATATAACTTTGCACTCTGACAAAGATAAAAGGGTCCACGTGTCCTTTAATTAAGTAAAATTATGATTCCAATTGTCTGTGCAATAATGATAGGAGTGCCTTTAATATCAATACCTATGAAGAATGAAATGTACTATATGGTGTAATAAAGTCTTTGATTGCTTGCTATGAAGTAGAATTAGAGGTACTCACAATAAATAAAGATTTTTGGAGCACATCAATAGGTGTACCAATTCCTATCGCGATTGCTACATCTCACACAGTGATACCTATAGAAAGAAGGCGCGCATCATCCAAAGATAATCGGAGATGCCACATGCGATTGTACTTACCAGACACTGTCTGGATCATAGGCAATTGTTAATTCCGTATGAGTCTGTCAGTGTGCATGGACCTCTCAGCCTGTAAGGGGTGGTTCTCACTAGATGCAGCGATCGTTGCAGGAGTAAGCACTCAATGAAATTTGTCGACCATGCCTTAATGCATGTCAGCTCCAATAATGGCAGTTTGCAGTTACAGTACAAAGGAAAATTCTTTGCTGCAGTGACAAGCAGTCGCTATTTGGAGTTGCAGTCAAATACACAATTTGTTCAAATAACTTCAAAGCGTGTGTTCAAAAATTCTCTCAGTACACTCAGGGGTGTCTGTGGTCAACGAATTTCATCGAGCACTTACTCCTGCAATGATCGCTGCATCGAGTGAGAACCACCGCTGACAGGCTGAGAGGTCCATGCACACTGACAGACTCGTACGGAATTAACAATTGCCTATGATCCAGACAGCGTCTGGTAAGTACAATCGCACATGGGATCTCCGATGAACTTTTGATGACACTGCACCATATGCGCCTTCTTTCTATATGTGTGAGATGAAGCAATCGCGATAGGCATTGGTACACTTATTGATGTGCTCCAAAAATCTCTATATATTGTGAGTACCTCTAATTCTACTTCATAGCAAGCAAAGACTTTATTACACCATATAGTAAATTTTCTTCATACCTAGGTATTAATATTAATGGCACTCCTATTATTAGTGCATCAGAATAGTTGTGTGCATAAAAATTTTTATGCGTCAAAATTATTTGTACGCCCACTGACTTTAATGCATTTGGACAAAATAGGCTCACATATAAAAATTGTCTCGATCATCAAAATTATTTTTACGCCCATTGATTTAAATGGGTTTCGCTAATTTTTCGCAGGGACAAATTCGCCCATCACTAGTGCCTATAATTATGGCAGCAGGACCTAATTGTCACTTCATAGTCACAGGTTTTCAGGTCATACCCAGGAAATGTTGGCAACTATGCCCGTGCTGGGACTGTCTAACTGTATCGCTAAAGTTCTATTTTTGGCAAATTAAACTTGTGTGCGTTGTGCAATGTAAGCCTATGTAGCTTAATCTGGTAAAGAGCAAGTATAACTAGACTAGCGCTAGGTGAGACAGCCTGAAGGAATAGCCAACAGGCCCCATGAACTAGGATGTACCATCATCTTAATGCAGTGCATTCTGTTACTGGTATAGCGAATTTCATTCTTTGCATGCCACACCTACCTAAACAATGAGGAAGAAGACTAGGAACATATGCCATACTCTAATTTGCCCCAAAATAAGTCATTTGAGACAATATGACATTTTGCCACTGCCTTTTTGAAAGGAAAGTCCCACCCTGTTAGAACACTTTTGCTTTCTGCAAACAGCACTTCTAAGTGTGTTCAGAACATAGACAAATACCTACAAATACATACTTCATTCAACTAAAACTCAGAGTACAAATTTGTATTATGGTGTAGGTCTTTTACAGTTCCTTGAGCGGATATTGTTTTTGTCAGATCATTATTATTGGATAATATCTAGAAATCTCCTACATTAATTTCATTTTACAGCGCAAACTATTAACATGTTGATCTGCTTCTCTCTGCAGTTTAGCTGTGTGTTATCAGAGGCTGTTGATGACCCCACATTTTCTAAAGAACTAATATACCTAGTATAAACAAAAGAACTAAACTACTGTTTTTCTTTATAATGTTTTAAAGTAATATCTCATTGTTTTTAAAGACTGACATTTCCATCACAGTGTGAGCATTGTTGAATATCTTACCAGCCAAACAAGTTAGATGAGCCAAGGAATTTCAATTCACATAACAAGAAAACTACTGTTGACTTAGGCCGAGTCCATTACCGCTAAAAAAATGTTTACTAAAGCCAACATTTTTGTGGTTCTAATAAACAAATTCATGTAATCATTTAAAGAGAAGATAAGTGGAATTTGCCCTCAGGTTTTGGATAAAAAACAAATAAAATCTACTAAAGGGATATGACTTGAAGTCATTATAAAATAACTTCTTAAATAAATATTGTTTATAAAACATTGGTATGCCCAATTTACAGTGTTACTGCTGTCAATAATTCCTGGTTGACTCAATAAGAACACATGGTAGCAGATTTGCTGCATTCATGTATTGTATTTGGGGAAATGCAGCAATCTGGCCTCCAGTGTGCCTTAGTTAGCTGTACCTAGTATGTCATGCATCCCATCATTCATAACGTGTAGCTGAATTAAAAAATAAATATATATTGAAGGAAATATTCTTACAGCTTTAGTGCACTGGACATCCTTTCCTAAAAGCCAGTTTAGTTCCAGGTGACCCTCCCCTTGGTAACAAGACTGTAGCCTTTCTTTAATAAGTAAGTTAATAGTCTTGATTGGGAAGACACATAATGTAGAGTCATCAGGTGGGTGGTGATACTGCTTCTGGCCTTTGGAGAAGATGGCAAAAAGAACATCATCTTGGGTGGTGATCTTCAGTGACCTAGCTAATGTTGCTCCTGGCTTTGTAAGGTAAGCAGCTTGCAGAAGCCTATACTCCACTCCATTCTTTGTGCATCCAATTGGCAGAGAAACATAAGAGTGAAACTTGGGATCATTCTTGCATAATCTTACAATGCGAGAGGTGTAGAAAAGATCATTGGCTGAATTGCTTGAGATGCCCTCTGGAGTTTCTGGCTGAACAGTGAGAAAATAAACATAATTGCCACTAGAAAACCCATACACATAAAAAATGTCAAAATGTGAGACCAGGGCAAGTGTGTCTGATGGGATTTTAATGAGAGATGACACAAAGTCACTGTAAAGCTCATAATCCAACATTGTAGATGATTCTGGGTCTCGAGGCAGCTTTCGGCTGGAAAGTGTTGGGAAATAATCCTGCTTGCCATCTACTGCAGTTCCAATGAACAGTTTGCCATCTTGACCTTCAGTATGAACAATCACTCCATACATTGTACCTGTTTCGTTAACACTTGAGAGATAGTGCTCTTTTTTGTGTGATGGCTCCACCAGGATAAACAAATCATCCAGACGAAGAAGCTTGCACACACCCTGAAACAAGCTCCCACAAGCCAAGAGACGGTTTTCAGCATAATCAATGATGAGAAGTTTGTTCACATTGTTTGTCAGAGTACGAGGCTCACTACAGGGCTGTACATTTTGGGGGGGGTAGCATGACTTGTTATCTTCCCCTGGGCCAGTGTTGTGGGAAACCAACAGAGTCAAGTTTCCAGAGAGCTTGTAGATCCTATTTACAGCCCCTACATACACTGCCCCAGTTGTCTGGTGTACAGCAAGGTGGCTAAATGTCCAATCCCTGTGTTCAACATTAAATGTGTTAGAAAGGGAAGCACAAGGCAAGTCTAAAGATATCATGGTCAAAACTATCAAGAAAGAAGATGATGCCCAGTAGTGGAGGCGTACAGGTCCCTGAGTCCACATCAAGATCCTTCTATGTTCCATTGTGTCGGAGGAGAGAAAGAAGAGATATGTTTCCCTGGCACTCTTTGGTGTTTGCCTCCTCCTGTACTTCAGTGTTCTTTACATGGTTCTAAAAAATAAAGACAAATGGTCATTAAAAAAATTATATAAAATACGTTTAATTTTATAGTTTTGCATGATGATTATTATAAAGAAAAGATGCATCAGAAAAGGGTTCAGTTGATATATTTACAAGGTAATCTTATATTCATCTAAATTAATTCTGTTTTCTTCGATAGCCACTGTAATGAATAACCCTTGGTAGTACCACTGGTGTTGTATATTGTGCAGCACTTCTGAGTTCACATTCACACCCGTTAAAGACTATCAATTGACTTGCTGATTCTGAAAGGGTGATGCAGAAACACAAGTTTGCACTATCCCAGTTACCAATACCAACCAACAGAGAGCATACATTGGTCTAATGTTGTTACAGTAATAACAGTAAACATATGATTGCCGTTCCCATGGAACAAACTTTGCAAAAAGTAGTGCATGAACCTAACGATAATGGTCACACAAACTTGAAGCAAAAGTTTCCTTCAACAAACTGAGATAACACTGAATTACAGAGAACAGCAAACCTATACTTCACTAACAAAACAATTGTTTGCAAACCAATGCCACAGAAGACAAAGCCTTTTTCCCTCTTGGCTGCTTGTGTACAGAACAGGTGTTCCAGCAAACATCCCATTTACGGGCTGCTTGTACAATAATTGTCTTTTCAACTCCAGGCAATGCAGAAAATTCAACAGGAACAAGTTAACCCCCCTTCCCTCTAGCCATCATAGGCATGGAAAAGATAGGCAGGTCCTGTGTAGATCTTCTGAACATCTCATCCCACAGGGAATATTAGGCAGATGATCAGCATCTGTTTGGAGATGAGGCCCAGGAGCCATCATTTCAATGTAATTATCTTTGAGCATTTCTGGCCTCAAGAACAACAAAAATATGAGTCAAAAGAGATTTCTTTTATCTTTGTGTACCTACGACTTGCGGGGGATGCGTAGATGCAACAAAATGGTTTTGATTGCCTAGTGTGACACAGAAAAGGAAAACAGTACTTAAGGCAGATCCTGTATATATGAGCAGGACATGTCAGCATTTTAATTGTGTACAGTCTGTTCAGAATCTGTTGACAGTGAAGAGGAGGTTACAAAGAACCAAAATGTAGGGTTTGCACAACAAAATAGAATGATGAAAAGAAACTTAAAATCAAAAATATATACGGTATACTCATCTAAACTGTCATTTTAGAGTTACCTATGCTTTGGGCAGCTTTTGCAGGACCGAAATTAAAGTGAAAATAAACTGAAAAGATACAACTTTTATAAAGATAAAATTAACACACCTGCCCATATTATATATTATCCTGTATTAGAGGAATGATAAAGTTATCTATGTAAAATAAAGCTGTTTCCAGTAGCTGACAAGTGAAGTGGGCATTACCACCCAATTACTGACACATAAGTAATTAAAATTCCAAAAGCCACATTTTCTATCTGTAGTTTCTATTTGGAATGAAACCTATTAACATCATCAAACACATTTTTCCCTTGCATTTCTAAAAAAGAAAAACCTTGGCATTTGTCAGATGAGACAAGTTAATGGGCTTTGATTTTTGAAATTCTCCTCATATTATAATTGTTAGTATGCTTTATTACTAGACATGTTGCTCAGAGCTATACAGAGATTGTTCACCATTCAGCAGAGCTTACAATCCAATCACATTCACACAACATACACAGCCATGCACTAGAAACATTTTCACCAAGAGCTAAATAACCTATTTGTACATATATGTTTTACTTTTAATCGAAATTATTCACTTAATGGCAGAAACGAGTATTCATTCGTATATATATATATATATATATATATATATATATATATATATATATATATCAAAGTAGCAAGAAAATGAAATATAAATGGGTGTGATGAGTCCATGGTATATTTGTATATGTACTGTAAGTATGTATGTAAAATCTTAAAACATAAATCAGGGGCACTCAAGGACTGTTGTGAGTTAATAGGTTGATGGTTCTACACAGAAAACCTTTCTTGAAACATACACGCAAAACAAATTGCCACAACCCCTATATAAAGTGTGAGAAAGTGGTAACAAAATGATCACATATGACATCACAGTAACATAACAACTTGTAAGTGATATAGGACCCAGATAATGGAATAGGCAACATATTATTAAGTGTGTAATGGCTAGCCATGGACCCCTAAGGAAGAAGTCAAGACAGAAAGGTGATGTGGTCAGCAAAGTATCAATGACAAATAACTGGGATTGGTAGAACTTTATTTAACTCAGGGGAACTGGATACCAAAAGGGCACATTGCCAGTGGCACTACTTGTTGTAGTATGCGTATGGGTGCTCTTTCCTTTCATCCCCATATATGTCACTGATTGACATTGTCATTGACACTATTGCTTCCAATGGACTTGACGAAAATGAACAACTACCATTTAATAATTCTTCTTTTATAAGTGCCTGGATTTTATGTCATAAGTTACAATACTGAGAATACTTTTAGTTTCTGAGCAAAATTTATCTTTTTGTCACACTGTTTATACCTTAGTGTCTTGTACTAGTGATGTACAGTACCAGGCCCCTTCTGACTTATGCCCAAAAAGTAACAGGTCAGGAACGTGTCTATAAAACCAGAAGTCGGAAACCGGCAGTGAAAGGTCGACCCGCAAGTGGTGTGCCAAGGCTGGACCTAACCCGTGTTTATAGGGTCGGCCTGCACATCACTATCTCATACCACCTTCCAGACATTTTTTTATAAATACAGCTTATTGCTAGCCATGCTGTATATACGTTCTTTTGTTATGTTTTTCCTTTTCTTTGGGCCTGGTTACCTAAAAGATGCCATTATTAATATTTTCTCTGTTGATAATTTGTGTTCTTCTTCAATTATTTAATGGTCCAGTATAGTGCTGGGTGGGGCCTATGGGAGCTGGGAGGCCTATGTGGTCAGTGTCGGACTGGGACATCAGGGGCCCACCCAAAAACCTTACACTAGGGGCCCAACAAAATATTTTAGACCAGGGACCCACTCTCAGTACTATTATTCTTCCTCTACTCATTCAACCTCTATTCTTCTAGTGTATTTTCTTTACATACTATAATATATTATTACATCTATTTAGCCTCTAGTAAATAGGGAATGGCCATGAACTTGGCCAAATTAGCAGCTTGATGGCCCACTGACACCTGGGCCCACAGGGACTTTTCCTGGTCTCCTGGTGGGCCAGTCCGACACTGTATGTGGTTCTAACATTTAACATATGTTAAACAATTCTCTGCTATGATCACAATACTAACAAGATGTGACTGTTTGTGTGTCTGGGCATTGTGTCAGATCCATAAACCTGTGGTCACATAATTTTTAAATAAATTGGGGCAGATTTAGCTGCATTCCAAACAGAGTCTTTACCGTGACTTCTAGATGAAAATTGTGAATTTGAGTTTTTAAAACCTTCGAGATTTATTAAGCAATAAAAACTTGTTAAACAATGTTAAGCTACGTAGTTCATGTAAAAGTCAATGGGAGTTTCAATTTTAATTTTTCTACAGTCAACTTTTCAACTGGTTTGCTGGAAAATGTAATTTCAAAAAATGTGTGGATTTTTTTGACAAAAAAAGCTTGCCAAGATTAGTGTCAGCCCATGTCCTTGGTAATGAGATATGAGATAATTTATGTGCCGAGAATCTGTCCCATCGGTGCCATGTCTTTATGAGAACCACCATCTGGGTTCCGCTCTTTGTGCCGGGGCTTGGTGCCCATCTGTGCTATACTCATTGTTTCTGTGGTCACACATGTGCTAACATCGCATCTGCCTATACTCATGAGCACTGAACTGGCCAGTTTGTGTAGTGCCATTTTGGACCAATCCCTTGGCTCTCCTCCCCCATAAAGGGAACTTAATAATCACAGTGATTTTCCTATTGGACATTGCTACTTTATGCTGGCCTTTACAGGTTGTGCTTTTGTGCATCTGTCTTTAGTTAGCACTTTACATATGTATGGCTTTTTTCATTAGGTATATATGTGTGTGTATGAAGGAACAAGATGTTCTGTACATAAATAGGGGATGGAGGCGGCTGAGATTTAAGAGCTGCATTCCAAATGACAAATACAATAACTCCACTTTGCAACCCACACAGTGAACAAACTATAAACACTTGATATGTGCTGTTAGACTTAAATAGGAAAGGGCTTTAGATGAAGAAGTGAGCATGCTACATACAATTTAATAAGTCAATGACGTGGGACCCAACAAGAAACATTTTGTAAAGCTTAGAGTTCAGCAATTTGAAGTGATTACAGCTTAACTTTCATTTTTATTGGTCTGGAATTTCCATTTGGCACAAGTGCTTTTTGGAGACTAATTGAGCAAAGGAGCTATAATGTTTCAAAACATCTTAGAATATAAGCAGAAAGTGACATCACTTCTTATTTGTTAAACCAGAGAGAAAAAAAACTTAATCTGATTTTGTAATCTGTAAATTATTAGGGCTCATTTGCACAGTGTGGTGCAGGATGCAAAATATAAACTAGGGATGCACCGAATCCAGGATTCGGCTAGGTATTTGGCCAGGATTCGACCATTTTCAGCATGATTCGGATTCGGCTAAATCCTTGTGCCTGGCCAAATCCGAATCCTTAAAATCATGTGACTTTTCATCACAAAACAAAGAAGAAAATTTTTTTTTAGCTGCACACTTCGTGTGCGGCTCTTTTTTACGCTCCCCCTCACTAATTTGCATATGCATATTTTGGTATCCAAATCCAAAATAGTGGATTTGGTGCATCCCTAGTATAAACCATGAGTGCAATTTACCATGTTTTTTTTTCACTTTGGACTGGGCCCCGCACTTAGCACCCATAAATGCAGGTCCATTCTGAAGCATAAAGACTTGCAGTTCACCCACAAAAACAACAATGGCTGTGTTCAGCAGCAATGTATTTATCAGAGACAGGCTGGAGGACGGTATTTGCTTGTACCCTTAGCTTGCACTTTATTTAGACATGCAGGTGCCAAAGGGCACAAGGTGCTAGGGAGCCCATACTTACCACATACCTATAGCACACATTAAGTGCAGGGTTGCCTTGTATACCACTCTGCTGCCCTCTGCACCTTGCACCAGATTTCTTCAATTCATTGTCCTATCTTTCAAGCAATGTGTTGGATTAGGATGTCATATTTTACACTTTGTGCTCCCCTCTCCCAAGATTATCATGAATACAGTTGCAGAGGAGCTATTGACTAGCACTGTCGTTTCCTATCAAGTACTTGCTTCATGTCCAGACATCATGTTTCACACTGCAGTTTCTAAATATTATCACAACCCTATAAGCCACTAAGAAAAAAACACATTATGGAACCAAACTGGGGCCCTTGCTAAACTGTATCCACAATGTATGAGTGGGGAAGTACTTTAGTCACATTTGTTCTATTATTCCATTACTTTTGTGGTCTCTTAAAACATGTATCTTTTTGAAAATGTTACTGGCTGGATTGCCTTATAAATATTTTTCTATAAGTAAAACTGCATTACCAATATTGTGAAATGATTTTGAAATCCAACTTTAGCTCATAGGCAGACATGTGCCTCCACCGATTTTAAATGGAATTATATCCCACTAAATTAAAGTCTGTGATCTGAAAAGTGGAGCTTTCCTCAGCTCATAAACACTTTATGCCAGAGCGGGTGGGATGCATCCTATTAAGTAATGAAAATAAACCAGAGGGAACATCTGGAAGCAGGCGCAGTAAAAAACAGAAAGTTCTTGGTTCAAAAGAATGTGAAAGTCAACTACCCTAAGGTAATCTCGCATTGCAATTTCAATTTTTCATAAGTCTTGTAGCAATAAATAAGTGTGACTAGATAATCCATCTCAGGGGAAAAAAAGGGGTCATTTCAAGGCATATGGTTATTTGGAAGTGTGACCTTAGGGTTTTTAAGACATTAGGACATTGCCTAATTGCTTGACAATGCTCTTGAGACAACACAAACCAACTTTCATTATTTGCCCAATAACGTCAGCTGCAATTGATACAAAATGTATATATAAATAGCTTTCCCATTTGAATGACCCCATTTGATTCTGCTTCAGTACGTACCAATTAAAGCCAGCAAATGGCAACTCTGCTACATTTTCCATTAGCCAAGAAAGTGCTGTGATAGAGAGGAACCCTCCATCTACTGGTCAGCATGGGGCTTTGTCAGTAACAGTCAAAAATAATGGCTGAATCTCTTCCCAGAGTGACAGAAAAGCAGACTTGAAGGCCATATTCTTATTTGAATGTCCTAATTTTATTTTAAAGGGGTGGTTCACCTTCAAGTTAACTTTTAGTATATTGTAGAAGGGCCAATTCTAAGAAACTTTTCAATTGGTCTTCATTATTTATTTTTCATAGTTTTTTAATGATTTGCAATTTTCTTCTGTTTCTTTGCAGCTTTCAAATGGGGGTCACTGACACCATCTAAAAACAATTACTCTGTAAGGCTACAAATGTATTGTTATTGCCACTTTTTATTACTTATCATTCTATTCAGTCCATCCTCTATTCATATTCCAGTCTCTTATTCAAATCAATGCAGGGTTGCTAGGGTAATTTGTACCCTAGAAACCAAATTGCTAACACTGCAAACTAGAGAGTTGCTGAATAAAAAGATAAATATCTGTAAAACCACAAACAATAAAAAACAAAAACCAATTGCAAATTGTCTCAGAATATCACGCTCTACATTATACTACAAGTTAACTCAAAGGTGAACAACCCCTTTAATTAAAGAACGGATTTTATGACATTTCCATAAACTGAATTCATTTTATTTTTTTAAATCATTTTAACAGATATTATTAAATTCAGAAACCTAAAACAAAAGACCAACCTCTTTGTGTGTCTGTGGGTTTTGTCACCTAAATTGTTGAAACGCCTCTTTTGTAAAGAACTTTTGAAGAAAAAGGCAGCCTGCCCCTTTGCTTTTGGTGTGTACAGGAGTACAGCCTTGCACACACTGAACAAGCAAATACTGTTTGATACTTGTTAAGATTCACTCCCCACCCCTTGTGTAAGATAAAACCCCTAAGAGTTTGATCCCTGGCTGCCCTGCATGGGAATCCTTGTCACTCTGCAGACACCCATTGTAATATCATAGCCAGCTGTCCCTCAGGTCCCCTTTTACAAGGGAGGGTGCCAGAGAATCAGTCATTTCTGACAGTAAATATTCCATTATTAGACAGCTGACACAACAGCAATGCACAAAGGTATTGAGAAACAGCTGGTACAACAGCATTCTTCTGTCAGGAAAGGTAAAATATAGGACTCCCCACAGAAACTTTGTTGCTTTTATGAAAAAAAAAATATTTAAAAGCTACTTTTTTTTTTTAAGGGGAACTCTGGCTTCCAAACCAAAATTTGATAAAGAGGCCCACATAACACAGAAACCTCTAATATACAGTTCCCTGTTTCTTACAAAGTATGAATAAATGGTTGTGTATGATGAAATCCAGCTCTTTAACAGTTCTTCTCTTTCTTCATCATTTGAAATCCTGGCAGGGAAGGAGGGCCTAAATGATGATGTTACAAATTGTAACAACTTTTCCACAGCATGCAGAAACTACATAACCCACAATGCATTACACTGTGGTGTTCCTTTCCTTGAAATCACGTGTGCAGGGAATTATGGGATTTGAAGGATATAGGTTGAGGACTGATGGCTGCTGATACAAAGTAACAGTAGTCAGACAGATGAGCAGGAGAGCAGGGGGCTAGGCTTAGGGAACTGCTCCAAACCATTAAAATCATGAAAAATCTGCATATTTTTTATTGATGTATGTTGCAAAGTTGCTTGAAATTATGTTTATTTTTCAAAAAGCTTAAGTTATGTTCTTTGGTGTTCCCCTTTAAATAGCTATCAATGGTGGGTAAAAAAAAATTGTGCAAAATTGCAAATACAGACTTCAATCCACAGGGTAAGCATCATCTACTAAGACAATAAGACTACAAACATCCCAAAATGGAAACAACGTTTTTTCCAAAAAGTTCCAGAATACTTGTGGGCACCCACTTATGCATCTGCATTTGTAAATCCCACAGAGTGCAATTCAAAGCATGCAAATTATTTGAACACAGGTGTTAATTACAGCGCTCCCTTACGCCCGTTTCCACTGTAATCGGCACAGGGCTCCTCATTCATAAAAGTGGAACGGAGCAGCATTTTGATTTAAGTGTGCACAGACACAAACAGCTTTGTAATTTTGCACTTTCACTTGTGTTCATCAACGATTCCTGGCTAATCATTGACATTCAACTGCAACAAATTAAATGCTGAAGCCTTATACAAGCTGAACACAAGAAGAAAACCTCAATACCAACTGTATATTCTGGAGAGACAATGGGGCAGAATTACTAAAGGTCGAATTTCGAATGCAAAAAAATTTCGAAACTCAACCAGGGAATAGTGGGGGAATAATGGGGAATTAAAAGAATTCGAAAATTCGAAATTATTTAGCGCAATTCGATCAATTCAAACGAATAGGGAAAATTTGATCGATCGAATTCGAAACAAATTCGAATCAAATATCAAATTTTTCTTATTCGATCTTAGGGAGTGATCCCCATTTCGGTAGATTTATTCTGGCGAAGTAGGTGATCGAATTTAAATTTAAAGGGGAAGTATTCGACCATCGAATTTTTGAATATTTGAATAAAATAAAATTTGAATATTCGAATAAAATTTAATTTGAATATTCAAATCATTCAAATTCTAATATTCGATCGTCGAATTTGGTTGAATTTGCCTAATTTGCATATTCGAAATTCAAATCTTTTTGAAAATTCGATCGAATATTCGAATACCTCATGTGAATTAATGTGAATTTAGTAAATCTGCCACTATGTGTGTGAGTATATATATATATATATATATATATATATAAGAAATCCTTGTTGAGTCAAATCTAACTATAAAGCCAGTATATTTGTGCATGGAGCACAGTTTGGGGTTCATTTTAATCATTCAGGCATTGTGTACGTGCAAAACCCAAAATGCTTGCAACAATGCCATTTTTTAACACAGAGGCCATAAATCTTAACTGTTGCCCTCTGAAACAACTGCATGGGAAACGGAGAATAAAAAATATTTGGGAAGCCTTGTGAAAACAAGACTAAAACAGGGAAAATTTACAATCAGATTTTACTTTAATGTGTTACAAGCAACCCAAACATTTTTTGTGCAGAGGTTTCTTTGTCACCATCCAATGTGTGGCTGCCACATATTCCACAGCACTTTCCATAGACTGTCCATCATTTAAAACAATTTAAATGTCATAAATGGGGATATATGCCCACCAACATAATGTAAAGATGCTGAGTGCCCCTATACAGTTTTTCTAGAATTCATATTAGCTGTTTTACTTTGCTGATATCAGGAATGTGCCTATTGTTATGTACAAGTATCTCCTGATACTTCCCAGCTCAGTTTTACTACTTAATATGAGTGATATCCTGAGAAAAGAAACATCAGGACACACTTCCTGTAACAGCAATTTGAAATATTTGCAACAAAAACAGTTTAAACTGAATTGCAAAAGCGCTCAAAAGAGCCATCTGAGCAATTTTACATTAACTGGGTATTAGAAGCAGTTTCTGCTGCTGCTTTCTGCTCTATTTTTACATCCATGGCTCATAACAACCAGACAATCATTATTCTAACAACACTAGACTGAGCTAAGTTAATTGCTTAGTCCATTGCTCAGTGACCACCTTTGGGGTTATCAGACAAATTGTCCCAAATGACCATACAAACCTTCTTGCATAGACAGGGAACATTCTGGCTACAGACCTTCTCAATGTTGTTCCCCCATTCACCCCCAGTGGTGTAACTAGATATGGCTTGTCCCCACTTATGTAAATTAGTACCTAGTGGGGCTCCTATACCTCCTGGATGATCCTGCAGCCGCAGGGTCTGCTTCCTCTGTAGTAACGACACTGATCACTCCTACTCCCCCTAAACATTTCTTGTGCTCCCTACACATCACTATTGCAGTGAGCACTGTGGTGTTTTTGCACTAGAAAATCCAAATTTACAGCCTGTGCAGCACTGCCACTTGAGCCAAGTTTCACAAATTGCCTCTTTGCAGGAGCACCCCTGTGCATGGAGCTGATTCTATACCTATCTTATAATTTATACCATCCCAAATAAAGCTGGAAAACTGTCATTTTGCTTGACAACTGTAGTTTTGATATCACATGTAACAGCACGGTGCAAGCAAACAATTCTAAACCATCAGCCATATACTGTCCATTTCATTGGGCTTTGGATCACTGTAGTAATAAAGAGCACTCATTATGATATTTCATGGCATTGCAATAAGGCCATTAATAGCCCATCTCGAAATCAAACTAGTATTATTACAATAACAAAACTGGCACTTAGCCTCTTTTCCGACCCCTTTAAAAGAACTACAGAAACCAGTGAAAAGAGTACAAGACTTGGGAATGGATCTGAAAGGCTTCAATTAAGCTGAAAGGAGTTATCTGGTATTTAAATAATTATTGGATAGAAGGAGTAATCGTGGGTCTCTGCTGATTTCTTTCTCCGCCTAATGGAGGCTATAAGATTATTATTCAAATGGCTTTGAGATTTCCTTGTGAAAAAAAGAAAAACCCAGAGACTGGGAGAGCAGGCAGGGACAGATCATTTAACTGTCACCAGCAAGGCTGGGAGAAGCATTATTAGTCTTTGCTCATTCCAGCTGTCAGTCATTCGCACACGAAGCACATTATTAGCACAAATTTTATGCAGAAGAAACAGAAAGAAAGAAAGAAAAAAAAATACAGAAAGGAAAAAAAAAACAAGCTACCCCCTTTAGAAATGACAGGACCAAAGGAACAATTTATATGTCAATGAACGCCAGCTGCATTGGCTTTTATTATGAGAGTAATATTGGACTTTTTTGGTTCTCTCCTTCCCTGTGCCCTCCTTCCCTATGCTCTCCTTCCTTAATTTTAATATTTGGATTCTCTTTGTTTTCCAACAAACCCCATATACCAGTCTAGAATGTTTTTAAACCCACTTTTACTAGAAAGGCGATTTAATGCCAAATATACAAAAGCACAGTTCTGTATTACATTCAATAATGTTCTCTCCAACTAGATGCTGGGATGACCCCCATCAGAGAGTTATACAGATATTGGGGCAAATACAATATTGGGGGAGTTTTCGTCTGCCAAAGTCTTCGCAAAACTTTGCGTCACTTCAACAGGCACAAATTCGCTACCATTACACATTCATTAAAATGCAAAGTTGCGTCTCTGTAGCCGAATGCTGGCGAAGTTTCGCTACTATTTATTCGTCAGCACTTGCATAGCCAACTTTCGCTTCTCCCTAGCATGCACTTACGCTTAGGTCAATTTGAATAGGGAGGTTGTATAGACATCTTTATTAGAGATGTTAAAGGACGCAAAATAAAAGCAAAGTAAAGGCAAAAGAGATCCTCTAATGCCCTAGACATGAGTTCACCCTAAAACAAATGTGGCATCCCCCTCAAATGGTAAAAAAAAAGTTACAATAGCCAGTGTTTTTTTTTTTTTATGACTTTTCGACATACACGATATCACCAACATAAGATTGAGGAAGATGCCGAAAAAAGGTAACTAACTCGAGTTAATGAGAGCTATGGCTCTTCTTCCTTAAAGGGATCCTGTCATGGGGAAATGCATCAGTTAATAGTGCTGTTCCAGAAGAATTCTGCACTGAAATCCATTTCTCAAAAGAACAAACAGATTTTTTTATATTTTATTTTGAAATCTGACATGGGGCTAGACATTTTTTCAATTTCCCGGCTGCCCCAAGTCATGTGACTTGTGCTCTGATAAACTTCAGTCACTCTTTACTGCTGTACTGCAAGTTGTAGTGATATCATCCTCTCCCTTTCCCCCCCCCCCCAGCAGCCTAACAAAAGAACAATGGGAAGGTAACCAGATAACAGGTCCCTAACACAAGATAACAGCTGCCTAGTAGATCTAAGAACAGCACGCAATAGTAAAAACCCATGTCCCACTGCATACTATTCAGTTACATTGAGAAGGAAAAACAACAGCCTGCCAGAAAGCAGTTCCCTCCTAAAGAGCTGGCACTAGTCACATGACATGGGGCAGCTGGGAGATTGACAAAATGTCTAGCCCCATGTCAGATTTCAAAACTGAATGTAAAAAAATCTGTTTGCTCTTTTGAGAAATGGATTTTAGTGCAGAAGTCTACTGGAGTAGCACTATTAACTGATGTGTTAAAAAAAAACAAAAAACATGTTTTCCCATGACAGTTTCCCTTTAAGTACCAATGCTCCAGTCACAACCAAAGTGTGCCAGCAGAATAATTTTTCAGTTTGGACTGAGATCCAAAGGGAATCATCCACGTGTGGCGATCTATCTACTTTAATGACACACAGTCCTCTATTTACTACTACAGGTATGGGATTTGTTATCCACAAACACGTTATCCAGAAAGCTCAGAACTACGTAAAGGCTGTCTCCAAATAATGGAAGTTTTATAAAAAAATTATTACTTTTTCCCCTTGTGATAATAAAACAGTAACCTGTACTTGATCCAAACTACGATCTAATTAATCCTTATTAGAAGCAGAACAAGCCTATTGGGTTTATTTAATGTTTACAAGATTTCCTAGTAGACTTAAGGTATGAAGATCTAAATGATGCAAAGATCCATTATCCAGAAAGTCCCAGGTCCCAAGCATTCTAGTCTCATAACCGTACTAATAAATAGCAAATTTCCATCTGTTCTGAAGCTTTGTAGCTACACCAATGAAATTGAGACTTTTCTCTTTCACGTGTTCTACATGTCATTCTTATCCTGTAGTGTGAAAAGCTTTATGTTTTGTATATTTATGCATGTTTTACAAAAGAAATAAACACGTGAAAGGTTTCAGGCATGCGGAAAAAAAAATCAGACAACTGAGACAAATTGCCATAGGTTTGCAAGAATTCTCCCATGAAAACCAGAGTGATTAGCAAAGCAGCCTCTTAATTTTCAGGGTGACTCCATGCCAAAGACACAAGCTGCCTGCAACTGCAGGGAAAGCAGCAAGAAGGCGGGGGGGGGGGGGAAGAGTAAAATGACATAGCGCATTATGCTTTATTCACGCAAAAGCTACCATTAACAAACGCCTTCTCAGCCCTGCAAGGAGATTATTCCAAAAATAGATTCCCGATTACATCTTAACATTTACAAGTGTTCAAGAAATGCAGGAAAGCAGTGGGAGAAATATTAGCGGTACAAATGCCATTTGTTTCCAGTCTATTAAAGCAACAGCCTTGGCAAAGCTTGAGATCAATTTAGATGCCAGAATTAAAATAGCACTAATGCCCTTTGCATATATTATTCTCCCCCTTCTGAATTTCCAAAGATACAATACTTGCACAACATCCTTAACGGACTATATAGTGGTTACAATAATAAAAACTTAAATTTTTTTTAATTGTGTCAAAAGTCTAATACAGTAATTGCATTTTTCTTGCTAATGTTTTTTCTTGGCACTGGACAATGATGCGACTGCTCTCACTGACAGCCCCTTCCCAGTTTTTATTAGTATGTTACAATACTAGTATTATGAGCGAACGTGCAAAGTTTCGGGGCGTACCAATTTGATGCTTGACAAAGGGGTACGCCCCGAAACGTTGCACGTTCGCTCATAATAAAATTGCAAGGGGTAACCCTGCTTGGAACTTGCCTTGAGTGCCAGTATTTTCTGAGATTTCTTCAAGCTTTTGAGGGTTGCCGGATCCTCTATACTGAGCACTGGGCTATTTTATTCTTATTTTTGGCTAGGTGAGTGCAGAGCTATACCTATTCTCATACAACTAGTATTCATGTCATGCCGACTGGTTCAGACATTTAACATTGGAGACACTATTGGGCAAATTTACTAAAGGGCGAATTTTTACTTGTGAAACTTTGCCACACTTCGCCGGCAAAAACTTGCTACCACTACGCTAATTCACTAAATTCACTAATTCACTGGCGACGTTTTTGCTAGCATTAATTCATGAGAGCAAGCATTTCATAGCGAACTTTCACTAATGTTCATCTCTGCCTAGCAAAACTTCGTTAGTACACTTGTGCTTCGGTCAGTTGGAATAGGGAGGGTATATATACAGTAGGTCGCATAGACGTGACCACTTTTTATTGCACTTGTCCAAGGAAGCAAAAAAAAAAGACAAAAGAGAAGTTCTAATTCCCTAGACATGAGCTCAACCTAACATAAATGTGGCATGCCCCTCAAAAAGTTAAAACAAAAATTTGTAATAGTTAAAACTTTTAAATACACTTAAAATATGAAAAAATGCCAGCTTTTTTTTATAATTTTAATAACTTTTTGGCATACAGGATATGATGTTAATGACGTAAGACTGAGGAAGATGTAGCTTCATCTTATGAGTTCACCAGGAAATGGAGACTGGTGAAAGAGGTAACGTTCTGTAAATTTACCACTTTAGTGAATTTGCGGAGTAACAATCTTCCGCCTGAGCGAAAATTCGACTGGCGATAGGGAGAGAAACTTTGTTAGCGATGCACTCCTCTACTCCTGTTAGTAAACTGGGGATTTCTTTTGTCCGTGCTTTGTAATTAGATTCTGCTAAATATAATTTCCAATATTTTAAAATTTTACTTGACTTTCTCAAGTGTTTTTTTTTGTATTGGCCCACCATTTGATTGGGTGCTGATATTTTAGTGGGTTCAATTTGCAAACCACTGCCTGCATGTGTCTTTTGGATCTGTTCCTTATATACTGTGTCCGCTAAAAATTTAAATGATTCAGTTTTGCCGTTGTTGTGTTATGTGTCCTTCCAACACCAGGTACAATTTAAAGGTATGTACCCAAAGTCATTTTTACATGTGTCTGCCATGTGGTGCATGATTATGCTTTCTAAGCAGGTATTAATTGGTATCGTTCTTCTCTGTTGATCTGTACGCATGGGAGCAGACACAAAGGCTGAACAAGAGTCATGTTCTTTAATAATGAGTATGCAAGTAGCAAATGGAATCTAAAAAGAAAAAACTAAACTGGTTAGAGGTATGGAAGAGTTAAATTATGAGGTTAGATGGGTTTGTTTTCTCTGAGAAAAAGGTGCTTGCGAGGGGAAAAGATAACACTTCACAAGTTCATTAGAGGATATTATAGACAAATAGCAGGGGACCTTTTCACCCATAAAGAGGATCACTGACCAGAAGCCACCTCTACCTATTACAGGAAAGAACTTTTCAACATTTGAAGCAGCATAGGTGGTTCTTCACAGTGAGGACAGTGAGGCTGTGATGACTGATTCTATTAATGCTTGTACGAGTGGCTTGGATGATTTCTTGAACAGGCATAACATCAAAGGATATTGTGATACTAAACTCTACAGTCTAGATATGGGTAAATATACTTTATGTGAGGGTATGGAGGGGTGTGTGTAAGTATGGATGCTGGGTTTCATTTGGAGTGGCTGAACTTGTTGATTTGGTCATTTTCTCAACCCCATTTAACTATGTAAGCTATGTAACTGGGTCAGATGCAGATTCCTGACCACCAGAGCACATACAATAGAATGTGAATGAACTTGAACACTGACATAAGAATTGCTTATGTTATGGCAAGAACTTTGGTAACAAAATTGAGGAAATACAAAGTACAACATTACAAACAGTGCAGCTATAAATAGTCTAGAACTGCAGCCTGCAAGGGACCAACGGAAATAATCAGTAGACAGGAGTGATTTGATTCGCCCACATGCTCATTTGAGATGATTGGTTGGAATAGCTTGGTGGCAATGTAAGGAGTAAGCTTCCGTAAGAAGATTTACATATACAATATTTCTGTTTATTTTTGATGGAGGTGTCGATTATTGTGACTCTCCCTCAGAGGGCTGGTTAGGTGATAAGATCACTAACTGGCTTTACAATGTAATCTAGTTTACTCACAAAACTGTCAGTTCTGCGAACTCCAGCAAAAGTCACAAAAGCTTCGCTGTGCCTAAGGCACAAACAGACTGTAATCTTTCTGAGTCAGGCATGCCCAGCACTGCCTATGTTTACTGAATAATGAACAATATATTATTTTTTGCTCAAAGGAAGAAATGTTTTCATTATAGTTGTACTGACACCTGTCAGTTTCCTTTGTACTATTTTGTTTAAGGAAAAAAAGTGAAAACCACAGAGAAAAAGTCAGACCAAACGTTTCAGGAAACCACTGTCTGAAACCAACAGGATTACAAGTGAAAAAATCCTCGTTCTCTGGACATGACCTAAGCTTACAAAGTAAAAATAAAATCAAAAAGCCCAGAGAATTGAGTGAATTCCCATATGTAGCTAACCTGCATGTGATTGGCTTGCAGGGTAGACTGCCACTATATGCTATTTCAAAACAAAGGGTCTGTATTGAACAGTCAATGTTTTCACTGGGCTTATTTATATAAATTTCAATTTTAGTTTAAAAGCATTGATAAAATCAGCACACCGTATTCAGTAATCCCCAGTATTCTCTCTCCTTACACTGTCACACATATATATTTTATATTATGCTATCATGAGCTCATATTTCAGAATGATCTCTAAAATGTAATGAATGAAACCCCTGTCAAAGGGGCTATGAACTAGAACATTGTTCTTTTTTTCTTTGACTAAGATGTGATTCAGTCAATATACATTAGGGAAGTACAGAAAAATTACAGCAAACTCAATTTTTTTAATATTTTCAGATGGCAGAATACAATAATGGTCCTACTCCAAATTTTCTGAGACCCATTCAGATTTGCCAGTGTATGAACACATTGGTACAATATGTTTGGTCAGTGTATATTGGTCTCACATAGGGTTGCCACCTTTTTTCCAAATTAACTCCGGGCAGGCGGCGGATTGCCAGTAACTGTATGGCCAGCTTTAATCTTTTAGTACTAGCAATTTGTTAATATACACCAATTCACTTAATACTTAAGTAGACAGGAAATTACATTTTGCTGTTGGTTTATAAATAACAAATATACTTAGAGGCTTATTACTAATAAAATAAGAGTATACAAAAAGATGGACCCCTGTAACTTTGAGGACCACATGCAGGGGGGTAAAGTTTTCACTAAGAGTTCCAACCCCATTCCTCTTGCAGCACCGGTATTAGGCTAAATGGATGTTTCTGAATATCAGTAACAAAAAGTACATTAGGCTACCCATTACCCGAAGGTAGAGACCACTCTTATATCCAATCATAGTTTACTCCAGCTGAAACTTTGTCTGTCCAGTATTAGAATGAGAAAAAATTACTTTCTGTAGGCAGCTTGTTCCTTTAATACCGAAAAGTCATATGTGGGTTCAGGCCTGGACTGACAAACTGTGGGCAAATGCCCGATGGGCTTCTTGCTTTAAAATGTAAATGGGCTGCTAACCTAAAAAATGCTAATTAGGTCTGTCTTTAATTTGTAAATGAGCCAATCACTTTAGAAATGTAAATAAGCTGTCCATATTAGCCAGCCACAGCTAAGCTGATGCCTGCATTTGTTAGTGCTCATACCTGTACTGGCATATGGGAGGAACCAGGAATTCTGACCAACTTCAGTTAGTTATATTAGAGTTGCTTGCTATATACCCAATCCCTTAATTTCAGATTTCACAAATTTTGCGGGGAAATTCTCAAATTTTTTGGCGAAGCAAAATGGGAGACATACATCCATTATCAAGAAAGCTCTGAATTACGGAAAGGCTGTGTCCCATAGACTCCATTTTATCCAAATAATCCAGATTTTTAAAAGTTATTTCCTTTTTTTCTGTGATAGTGAAACAATACCTTGTACATGATTCAAGCTAAGATAAAATTAATCCTTATTGGAAGCAGAACCAGCCTACTGGATTTATTAAATGTTTACATGATTTGGTAGTAGACTTAAGGTATGAAGATTCAAATTACAGAAAGATCCATTAACTGGAAAGCTCCAGGTCCGAGCATTCTGGATAATCTGTCCCGTACCTGTCCTATAAAGAGCATGGAAGTTGATGTAGTTCCCTGTTATTTTAGGGTGTAGAAGAGGAATATGCACACTGAGGTGCTTCAGGGCAGATTGCAAGCTTTTCTGCAGCAACTATAGCTATGCAGGAAGAAAATGTTAAGACTTTATATAGAGAGAAAGAACAGATTGCTAGAGCTGCAAGATTCTGCTTCCTGCATGTTTGCACTGCTCTCTAAATCAATAAGAAGCAATATGTAGCGACACGGAAGAAACCCATCTGTGCTTTTATAGCATAGAATATCTGTGCCACAATCCCAGAAGGCTACAAGGTGTCAGCATTATGATACTGCTCTGTCAGATCCCCTGTTTTGCATTGAGAACACGGATGTGTGAAGCAGATCTGCCCTCAGTGTGACCCTGCAGGGCCAATCTATCTCCATTAAACCAATACTGGACACCTTTTACTTTTTTCCTGTGGAGAGGGAGTGTAATATGCTCTGCTTTCTCTTCCAGAAGCCAAGAGGAAGACGGGAGGATGTGCAGTTATTTAGCTGCTCGCAAACTGAAAACAGCACCCTTTCAGCTCCAGAATTCTAGATGTCACATGAAAGGCCAAGGGGTTACTGGATGTATTTATTAAAAAAAATCAATAAATCTGTATATATATATATATATATATATATACACTGTATATAGCCATTTTATATCACAGGGAAGCTTGAATAATATTTTATCACTCGCATGAACCAGTGCATGCAAACTGTAAACATTTGTTAAAGGGAAACTGTACCCCCAAAATGAATATTTAATCAAGAGATGATATCAAATTAAATAGCATATTAAAGAATCTTATCAAACTGGAATATATTTAAGTAAATATTGCCCTTTTACATTTCTTGCCTTGAACTACCATTTCGTGATGGTCTGTGTGCTGCCTCAGAGATCACCTGACCAGAAATACTGCAACTTTAATTGTAACAGGAAGAAGTGTGGAGCAAAGCACAGAACTCTGTCTGTTAATTGCCTCATGTGACCTAAAATGTATGCATACCGCCCAACATTTTAGAAATAGAGACAAAAAAGTGTTTTTTAAACCACAAGCATTTTGTGGTCAAACCCCCTAATTACCATGTTCAGTTTACAACATTTGGTACGTTATGAAAGTTTGAACATATTTCTGTGGTTTTTTGCAGTTATTACAGTTTTGCTAATGAAGGTGAATTGCCATGTGAGTCTAACTTCACCCAATAGACCTGTATGTCATCATCATTTTGATCCTGAGGAGAGATTTTGGGTTTCAGCCTCTGTTAACCATGCACCTTTTAAATTGTTGTCCATACCCCTTAACTGCCCAGGTTACTCTTGATCTACGAAAAAAATAAAGAACCTTTTGGCCACATAGGGCCAGATTCAATTCAGTGTGTAAAAATTATCGCTTGGCCCAAATTTAATTCAGTGAGGAAAAGTGGTTAATCCGGTGAAAACTGGAGAATCGTCTCCAAATTCAGTTTCAGTTTTTTCCAATAGAATTGTCACCTGCTACACAATATGTTTTTCTGAATTTAATTGAATCTCAAATTTAATGTGGTTTAAGAATGTTCACGTGATCAACCTTTTTCTCACTGAATTGAATCTGGCCCTTTATCGGGAGTTGACAGATTTTCATCTCTGCCCCCCCCCCCCTCATTTCCTGCCACTCTGATGCATTCCCCCCAATTTAACGAACTCTGACTCTAAAGATTTGTGGCAAAAACCCGGTAAGCACATGCACAGAATATTTCCATAACGTCACTGGAGAAAAGTTCAGATGCGCAGTGCGGTTGTGTCTGTTACAGCAGGTTTTGTGTATGCGCATGAGGTAACTTCCGCTGATGTCACCAGCCGTAATGTCACAAAAATTTTTCGCAGAGGTATACTGATTCTGTAATGTCATTGTCAGCTCCTATCAAAGCAAACTGAGGCAAAGGCCACACTGATTAAGAATTCGATGACATGTAAGGTGACGCAACCTGATGTACAGGTATTGGATACGTTATCCAGAAACCTGTTATCCAGAAAGCTCCAAATTATCCAAAAACTTCAAAAAGAGCATCTCTTATAGACTCAATTTTTTAAAAATGATGCTTGTTCTAAGCATAAATAAAACAATACCTTGTACTTGATCCTAAAATATAAGTAATCCCTATTGGTTTATTTAATGTTTACATTATGTTCAAGTAGAGTTAAGGCATGAAGAGCCCAAGCATTCTGGATATATAAGTACATTACCTCTACCCATTGAGAGCAAAAAAGAGACTAACATGACAGCCTAAAATATCAACAGTACATCTCTGTAAGACAAAATAATATGTTGGCTTCCTCTCATATAAATAGATGCAAATACTGCTGGTATTGAATGTTTTATGCAATAAAAAATCAATTTGCTAATACTTTTCTTCTGAAACAGAAACACTTCCAACAGAGCATATTTTAACCTTTAACTGAGCAAATATATTACTCAAGTACGATAGGCAATACATTACAGAGAGCTAATACAAACATAGGTTTACACAGGAAAATACACTTGTACTGGATCGTGAGTTTCTTATTAATATATATTAAAACAAGCAGCAACACTTTAGCAACTAAAGTGATAGCCACAGGAAGAGCTTACAATCTAAATGAAGTCAACTGATATTAAATAACCCTGTATGCAATTACCAAGATAATATGATTTTAGATAGATATAGCCTAAAAGCTATTATGTTAATGATGTTGCTTGGGAAATGGAAAAAAAAAATACTGGTTTGTGCTGTTCTTCAAAAATAGCAGAAGCCAAATCACACACTTTTCATTAATAACCTCATTTAAAATTCCAGGCTGCAGATACTGTTTTTACAAACCTATCATTAGATCCCAGAATTGTTTTAAAATAAGAACAGCTCTTCCTTTTAACTCTATAAACCCATATTCTTGTTATTTTAGCAACTAAGGGGTAACAGAAAGCACATACATACATAGACACATACAGTACACACCTTCTACTGCGATTTCCTGTAGACACAGATTTAAAGGAAAAGTAAAGAAATCAAAAAGCTATATTCAGACTTAATGACCACATACTCTCAAAGTGCTTGGTTCCCCTGTGGGGATTACCAATTATTTTGCTTTGGAATTATTTATGTGTTACTTATATGATTTGCTTTTTCTTGCAGCAGAGATGAATTTTTCAAGTCAAACACTGCAAACAAGCCATATGCACACATATGGGGTTATCCCCATAAAAGTTCAATGCAGGAAACTTGTGAGATTCCATACACTAAAGAGAAAATCAATAATTTTATTTTATGAGATGTAAAAATTGGTTATTTTGTGGTAGTCTGAAGCAGTTCAGTGCATTTCAGATGCTTGTTCCATAGCTATAACCTTCTCATTTACCCCCACCCCTTTTCTGTGCACTGGTATGGCTCAGTCCAGGTCATTGTTTGAAGTTCTTCTATGCAGTTTTCTTAGAAAGTACTCCTGTTACAAAGCTGGCCATTGCACCTGATGGCATCTTTATTTCTGCTAAATTCTACACTCTTTGTGATTTGGTATTCTGCACCGCTATGTGCAGGAGCCCCTGACTTTGTTTTTATTTTTGTAGAACATCATTTAACTCATTCGGTTAAGGGGCTACTAATAATAATATTGGGATGGAATGCACATATCAGTGGACATTTAAAAGCACAGTATAATTTGTATGGCTTCTCTGCTCTGTATGTTACTGAGAATGCTAAATAGTTTATAAGTAACTATTATTCTTTTAATAATGTGGGTACTGTTTCACTGGTATCTGTTCTGTGATTGATGAATCTGTCCCATTTTGCTTCATTGGAAAATACGTGAAACAGTAAAAAGTCCAACTCTTCCAAGCTATCCTACTTTTTTTCTATGATATATTGAAGTATATGGGTGTTTCTTGCTGTGAAACCTGGAGAGAAATTTCTCCCATCAATAGTGGCAGGCAGCTCATTCTTATATCAGTGCAGATAATTTAGTTGAACGTATAAATACAGCTGTCTTCTGATAAGGCTGTTAGTAACACATAGTCCATGTTTTACAGAACATTTACCCTAAAATAAGTTTAATACAAGCCATAGTTATAAATAGTTTTTGTTTTTCTCTACATTTTACAGGACAATTTTTTTTAGATTTAATACTGCCATGCTTTTCCATTTCACCATGAAAATGTCATAAACATTTCCAGAATGAGGTCTCATCTGGTGAGTGAAGCCGCCACTTGTTTCACAGCAAAATTATTCTTATCTCTGCCAGAAGGGACCCCCGGGCTGCAAAGACCTGAAATCCGCAGGAGTTAAGGCAAGCTCATGTCAATAGCATCCCACATGCTTGTGGACAGCAGAGCTGACGTATAATAGCAGGTGTGATAGCAGTCTGCTATCTCACTGTTTTTCTCTTTCATATCTGCACCAAAGGGCTTCTAGAGTGCACCTGTTGGAGGGGGTGCTGTTGGGTGACTCTAGTTTATAGTTTGTTGCCTCTTTCTCTCAGCTAGACACATAAAGCTGTCTTTCAAGTTGAAGAACTGTTTTTCATTTAATACAATTATATCTGCTGTGCTGCTAATCTAACTGTTTTATTTATAATTATTTGTATAGGGTTAGAAGTGTGCTAAGGCAGGGGGGCTACTAATATCGAATTCATAAATTCTGTTTGCAAAAAAAAAAACTGGCAAGGCATATTAGGGATGCACCAAATCCAGGATTTGGTTTGGGTTTCAGCCAGGATTTGTCTTTTTTCAGTAGGATACGGCTGAATCATTCTGCCTGGCTGAACCGAATCAAAATTTGCATATGCAAATTAGGGTGGGGAGGGAAATTGCATACCTTTTTGACACAAAACAAAAACGGTTTCCCCTTCCAACACCTAATTGCATATGCAAATCCCACATGCATATGCAAATTTGGTTTCGGATTCAGTTCAGTATTCGGGCAAATCTTTTGCAGAGGATTCAGGGGTTCGACCGAATCCAAAATAATGGATTCAGTGCATTCTAATATTTACAAGAGTCCGCAGGGGCAATCCAGACTATATCACCGGCCTTCAATATGCCGCTCCCCCTTCCCCACGCGCTCACTTTTTCAGCGCTGGACAGGGGTAGGGGAGGTCCATGGCACAAGTGCGCGCTCTGCACTATAAGAGCCGAATTTCAGGGTTGCAACTGGAAATTAGGCTCTTAGTTACCAGGAGCGGCATTTTTGCCGCCTCTGGTAACCAGGGGTTCGCTGCCGCCTGAGACGAGTGCCTCAACTCGCCTCATTGGCGGAGGGCCCCTGAGAGTCCGTATTAAAGATAACTCCCTAAATAAAAAAAAAATGCAATTTGCTTGATTTAAGCCAAAGAGACATAGCAGACTGACCAGAATGAATTAATATTATATGGCAAATTATTAAACCCGACCACTATACTTTTAAAGTGTCCTCCATAATTATAATTACTTAATGGAATAATCAATGCTTCTATAGATTTATGGAAGTTCTCTGCCCAGAATATGAGAAAATATAAGCAGTCGCCCCTTGTGTGGTTTTTCTCTAGGAAATTGTAACACAATATGAAAACTAAGGGAAGTGATAAGGAAGGTAGTAGCCGACCAACCTCAAAGAAAAATACAGCATAAGAAAGTCTACAAACTACTAGTTGAGTAACCGCTACAAACAAAGAGTGTAAAGGAAAATGAAATACACAATACACTCTTGATTTTTCCATGAAATAAACAGGGAAAATAAACAAATGATGATAATGTGCAAACATAATATTTTAGAAGTCAAGGTTTGCATTCAGCAATAATCCTTTGCTGAAAAACACCTCAGAAAGGGTCAAGTAATATACCTATGTTAGGCTCCAGTAGAAACATACAACACAAGCAAAGGTCTCAGCTCACTAGACTCATATTACAGGTTCAAGACTGTGAAGGACTTTTCTGAACCGCTTCTATACAAGTGGGCTGTCAAACACTTTTACTCAGCTGCTGCTGTTGAACTACAGCTCCTGGAACTGAGTAAACCAGAGTAGATGTAGTGAGACAGGGTATATTGTTTTCAATGCATCGTGTGCATTTAGTTAAAAGAAAAAAACTGCAACTTCCCTTCTGGCAAGCCTTTGTTTATGCATATAACAACACAGGTTTTATGAGACCATTACTGGAAAAATCACAGAATAACATGTTTTCCCAGCATTGCTGATGAAAGTTTTACCAGTTTTATTAATTGTCTTTATTTTTTTTGGAACAATAATTAGCAGCTTCTTGCTTTAAAGGGGTTGTTCACCTTCCAAACACTTTTTTCGGTTCAGTGGTTTTCAGATTGTTCTCCATAAATAAAGACTTTTTTCAATTACTTTCCATTATTTATTTTTTACCATTTTTCCAAAATCTAAGTTTAAAGTGGACCCTTCACCCCAATAAAATATTCAAAATCATATTTTATCACATTAGTCAAGCAAAATGAACATTAATTACACTATATAAATTATTTTATTCTTGTTTCCTTCAGTCTGTGAATTCATAATTATAGCAAGCTGGCAGAAGCCATTTTGTGGACACTGTTATTAAGTCAAGCCTTGCATCATCTCAGAATCTTGTTTGTGCACCAGCATAGGGGACCCGATGTCTATCCTCATGTCCTGGCTACACAATTAAATGGTTAAGAGAACTGGGGGAATGTGGGAAGAGCAGTGGCATCTAGGAAGTGCTGAATGGAAAGTGAAAGTAATTATCTGCCCCGCCTCTATGCCTAAGGCATAGGGGAGTGGCAGACAATAATTGATTGGCAGCTGAGATTTTTAAATGAGCTTAAAACAGCTATGAATGCTTTAATAAAAATTTGAAATTGGTTTTCATGTTTAATTTGAAAAGGAATTTTATTATACAGATTTTTGTGTCTGGGTGACGGGTCCACTTTAAAGTTGAATGTTGGTGTCTGTGGTGTTTGCATCTGGCAGCTCAGTAATTCAGGTGCAGACTCTAAACTACAGTTTTGCAACATTTAATTGATACATTTCACAGCAACATCTCTGGAGTATTAGCAACTATTGTATCAATTCTAACAGCTGTCTGTAATGAAACCCAGATGTTCTGCTCAGCAGGGACAAAGACAAGAAATGTATCCATTAAATGTATCAGTTTAGAACAGTTGGGGGGTCGACGACCCTCCCAGAGCTGCTTTAGAAGGTGAAAAATTACACTTTACACTTCAATATTGGGAAAATGGTTACAAATAGAAAATAGACAGTAATTGGAAAAAGTTGTTATTTCTGGTGATCTATCTGAAAACAACTAGTTGTTTGAAGGTGGACAACCCCTTTAAGCTGAACTACTACACCCAGAACCCAATGTCAGCACTGGCAGCAGTTTTATAGCCTGCTGACATCTTCTATTTTGTATTTTTACTGCTGTATTGTTTGAAATATTTGCATGCGAGTTGTATATCCCTACATTAAAAAACAGGGCAAGAATCCCATAAAGTGTATGCAGGTGATTGGGCACAATAAAAATACAAGTAGTTGGCATAATGCAGGGAATTAGGTGAATATCACAATATAAATATAACATTTAAAATGCTGCTGTTCACTAGTTTAAAGGGTTTTTAGTAGTACACTACCAGTCTAAAAGTTATAATAGATATAAAAATGCATTCCGGTCCAGCACGCAATCCAGTTAAAAGCAAAAAAGAGTAGAGGAATGATACATTGGACACCCAGTTTCATTGTGAGCACTGAATGGATTGATAAAGAGCAGCTAAATTATGTTATTTGGAAATACATTTATCTGATACAAGGCAGAAGAAGCAGGATGCTTAAATAAAATGCTAAGCATAAATAACATTCTGCATGTACTGCTGCTCTGATTGCCCCTTAAAAATCCTGAAATTGAATCCGCCGAGTGTCATATTTTCTTCACTGCCTGACCAGTGTAATCTGTGGCTGTTTCTTCTGTTCCACAAGTGATCAATGACTGCTGTACCAAGATCCGCTTTATCACTGCTGCTTGCTGCTGAGAGCTGGGAGACCACTTCGCAGGTAGAGAGCGGCTAGAGGTTATTTAGTCCCCAAAGGTACTGACCTCACTGCAGTGCAGGAGATTGAAAAACCTCTGGTTTGTAGAACCCTTCCATACATTAAGTATTACCTCTTCACATATCTACATTACAATTTCTGTTTATAAAATGAAGAAATGTTTTTGGAGGGGTCCATTTTCTCCCAGTGTGTTTTTCAGCAACTGATCTAGGCGGTTATGGTTCATTGAAATAATCCCCAGAAAAGGGAAAAAGTGGATGTAACTAGTAGGTGATTTAATAAATGAGTGTGCTCTAATCAATAAGATCCGCATCCCCAATTAATTAACTTGATTACACTGGAGACAAAAATAGCAATGTCGATGTGGCCTTAGGTAGTCGGAGTTGTGGAACAAAACTTGTAGAAATCTGACCCCACAAAAGTCTTCTGGTCCCCTATAAATAACAAAATATCTGCCACAGCAAATAATGGAATTTCCGTGCCTGAAGGTGGAAAATTGTCAGCTAAGGAGCGAATAGAGAATACTCTCTGCTTAAACAATAGGTATATTTTTCTCCATAGCACTTTTCTTTTTATGTGTTCTGGCCACTGGAAATTGAATTTTATTTGAAAGAAATGCTCCAGAAAAAGTACCGTTTCTTAATATACCAATGGGTGTAAAACACATGCCTGTAAGTACAAATGTAATGGTGTATTTTATGAAGAATCTCTCTTCGCCTTTTGATAAAAATGCATCTGGGGTTTGAAAGAGCTAAAAGGACAGAATGTTGGATTTTGTTTATTATTTTACACTGACATGCTGCAAGCACATTTTTTTGTATGGCAATTTTCTAAACAGAATGGCCATGTTGAAGTGAGTCACTGATGGGCAGCTGCCAAAATTTTATGGGCTTTGCGTGGTTCTTTACTGCTCAAGCGACCAGACTTTAGGGCTTGGCCATATGGAAAGATTCAGTGAGATTAGTCACCAGGCGACTAATCGGCACTTCTTTGGGGCGACTAATCTCCGTGAATTGCTTATCCATGTTTCGCGCCCACTAGAATGTAAAGTTACACGCGGCACTGCGTTTTTCTTAGTCGCTCAAAATTGCCTATGAGCCAATTTTCAGCGACATAAGAAAATGCAGCACCGCATGTGAATAGGCGCAGACGACTTTACCTTCTAGCGAGCGCGAGACATGGGTGAGCAATTCCGGGAGATTAGTTGCCGCAAAGAAGCGGCGATTAGTCATCTGGCGACTAATCTCCCTGAATCTTCCCATGTGGCCTAGCCCTTACATTTCATGGAGAAGATAGTGTACTGCAATCCCTTTCAATAAAAGAAAAACCACCGGTCTTTCTTAAGGTGAACATGCAAGGGGACTGCAGATCAGTGAAAAAGGGCTGTATTTGACCTCCGTGCTGCCTGGTTTATGTAGACATGTGAATGCTTTCACAGTATATTTTAGCAATAATCTTTAATATTTCCATAATTAAAGGGGGATAAACGAGATTTAGAACCAGCATTGCCTCGAATAATGAGTGTTAGCTCTATTTGGAAAGGCACCTGTACCAAGAAAATACATATAGCATAAGGTATGGAAATTACAAATGCAAATGCTTTACAGGATACCCACAAGGTGTCAATGGTTTTGTATAAACTTAAAAATAATGTTCTATTACCCAGTTTTAAGATATGTCACTTAGTCAAGTGTCAATGAGCTCAAAGGACTTGATTTTGTACTAAAATCATTACAAAACAATGCAAACAGGCCTTTCAAACTACATTACGAAATGTTAAATTATCCCATTCTGGTTGAGTTCCCATCAATTTAGTACAGAATGTACAAGCCAAACCTTTAGGGTAAGCTGCATGCAAAATAGGAGTAATTATAATCCCCATTCCCAAAAGTAAGGGTTAAACTGCCCTGCCTTCACTTCCATTTAAGTTTCCCTGTGGGCATTTCAATTTGTGGATTATGGGCCGTGCCTGCTCTATGATCATTTTTCAGAGTAGCAGGAAGATGAAATATTAATAGCGCGCTTGAAGCTGTATTTACAAACTTATTTACAAGGGAAAGAGAAGAAACACTGATGTGTCTTTCCTGTAAACAGCATCAGAAATAAATTGCAAGCTCTGTATATAATGGCAACACATGAGATAGTACTGTTTCCATATAAATAATACAGAATACAGTAATAAGCAAATGGGTTTCATAAGCAATCTGTTTAATTGGTGCAGACTATATTATAAGGTTAATTAGCAATTAAGGACAGTAACCTTAAAAAGATGTATACTAAAACTAATATGCAACATCTATATTTTATATACAATTTATTTATGCTGACTACATGGTAATCAAGTTTTCTGCAGTTGAGTATTATTGGCTGAACTGCGTGATCAGTGGAGCCAATATTGTGTGTGTAGAAATTATCTATAGTGTATACTTTTAGACGCCAATCACAGATTGATCAGAGCTTAACAGTAAGGGTAAGGCCACACGGCAAGATTTTGGGGAGATTTGTCACTAATCGCCACGACTAATCTCCCCGAATGGCTTGCTAGTATCTTGCACTAAAGTCGCCTACGCCTATTCACACACGGCAACACAATTTTCAAAGTAGCTCAAAATTGCCTTACGAGGCAATTTCGAGCAACTTTAAAAAACGTATTGCCGCGTGTGAATAGGTGCCGGTGACTTTAGCGCTAGCGGGTGCAAGATACGAGCTAGCCATTCAAGGAGATTAGTCGCCTCTTCTCGTGCCCTAATAGTTAACTGGGCAACTTCTAGCATTTTGTTGTACCACCATTATGTTGTTCTGGACAGATGGACATTAAGGGGCAGATTAACTAACGCCAGCGTTCAACTCCCAAAAAACATCACATTTTAGTGAAATAGCGTATTTGTAGCGCATTTGCGCCTGGTGAAGTGGTGGGATGGGTGCAAAGCTGATGCTGGCGAATATTCGCCCGTTAGTGAAGCTGCCCCTGAGTCTCAAACAGACCCAGTGTTTTTTTCTTCTGTCAGCTGGTAGCAAACAAAGAACCAACAAGTGTTTAAATATCCAAGGGAAATCTGAATGGCTCTCTGGTCTTTAAAATAAATAAAACAACATTTTGGATTTCTTTTCTGAGCTTCTGCAATGGATCAAGTGAAACTGTTTGTAACTTTTCTTTATATGTTTCAGAAGCAATAGCGTTTTTCCTTGGGAAAAGGAAATGCTTATTTTCTTTTCCTGAAACAATGTAGCCAGGCGTTGTGTTTCACCACTGAAGTCTGGCTTGTTTACAGTGTGCATCAGTGTGCATGGACATGGAAAAAAAGCCCCTTTTGGAATCTGTTCATTAACCAAACAACTTAAAGAACTAGTGTTATAGGTCACTGTGTGTTTGCTTCAATGACAGCATTAACCAATTTCCTGCCAAACTAGAAACAAAATACTGAAAATCTTTCCCTGAAAACCATTGTTACTGACTGTAAACAGCAAAGGAGTAGTTTTAGAACTTTAATTTTGCTTAAAGAAACAAAAGGTAGTTCTTAACAATGTTCCAATACACGTTTGTTAAAAATGATCAGTGCGTTAAAGATATGTGTGTAAGTGTAATTGTTACTGAAAAGTGGAGTTTGTTTATTCCTTTCTGCACTGCTTGTTCTGTCTCTAGAAACAATGTAGTGGGAGTCAACCTTGCATGCTTCTTCACAGGTCTGCTAAACAGCAGGCTCTAACTGTGTTGTTTCAAGTCAGATCCACCAGGGTGTAAAACAGAATGGGACGGATGCTGCTTTCAACTGAACTTACAGTCACAAATAACTTTATGCAAAATTTTAAATGAATGCCTTTCAAAAAGTTGCTTTAAAATACTTTCTTACAGCACTTTTTTATTTTAGGGGTTACTTCCCTGTTAAACATAAACACAGCGGGTACAAAGTGTTGCTTTTCATAAGTAAGCAAAATTACTGTAGTTAAGATAGTAGACAAAATAGCAAAAGGATTAAAAGATTGATTTCTATTTGAATTTTAAAGGCTATTGCGTTGTTCTCTCTGTGGGTAATGTGATGTTGTGAATCTAAATATTACAATCAGAGAGAGAGTAATGATTGAAATTTCTAACTCATGACTGTCAGTAGACACCAAGGTACATGCTGAACAAAAACACACATTTTCAATATGGTAGGGAGGGTGAAATTGCACAGGGTCACATTATTCTGGTTGTATGTGTGAATTAGATACCTGGCCGCTATCCCTGGCCTGCTCCATTGCTTATATTTGATTATTTGCCTTCATTGTTTAACTCTGAACCCACAACAGGAACTATTCAACTCAGTAAGTACAAATCCATTTTTTCTGTGAAACCCATACTTCCATGATATTTGGGTGGAATTGTGCAATATTTATTTATTTACTTATACTCTGTGGCAACTCTCAGCCTAATTTTACTTATATCTCAGTTGTTCTAAATTTTAGATTATAGCCTCCCTGAATTGCTATCCATGTGTAGAAGGCATTGCTGTTTTTATTATTATTTATTTACATAAATATAGTACTGTCCAGTTCATCTACTACATATGCATCCTGACATTATACATCTTTGTTATCGGACCCTATACCAGAGGAATGACATGGAGGAAAAGCTAGTATAAATTAGAAAGAAAAAGAAAGAAAGAAAGAAAGAAAAAGGCAAGTCTCTAGAATAGTAAACTATACAGAGACAGTCTACGATGTGCAGTATAAACCATCTCTATGCAATTCATGCTTAAGCTGAGTATCAGCATGTCCTAAGGTCTTTTTCTCTTCTACAAGATGTACAGTGTGTTCCTTTGGAACTAAACAGCTGGTTAATCTAGAATGGCAAAATGTTAAAAGCCATGAGTTACTGTGTAATGCAGATGCAAAAGGATGCAATTCTGGAAACTACAATATCGACACTATACAGGCAATGTTTCATAACAGGATAATAATTTCATTCTTTAAATATTGATTTCCATGCATAAAAGTGGGTTCCAGTAGGTTGCTAGTATCTGCAAGACACTTCCCTCCACTTCAATAAAGCAGCACACCTAGTGGCTAACAATGGATATGACTGCATTGCCAAGAGTTATAAAAATGCATTATCTTTCAGTGGCAATAGAAATGCACAAAAAGAATGTTCACTGTACACAAAAAGCTTCAGATTTTAGTAGTCACTATCTGTTCCAAAAAAAAATGTCACAAATATGAATCATAGGTATATGCAGTATAGTTTCCCTTTAATTTTCCGATTAACTGTGGGTTTATTCTAAGGATGCCCAACTAAGCATGGACATTTTCTAAATACTGGGGACACATTTGACCCAGGACTTTAGCTAGTGACAATAATGACTGTATTAAGCAATGCACCCGTGGTGAGTGAATGTCAAATTACATGTTTGCTGCCTCAATTAATACACAAAGAAAAAGCTGCGCTATGGGTGGAGCCAGCTGTCCAGTCACAAATGTGAGTGATTTGCCGAGTTCCATACTTTATACCGCATGTAAAAAGCTGCAGAGGAATGTGTGCTGTACAGTGTTTTGTTAAGGTGCTGAACACATCACATTTTGGCAGTGCTTTAAGCACAGTTTTAGCTTAATTGAAACCACAATTAGTGCCCCATAATTTAGTCAGTATGACTGAGCATTCTCATAGTGGGAAAGATAACAATTTTGCCATCTTGAACAAGAGACCATTTGCCAGCATATGTGCCTCCTTTTAAACCAGCGGTGAAATCTACTTTTTGTCACATGCTGGCAAACATACCAGTTCAGAAATGTCATCTAACCCCATGTCAAGAAGGTGATAATGATCCAGTCCTGGATTTACTCTAAATAAACACATAAAATAAGGTCCTAAAAATACCTGGAGTGGATTATTATCACTCTTATATAGGCATAGCTTGGGTCTTTGGCAATTTCACCAGCAAGAGCCCATATCTAATCTAGCAAATCACACCAGCCCTTACACCATCCTCTGATAAGGCAGCTTCATTCATACCTGCCTCCGTTTGCATAATAGTACAAAACAGTGTTTGCTTTGTGAAAGCACCTGCTATCCAACATCCTCACCAATCCAGCCTACATGGTAACACCCAAGCATAAATAAAACTTGTGTTTGCAACTTTGTGTATTTGCGAGGCCCTGTTTGCTTTCTAATCGTATATTTGTCTTGCTAGGCAAGGGAAGGGTTATCTGCATGAACAGATATTCATATTAAGAAACACTGTGCTTTAACTGTCGCCTATTATATGATCACTGTGCAAATGGAGAATGAAATTGTTTCAGTTCACCATTCCAGTCAGTACATGCTGTCACTTCTTCTTTGTCATGGGACAAATGGGGGGGGGGGGGGGGTTTAGAAAATGATAATAATTGAGTTTCAGGTGTTCATGTTGTTTTCCATGACATCTAACATACACAGTGTCATTGCTTATAAGTCCAGCTGTATATACCCACAAGTAGTGATCACTGAAAGTTTTTGCCAGGTTATGCAGCAAAGAATTGTCTATAGACTCCAATATTTAGTATGCTTTAAAAAATTGACTGTTTCACAAATTTTTCAGCAAAACTGAATACATTTTCCCATCAATACTCAGGAGAACCATACAGTAAAATAACGTGAACCCCCAAATTCTCTACCCTTAGTGCAAGCAAAAATGCTGTACTTTCCTCTGTCTGATACTAGGAACACATGCTGCACACCATGGTCTACAATAGTAAAATTATATCCTTGCACTGGTTCAACACCTTGCAACCCCCCCATTCCTGTATTATGGAACACAGAACAACAAGAATCTATTCTGAGTGCAAACACTTACTTAGCATAGTGAAATGCATTAAGAAATCATTGAATACAACCCACCATAATATATAGAAATATGGTTATGGTCGCACCAGACATGCCGATGGCAAAATGTATGAATGTGGATTTCCACTAAGTCTGTGGCAAAGTGAGTAGCAAAGAAACAACTTCTATAACAGCCAATAGGATGCTTTGATTAATGACAGTGTTCCATTACTCCATCTCCACTTTTACACCTCTTGCCTTTCCAGTATATTGCCATGGAGTAACAGACTAGGATGGACAGAATGCTGTACAAGTATGAGACCTGTTAACCAGAATGCTTGGGACCTGGGGTTTTCCAGATAATGGATCTTTTCGTAATTTTGGCTCTTCATACCTTAAGTTTACAAGAAAATCATGTAAGCATTAAATAAACCCAATAGGCTGACTTTGCTTCCAATAAGGATTCATTATATATTCGTTTGGATCCAGTACAAAGTTACTGTTTTATTATCATAGAGAAAGAGAAAATCATTTTAAAAAAAAAATGTGGCTTATTTTATAATAATCAAGTCTACGGGAGATGGCCTTTCTGTAATTCGGATCTTTCTGGATAACAGGTTTCCAGATAAAGGATCCAATACCTGTACAATATTCATATTATACAAGCCTATGCACTAGAATAACAATAATTTGATAACACGTGGTGGCCCAGTATGTGAAATGGTAAGATTCTTCCTACCTGTTGGTGGATTGATTCGTTCCCCACATTTTCTCTTTGCATATCAAATATTCATTCGTTATTGCATCATGATATCAAAGTGAGTATCACATTTAATTGCCCCTGGATGCCAGTCTTAGTATATCAAGGTTGTTTCCATCCAGCTGTTTTTATCTGCAACTAACAGGATCTTCAGACAACCAGTGGCTGTCTGAGAATGCCTGGAATTATATTACACAAGATTTGTATATCAGGAGTCAGACATGCCTGCCCAGTCCAAGGAGGACAAACTTGTGGCCAACTAGCTGTTTTTGGACTATAACTCTCAGCATGATGGGACTTCATTTCAATGGCAGCTGGAAGACAGCCTGTCTGAACCCCCCCCTTCCGCCTCGGCCCCAGTTTAAAAGAGTGCAGCTGCTCTTTATTTACAACCAGTGGGCTAATACTTTCTCCTGGCACACAGAGGTGTGAATGGCTGCAAACTGGTTTGGTTTTTGTTTCAAATCTCTGTAACCACAAACAAATGACTTTATGTCCTAGGGTCACTGAGTAGCAAAATGAGACCGCAAGCTAAGGAGCTATTTAGCGCATCACATTTATAATCTTGCTATAATATTCAGACCAACACATTGCGTGTAGCACATTGTATTACTCCACAATGCTCATTAATTGAACGCACTACTCCTAGAGAAGTGATAAAAAAAAATGACATGTCAAAAATGTCATTACTGTGAGCAGTTGGTACTGGATACCAGTCTACCACTGCCAAGGTTTCGCTTAGCTTGGCAGTGTATCTTCCCGGCAACAGCAAGACTTCAACGGAACACATTGCAGTGCATATTTAAAAATGACATCTTATTATTTTTTTTATTTGCATGCCTTTCCCAATCAATGCCACTTGGGAATCAGCACAATCTCTGCTCATCATTCACTTTAATAATCCAATTTTAGAATTCTTTGTCCCCCCCCCCCCCCAGAAAAAAAAACTTCAGCACCATTGCGCTACAGCATGAGAATTTACACCAATGTGATATTGGCTCTGGTATTCAGCTAGAAATGGGAAGGAGGGTGTATCGTAATAGATGTGTATCTCACACATCATTTGCACTGAAAAAAAAAATGGAATGCCAGATATTAATATTTAAGGGAAAATATAATCAGGCAATGGAAAGCAATTTCAAAAGTGCTGCATGCGTGCTTTTATTTTAACCTCTTGTGTGGTGTATGCGATGTTGGTCACAGATACAGCGGTTTGAGCGGTGTATTGTGCTGCTTTCTAACACAGAAAAGAGTTGGGAGACAAAGCCAAAATAGAAAGGTCAAAGCAGGCATAGGATAAGGCCAGGTCTGATTTATAAAGATGCCTGTCATTCATCACAACATAAGGAAGAGACATATTCACATGGCAAATCCAAGCACTTTATAAAATACAAAAAGCATTTTTAGCCCATAATGATACAAATATATGTGGGAGGTTCAGCCTCTCATTTAACCTATTTATCTTCCAGTCCAATTTAATTACTACCTCTGCTTCCATCTTTCCCTGTAGAGATATGCATATATGTATTATTAACTATTCAGTTGCTGAGGGGTTGATCTGGGAGACTGGCATGCATCTTCCGACTAATGCAATGTACCTTGTAATGGGGGCAGTCATGCCATTTCTCATGAGCTTATGGGCATGTTTGGGTTTTAACCATTTAATAATGATGGTCATCATTAAGCAGAGAGGTTTCAGAGAAACCATTCATTCATATAATGTATATGTTAATATTGCATACTTCTGTGCCTGTGTGTTTTAATTGTAATTGAAATATGACATTCATAAGCTAATTACCATTGTGGTTGTAATGGTGATGACATGTATTATTGCTCCATATTATTTATGGGAAGGTGCAGTGCATTGTTCCCCACAATCCAGAAGGAAAGTGTCACCATTTGCTAGGAATCCAAGTCAAGATGCCTGGCTGTGATGTGAGAGGGGTTAATTTAACTCGTAGCCCATGGGCATGTCCCAGAGCTCCCCCAGCACTACTGATCCTCACTGGCAGATCTGCTGATGAAGCTCAGGACAAGCAAGTTCCTCATGATCTCAGCCAAAAATCTCCAAGCACCACATGGGGGCTTTTCCCCTGCAGAGACTGGAGGAGGAAAACCAAGGTGTGATAGTAGGGGGCAGACAGCTAAGACTTGGGGGTTCTACCTGGCAGGTCTGGTTACAAAAATCTAAGAGGAGCAACAGCGTTTGCGATGGTGTAGCTGCCATTGCGATCTCCAGTGCCAACCCTCACCACCAGCATGCCTCACCTCATTCTGCCTGTGCCAACGCTTCACTCTGCCACTGCTGGTGTAATCCACATGGGTTTGGGAGAGCCACACGGCTTATCTGTATTCCTAAAGTATCTTGCTGGGGTGAGTTATGCACGGGCTGCCCCAATGTCGCACGTATCTAGAGGCACTGAATCCGCTCTGCTCCTTTCTGGTCAATGCAGCCAGTGCCCGAGCCTTCCTCTCCCTCTGCTAAGCCTTAGGGTGCCATTGTGCCACTATAAGTGCAGCCTGTGTAGATGCTTCTCTCCTCTCTTGTGTGTCCTCTCCTGTCTCCGCTTCCCAGGCAGCTGAGAGCTTCCAGTAGCTGTTTCTCGCTTTCACATGCAGCCGGAGAAACACCCCCTTCCACACACTCACACACACTCGCGCACACACAGCTTCAGCAGTCACTCTGCTTGCCAGAGCCTGCCTCCTGATCTCGCCGTCATTAGTATACTGTCACAGGGCAGCTTAACCCCCTGCCTGCCACAGCCTGCCTTCCTCTCTCATTCGAATTAACATACTCTCTCAGGGCAGCTTAACCCCCTGCCTGCCGCAGCCTGCCTTCCTCTCTCAATCGAATTAACATACTCTTTCACGGCAGCTTAACTCTCTGCCTGCCACAGCCTACCTACCTTCTTTCTCCGTGTAATACATGTAGTCAAAGAGAGCTAAACCTCACTGCCTGCCACAGCATGCCCCTTTCTTTGCACGTCATTGGCATATAGCTGAACCCCTTGCTGCCAGAACCCACCTTTCTCTCTATTTGTCCGCGGCGCTACTTGCAGGCAAAAGGGATCTTACCTGCTGCCTGCAACAGCATTCCTCTTTCTCTAAACGTTATTGGCATTATTAACTTAAACCCTGCCTGCCAGAACCCACCTTTCTCTCTATTTGTCCGCGGCGCTACTTGCAGGAAAAAAGGGATCTTACCTGCTGCCTGCAACAGCATTCCTCTTTCTCTAAACGTTATTGGCATTATTAACTTAAACCCTGCCTGCCAGAACCCACCTTTCTCTCTATTTGTCCGCTACATGTTGGCATAGGGGAGCTTACCAGCTGCCTGCCACAGAATGCCCCTTTCTGTGCACGTTATTAGCATATAGCTTAACCCCTACCTGCCAAAGCCTACCTTTCTCTCTGTCAGCTACATGTAGGCATAGGGAAGCTTACCCACTGCCTGCCAGGCTGCCACTGCATTGCTCTTTCTTTGCACATTATTGGCATATAGCTTAACCCATGACGGCCAGAACCTACCTTTCTCTCTTCTTGTCATCTCCATGTAGGACAAATGGAACTTACCTGCTGACTGCCACAGCATGCCTCTTTCTCTACACATTATTGGCATATAGCTTAACCCCTGCCTGCCAAAGCCTGTCTTCTTCTCAATACTTGTCAAAGGCATGCAGTTACAGAGCAGCTTTACCCCATGCCTACCAGAGCTTTCCTTTCTTCATATTATTGGCATAATGCTTAACCCACTGCTTGCCAAAGCTTGGCTTCTTCTATCATTCTCCAAAATTAATGTAAAATAGTAATTAGGATCACTATATCTTCGACCTACTAGCAAAATATTTAAAGAACTAAAGCTTCAAAAATAATATGTAGCATTTCTTGTCTGCTTCTGCTTCATGTGCAGGGTAGGAGTGGGTTGGCAGGACACTGAGAAAAAACCCCGTGGGTCTAAGTTATCATGGGTCCAGGATTCTCGGCCAGGCCAAAGTAACCACAATGTTTCAACAGTAAAGATTTTTGCTTCCAAAGATATCCTAAGTCAGGCGATGCCCAAAAGCTAGATTGGGATCTCCCAGCAGACCTCTAGCTGCTGATCAGTAGATCTCAAGACACTGTCAACAAACAGCTTGTCTAAATCACCCTCCTATGTTATGCTTTTCATTCAGCTATTTATTATGTTAAAGGGATACTGTCATGGAAAAACATGTTTTTTTTTTTTCAAAAAGCATCAGTTAGTAGTGCTGCTCCAGTAGACTTCTGCACTGAAATCCGTTTCTTGAAAGAGCAAACAGATTTTTTTTATATTCAATTTTGAAATCTGACATGGGGCTATTTTGTCAATTTCCCAGCTGACCCTTGTCATGTGACTTGTGCCAGCACTTTAGGATGGATCTGCTTTCTGGCAGGCTGTTGTTTTTCCTTCTCAATGTAACTGAAGGAGTCTCAGTGGGACATGGGTTTTTACTATTGAGTGCTGTTCTTAGATCTACTAGGCAGCTGGTATCTGGTTACCTTCCCATTGTTCTATTGTTAGGCTGCTGGGGGGAGGGAGGGGTGATATCACTGCAACTTGCAGTACATCAGTAAAGAGTGACTAAAGTTTATCAGAGCACAAGTCACATGACTTGGGGCAGCTGGGAAATTGACAATATGTCTAGTCCCATGTCAGATTTCAAAATGAAATATAAAAAAAAATTAGTTTGCTCTTTTGAGAAATGGATTTCAGTGCATAAATCTGCTGGAGCAGCACTATTAACTGATGCATTTTGAAAGCAATACTTTCCCATGACAGTATCCCTTTGAGGTTACATAAGAAATAGTTGTTTGTTAAATAAAGCATCATAAATGCTCTCATAAATCAATGTACTATATATGTAATATTTTGCATGGAACAGAATGCTAACCATACTTTTATGGATGTAGATCATAATGGGACAACATCACTAAAATTAACCATTAGTAAAGTATGTGCACTCCAAGTAGTCCCCCAACCTACTTCTCAGAGCATGCTCAGCATGTGCAGAGCCACTGCCACTCACAAAATGACCTAACTCAATCCAAGATGGTGTACAACTTTTAAGGCATGGATAGTTACTATTACAAGGATCCTGAACCTTTAAGCAGCTGCTGTAAGTTCTTTTTTAAGAGGTTCAAATGTTAAAAATGCAATAGGTTTGTTTGCATAAATGCTAGCTTATTATTACAGAGAAAAAATAAAATAATTGTTGAAAAATGGAAAATGAAATTGTAATTTTATGATGATGTACATGATGCAGTGCTGTTCAGAGTAAAGGTTGCTCGGCCAAAATGGAAAATGATTCATATGAATTTGAATACCGGTTATTTCTATCTTACAATGCAAATCTTCATATTAGTTTTACACATAGTATGCATAATGCAGATCATTCACTCATTAGAACTGAAAGCATATTCATTACAATGGCAACACATGTGCCTGTTTGTCACCAAGCAGCTGTGTGGCAAGGATGGCAGCTATACAGGGAGTGAGAGGCATGGCAGGTGGTAAGTGCGGTGCAGGGCAGACAATAGAGCAATGTGCTCCTTTCTTAATTCCATGCCTGTGCTAAAGTTAGGCCATCATGCATTCTGGTAAACTGCACCTTTACCTGCATAATTTGAAGCCATAGCCTGGCCAGACATCAGCAGAATCCTGTATCTATAACAGCATTAATCTGAAAATTAAAGGAACAGTTCAGGGTAAAAATAAAAACAGGGTAAATAGATAGGCTGTGCAAAATAAATAAATGTTTCTAATATACAGTAGTTAGTTAGCCAAAAATGTAATTTATAAAGGCTGGAGTGGCTGGATGTGTAACATAACAGAATACAACACAACATCCTGCTTTTCAGCTCCCTAAATCTGAGTCAGCAACTTGAAGGGGGTCACATGGGACATAACTGTTCAGTAAATTTGCAATTGATCCTCAGCATTCAGCTCAGATTCAAAAGCAACAGTTATGGCCTGTGTGGCCCTCCCTCAATTCACTGATTGGTTACTGCCTGGTAACCAGGGTAACTAGTTCATGTAAACAAAAGAGAGCTGAAAAGCAAGAAGTAGTGTTCTGTTCTGTTATGTTAGACTTGCAGTCACTCCAGTCTTTATACATTACATTTTGCCTAACTAACTACAGTATATTGAAAACATTTTTTATTTTGCACAGCCTATCTATTTACCCAGTTTTTACTTTTATACTGAACAATTCCTTTAAGGGATAGTAATAACAGAAAACTGATATTGCCTTATATTTACATAAAATTGTCACTGTTGTCCGGTATGAAAATTATGCATAAAAAGTATATTTAGGGGGTTATGTATCAAAGTCTCAATGCCAATAACTTGAAAAAAATGTTTTTACTATAAAATCTGAATTTTTTGTAAAATAAACTTTAGTAAACCCTGAGGCTGCATAAAATCAGAATCCAAAACTCTGACATCTCAGACCTGCCGAGGTTGTATATAAGTCGGTGGGAGAGGTTCCCATCCTATTTGGCAGTTTCTGTGTCTGCGCTGAAAATAGCCCGAAAATCCAACTATTTCTGACTTTTTCTGGCAAAACTCAGAATTTTGGCCTTTTCCTGAAAAAATTCCGGAAAAAAAACTCAGATTTTTTCTACTATTTTTTGAGTTTTTCCCAGAAGAAGTTAATGCATGCTTTGTTAATAATAAGGTCAAATTATGGATTCTAGTTTGGTAGGGCTTTTTTAATTTAAATGCTAAGAAAAATTCTGATAAATAAAGCCACCATGTTTACATAATTTTCTTTGGGCTTTCAGAATATGAGCATATGTATTCTCCAAAGCTCCAATAAACATAATGGCCCGGCTGAATTTGGGGTATGCTACAGATAAAATAGATATCTTTACAAATTAGAGATCATAAGCACATAAAAATAACCAAGACATCACAGCAGGGACAATATCTCTGCTTTTGAAACTAGAGAAACTTGCTCAGATTCTGGTCCTGTCTAATTGTCACACTGACAGTTCATGTCCCTGAAAGCCAGTAGCCCACCTGATGGAAATAAACATCTTCTGGCATGCAGCTTGTCTCCTTAATCTCAGTCTGAGCAGGGATCTTTACAACAGTGGAGGTCAAGTCAGACTCTGTATTGTCATGTCACTAGATGAACCAAAACTGCTTTGCTTTTCTGAAGTCATCCAAAAGCACAGTATCCCAGCCATTATCACTGTGATAACCATAGTGTGAATTAGTCGCAGAAAGGAGGCATAGAGACTATCTGGAATGCACATACCACATGTGGTTCCATAGCTTGTATTCCAGGGCAAAATTCAGAGGAAGTCAGAGGAAGGAATTGCATGTATTTTATCAAGCCATTGTTGTGAAGAATAACAGCAACAACTTTTTATGACTCTCCTTTCAGTATTTCACCTAGTCATGCTATTGTCAAAAAGGAATGCTTGAATATATATGCAGTCTATGTTGAATATATCTTATAGCTTGATTTTTCTGCATTGTTGCAATGATTCAGTTTTAACCAATTAGATCATTGCCTTCCCTTAGTCTTACATGTACATTGTCTTTTTGTCTATCCACAATTTCACTGCTAGCCTTCATCTTATAGGCATTCATTGACCAGTAATGCAAACATTAAAATGTTTTCACCAAAATGTCTATAAATACACTCACCAGAGCACCATATTTTCCAAATGTATTTTTGTCAGCAAGTTCTGACCTGAATTAATTCTGTCAGTCACAGAATTTGTTTTCTGGGTGCAACCATGAACACTTTTATTTTTTTAGCAACTTTTATTTTATCAGTCACCCCTTTAACCTTTTCACCAGTCAGCAGGCATGCATCTCATTAATGCACAATGCTCTGTGCCAGTCGCTGTCACGTTTTTTGTCCTTTGTTACTCACTTATCTATTCAGTGATCATTTACTATCATTTCAAGCTAATACATTTTGTATGGGGAGAAATGTTGACCTCAAAGCAGAACACAATTAAATAACCAGCCCAGGGGTGACTGCATGAGAGCTTTTTATAGCTCAGGAAATGAAAGTATGCATTACTGTGAGAGTTCATCGTGACCAGGGCAACTAGAAATGAATGGGCCTCCAAAGCTAAATCTTTTTCTAGCGCCCTATACTTTATGAGAAGATGGGTGTCATTATGTATATTGAACATCTATTGACACCCGATCATTTTCTGAAGTTTGGCCAAGCATAATGCAAGCATGTAGTCTGAAAATCATGCAGTTGACAGCTGTGTCGGTGTGACATCTAAGAACACACAATGGTGGCACCACTAGGATTACTTGCCTCATAGCTAATCCAGACCAGCATCCTTAGGTAAAATTATTTATCATATATAATTATTTATATAATTACTTGCATACATAAATTAAAACTGAGCAACACACCGGAACCTTACAAAGTTTTATTTATTTATTCTCCTCTACAGGTCTGGACTGGGAGTCAAAATAGGCCCTGGAATTTCAAGTACACAGAGGCCCAACCAGCCTCTTACCAGCCCACTCCACAGCGACTGTCTATGGCACATTACAGTAGCCCCTCTGGCATTTGCCAGAACTCACAGATTGCTAGTTTTGGCCCGCTCCTCTATAAACCTAGGTCTTATGACCCTACCAGAGTTAGATAAGGACAGTGGCGGGCTTCGGAGGCATAAATGAACTTCTGAAGGCTAACAGAAGGACATGTTTTTTGCCAACTGATAAAAATCCCATGACACCTCCCACCCCTTGTCACAGAGAGAGGAGGAACAAGGGTCCAGCTATTGGGTGGTCACAGCTTTGACCCAAAATTAGACATATTGCTTCAGTATTGTAATTACTCACATAATTTAGAACAAAATAAATACTGGCTACAGTACAGGTTGTTTTATTTTTATGTAAGATGCACAAGTACATGATTTCAGTATGTCTTTGGTCTGGTCATAGTGGGAATGTGAATGGTTGCTGCAGGTGAGCATATCTAAAGGACGCTGTCAATGTGAAGCAGTTAAAGCCAACTGGGATAGGTGGGTACTGTAGTGTACAAACCTATTATTGTCATGTCAAGGACAAGGCAAAGTGGGTAAAGTCAAAAGCCTAAGATTTCTATAACAAGCAACAGGGGGCTGATGAGGGTGTTTCTCTCACTCTTGTGTTATTCTTGAAGCAAAAGCACGTAACTCGCACAACCAGATGTCTCTTGTTGAAATGACTCCTAATTATACAAAGAGAAGAAACACCGCAGCTATAGAAGACTGTCCATCACCACGATTATAGGCCCCAACTCTGCAGCTGTGTTGGACTTTCTGAGAACCTATTTATATTCAGAGCAGGGATCTGCCAGTGTTAGAATGGACAAAGCAGCACTAATGTGAAAGTAGCAGTTCTGGTTCTACAATGAAGTCCATAATATGTTTATAAGAACAGTAATAAACATAACTCTTAAGTAGTAATAGCTTTGTGGCCAAACATTGCTGTAACATTCAGTGGTCACGGTAAAGGTTTAAGTAGAAAGAAGAAAATTAAATTCCCATATTTATGTGATATAAATTTCCATGTTAAGGGAAATGGAAATTTGGGTTGTATTAAGTCCCCCAACAACTGAACATCCATTTTCTCTTCCATAACCTTTGAAGTCCCATAGTTTTGGTCCTTGTAGTATGCCTTCCTTTGTATGTTGAAAGGCTGAAGCCAAGTTTTTTTGTGGTTACCATAGGAATGTGGTGGTGGATAAAGAGGGATCCCATGATCTGCAGGTGAATAGAAAACAATGAAAGTGAAAAGAAGAGGGATGGGTTCCTCACAATGCTGCTTTGTAATGGGGGCATGGGGCCAATAGATTGATTAGAAACAAATTTACCCATGGATGGTTTATTACACTAAATAACGTCTATGCATAAAAAAACCTTAAAACACTTTTTAAAATCCCACAAGAATAGAGAGAAAATGGCATCTCTAGGCTGCAGTATGAATGTCTACTATGATAGTCATCATTCCACAGTTAACAAATGGTAAAGGAAAACAAATGTTTAAGGGTCTCTAATGCCCATGAATAGGTAGTCTTTTCTGATTTATTAAGCTAAAAACACAAGCAGTACAATCTACATTTTTGCAATATAAATAGTACCATATAATCATATAATTTTCAAGAAACAGGGGTATATTTAAAGCTAAATTTAAATCTACAGTCAACAAGTAACTAATAATTTAGTTCAGATCATAGTAACAAATGTAAAAAGAGCGAATAACTTTCTATAATGTATCTATAATATAAAAGATTTACGGAGCGCACACCATTTGCCCAAAGATCAAAGCCTGGGTGCCGGTCTAGTAATATTTAAACAACAAGAGCAGGTTGATGGCACACCACCAACATCTTGACAACAAAGTATGCTTGAAAAAAATGGAGGTTTATTAGACCAACTTTTCAGTTCCTCACAGGAACTTTCGTCAGGGAAAAGAACTGAAACCTCCATTTTTTTCAAGCATACTTTGTTGTCAAGACGTCCGTGGTGTGCAGTGAACCCGCACTTGTTATCTATAATATAATATATATATTTCTGTACAATTCATCCACTGTTTGGGACCACCACTGGGGGAGGCAAACTTTCACCTATCTGTCCAGTCAGCATACAGACCCTAAGTATGTATATTATATGATTCTGGTACATGGGCGTGGCCAGACAGCATTGTTTTATTAGTTCATGATGCAAACTGTTAGATCTGACAGGACATGAGAAGGTTCTTTGGCTTCTCTCACTTCTTCCTGTGCCTTTGCATCATGCACCCATTGATCATCTGCATCAGTAAATCGAAATCTCAGTTTAAACAGAAACACTGCAATGCACTAGGATTGCTGCTTAGTCTGTCAAAAGTGCAATCCTGAGGTATCATTCATGCCTTGCCAACAGCTCAAGCAAATATGGGCATACTGTATATGACACAAAAAGAGGCCCTGCACATTGGAACAGATAGCAAACACATTATAATTAAAAAAAAATGCCCATTTGTTTCCTTGTATTGGATTACTGGTCCTTTATTACAGTAGTGCCAGAAGAGAATATTAATTAATGATCTATTTTGAGAGGACATGTTAAATGGGGCCATTTGATACCTTTATAATGTGTTAAAGTAGAGAGAACATGTTATTTATAGAGATTAAGAGAAGTTACCCTGCAGTGATATCACTGTAACACTTGTTAATCCATTTGTTCTCTTCATTTATGGAAATTCCTGTTCTTTTTCTGAGGGAGTGGTGAAAAAACTCTTCTGGGCACTCCTTTTATATTCCAAGGTTTTAAGGGGAGTCATCTTTCTTTTACACATACATTAGTTCACCTGGTAGATTTTCACTGTGGACTGGGGTGTTTTTGCTGAAAAGAAATGTAGAATGTATGCGGACAATGGGGCAATTCCTAATTAAGGTTAATATTACATTAGTTACACATTATTAATTGTACATATAACTGTTGTTGAAAGCAGTGTCTGTCCTTTTATTATTCTGATGTGGTTTTTTTCTACTGAAAAGAAGCCACCTGCTTAACAGACCTGCAAAGGAGCTTGAAAGGCAGATTTTTGCTACATTGGTTTAAGCAGTAGAACCAGCAGCATAGGAAGGAAGAAATAAATACAGTTTTTAGTGTGGATTATATTTAAAAACAAATAATTTCAATGGTGTGTTTTTTGAAAGTTGCTTAGTTTTTTTATTCTCTTATCATGCTAAATTTATTTTTGGGTCTACATCCCTATCAAACAATTTTACTCCATTAATCTACCTTAGACCACTTCTACTGTATTTCTACTTTATATCCACTTCTATCTCATCTTAGTGTATAAGATTTAACAGGCAACAGCAGAATGGATTCTCCCTCTGGACAAACTGAATTGGGCCTGTGCTGGCTGTCAGATTCTGACCCAAAAATGGTAGGAGTGGACTTGTACTTCAGTTTAGGAATAATACTCACCCCCAATATTAACTGACTGGGGTAAAAAGAGCTACAAAATTTTGGTGTAATAGGTTGCTATTGATTAAATACACTGTTGTTTGGTTATAGGAGATGATCTCCAAACATATAAACCATTACTGGCCTTTTGAGAGCTCAGTTAGTTTAAATTATTAGCCACTGGGTAACAGAAACTGTTGTATATCCACACTGCTGATATTTGTTCAATGCTTTTCTTATCCCCCCTGTAAAATGGTTTAAACTATAAATAAAGTACATATAAGGATATAAAACAGTTTAGGTGCAGTACACAGGCTTTGCATGAAACTGACTGGAACATGTTTGTAAGATGGGGCCTCATGTCCAACTTCCTCTTAAATCCACTTGACTGGTCTGCCAGATAAATGAGAAGATTTGTGCAGTTTGCTCCCTTTTTTGGTCATACCATACTTTAAATGTTTTGGTCAGACAAGCAGATTTCAAGGAATTTACCCAACGGGTGGCCAGCTTTAGGCTCAATTCATACTGCGGATGTTTTATTTTGTGTATCTACCTTGCAAATTGGATGCTTCTGTGTGAGAACTGGATAGGTTTGTTCCCAGATTGTGATGCAATCCAGTTTCAGTTGCCATACAAAGTTACAGCATGCCTCTCAGGACCGCATCCAGATTCACTTCCCTGAAACCGCAGCACTTTGTTCTCATGAACATCAATATATATCTTTTAAAGGGTATAGCAACCCCACACTGTTTTTTTAATAATATAAAAGAAACTTAATTCTAATAGACTTTGCAACAGACACTTAATTAAACAATGATTAATGGCTTTGAAATTAGTCTTAAATCTTAATATGCCTGCAACTGAAAGCAGTATATTTAAAAGTCACAACCAGCAGTGTAGAGATTGTAAACAGATACCACTAAAACCTACTAAAATACTTCTTTTTCCAAAGTCGCCCGAAGTTGTCTCACAAGAAAACTTTGGGCGACTTTGCAAAACAAAGTGCTGCTTGTGCTTTAGCAGTGGCAACTTTCCATTGTTGCAGACGGGAAGGCAGTTCAGGGAGATTGTCACCCAGAAGAAGAGGCTATTAGTCGCCAGGCGACTAAATCTCCCCGAATCTGCCCATGTGTCACAAGCCTAAAGTTGTAAAAAAAACTAGGTGAGCTCATGTGTAGGGCATTATAGTATCTCTTTTTTTCTTTATTCAGATTCCTTGGACATTTGTAAGAAACAGTAGCCATTGCAAGTATTTGCACCAACATCTCTAATAAATACGTCTATACGAATGTACCTGCCCTATTTAAATTGACCTTAGAGAAAGAGGACTAACAAAGTTTCGCTAGGCAGAAGTGATTGCTAGCATAATATCACTTTGAAACATTCGCACTGCTGAAGTAACGCTAGCGAAAAGTTGCCATTGTTCATACCCCAGTACGCAACTTCGCATTTTTGTGAATTAGCGTAGTGGTAACAAATTTTCGTCTGGCGAAGTATCTGCCCCTATGTTGGAAATATTATGGTCCTAAGGAAAGATTGCCTGACTTTTGAAATGTTAGTCGGGAACCAGGCAATAACTTCATCTTTTGCCACTAACATTAGTGACTATACAAAAACAGATAATACTGATTGTTTGAACCAATGCAACTGCAAGCCATTGTATGAGGATACCTGTTCTGATTGTCCCATGCATCTAACAACAGTATATGCACACAGCATATTTAAGGCACAGGGTGCAGGGATTTTGGCTAGTAAAATGAAAAAGGAATATCTGCAGTCAAGTGTGCTCTCCCCGAGGAATGTGATCACTCTACAGCAGTGATCCCCAACCAGTAGCTCGTGAGCAACATGTTGCACTCCAACTCCTTGGATGTTGCCCCCAGTGGCCTCAAAGCAGGAGCTTCTTTTTGAATTCCAGGCTTGGAGGAAGGTTTTAGTTGTATAAGAACCATGTGTACTGCTAAACAGAGCCTCAATACAGGTTGCCAATCCACATAGGGGCTACCAAATGGCCAATCACAGCACTTATTTGGTACCCCAAGAACATTTTTCATGCTAGTGTTGCTCCCTCAACTCCTTTTTCTTCTGAATGTTGCTCATGGCCCCAAAAGGTTGGGGATCCCTGCTCTACAGTATATACAGAAGTTCAGGTATCTTATAGGGAATAAGCAGTGTCCCCAACAACCCAGCTGTTTCAACTTAAAAGGGATTTTCATTCACCCTTAAATAAAACATTGAAACAATTATGCTAATCCATAAAATGTATCTGTTTTTTTAACCCCCAAGGTACTTGGCATTGCTCAGTATAATTATTATTTTGAGCGTGACTGTACCCTTTACAAGATGAGTGGCCTGGCAACCTAGTGTATTGTTGGTAATTATATGATACATGACAGAGGAATGCTGCATTTCTTTGACTATTGTTTATGCGGGTCTGGATTCCTTTACATGTCCTCCCTTTTGGCTCTAGGGGTCCCTTATCAGTGCCCTTAGCTGTTCAACCAGTCTGTCCAGGATATAACAGCAGCCAGTTATGTATAGTTCCGCTCACAGTAAACTGACCATTGAAATCCTGTCAAGCCAGGTTTTCAAGGTGCTTGGAGGGAGTAGTCACTACTGAGGCCAAAGTAAATTAAGTGTGGAGGCTTTTCATGACAGGTCATTCCCTTGGGCTTGTCAGATGGATTCAGTTCTTCTCAGGGAAATTTATGGCAAAGCTATGGTGGGATCAAAAGGGTTATGTTAAAATCTTGAAGTAAACTAAATGTCTATCACAATAATATCTAACCATGTATATAAGAAAAAATATAGGCACACTGGTTTATATATACAATAAATTCAAATGTAATATGTGTTTGGTAGAATTTGAATATTATCTGGAAGATAGACACTTTCTATTTAATTATCACCCATTTCTTGAAGTAAACTAAATGTGTATCACAATAATATCTAACCATGTAGGTTAGAAATAATATAGGGACACTGGTTTATACATACAATAAATTAAAATGTAATATGTGTTTGGTAGAATTTGAATATTATCTGGAAGATAGACACTTTCTATTTAATTATCACCCATTTCTTGAAGTAAACTAAATGTGTATCACAATAATATCTAACCATGTAGTTTAGAAATAATATAGGGGCACTGGTTTATACATACAATAAATTCAAATGTAATATGTGTTTGGTAGAATTTGAATATTATCTGGAAGATAGACGCTTTCTATTTAATTATCACCCATTACGCTAGTAAAACGTGATTGAACCAAATTGCATGTATCATCACATTTGGATGTAATGCCAGCTGGCAAAATTTTGCTCACCTCCCCCATTGTGCAGGAATCAGCCTGCCTTTCATGACACTATTTCTCACATTTTCTAATGTTTATATATTTTTAACCAGATCAATTAATAGTGCATTAAAATACTAACCAACCCCCTGCACATGTTGTACTTGACACAGGGTGAAAAGTCATGGGTGAATCATGAATTTGTTTTCCTTAAAACCTTTGTTAAAACCTAATTGTGTGCAGTGTGTGTGTGTACTGTAATGGTTATAGGTACAATACAGGTATTTCTTTTATTGGTCATGCATCAATTAAAATGAATCTTTCTAAGTTGCTTTTAGTAGGGTGGAAGCTCCTTTTCTGAATGTTTTCATGTACTATATGTAGGCAGGGCTTGGCTCTACCTGTGGTTAATTGACTCATTACAACTTTCACAATTCATATGCTAACAAGGTCAACTGCAAAAAGAACAACAACACACTGTGTGAAAATATCTTTGCATATCACATCCGATCATATCTTTGTCATACATCACATCTCATATAGTCTACATCAGGGGTGTCCAACCTGCGGCCCATTATGGATATGAATGCGGCTCAGCTGGAAATGCTTGACTCCAGAGGAAACGTTATGTTGTAAAGGATACAGGAGTAGGAGGAGCAGGGACTTTGCCCATTGCCCATTTAATAGTGATAATAATGTCTATTTAATATCCAGGTGTCCCATATTCCAGTGTATAGCTCTATCTGGTTATCCAACTACTATTGTAGTTCTTTTCCTTGCATTTTCTTTACTTTTACAATCATGTATGGTCCCAGATAATTTTTCTTTTTCCAGTGTGGCCCAGGGAAGCCAAAAGGTTGGACACCCCTGGTCTACATTCTTTGTATTATTACATTATTTATTATTATGTAGTATATCCTATAACTGTTGGCTACACACTATAATTATATAACCAATAGTTATATGATATGTTACAAAGTTATAAATACCCTCTAGAGCCACTATACATTTAATATGTGAGATGTGAGGCATGCCTCCTACTTTGGTGAGCATTACCTTCCATAAATAATTTATCAAATGACACATTTAATTTGAAATACAGGGTCAATTTTTGCAAAATATGGTTAGGTGTTCATACCTGTATGCTAACTGGTGCTATTTAAATAAATGTATGCACTCACAACATACATACAACAAGCCTGTGTGTGTGCATGCGCTTAAACTTCACTCAAAATATTGATTGTATTAATCATTGCAAAGTATGGAAAGGCAAGCAGAAGAATCTGGACTAATGATCCACACACACACACACACACACACATATATATACTGTATATATATATATATATATATATGCAATTATGCATATATGCATTTTCTTGTGTTTCTCGCTAATTTGCACAGTGTTAATATATTAGCCCCAACTATTGTCTATGAAAGACAATTGTGCATGTTAGTGCCCCCAAACAAGACCCACCTACCAACACCCATTTTAGTGTTTCACATTTAAGAGAAGTGGCTACAGCATTTTGATACCCAGGCCTGGATTTGTGGAAAGGCCACATAGACCCGGTTCAGGCGGCTGGATTCGAAGTCAGGAAACAGGCGTAGGTCAAGATCAGGAAATGCAGAACAAAAACACACCCAGGAACACTAAGTAGTGGAACCTATAATCGGGCAATGAGCGTAGGCAACTGGCGTCCTTTAAAGATAGTCTTTGGTGGCAAAAAATGTGCGTGATGACATCGCGCATCACACGCTGACGTTACGCGTTGGCGCAGCACGTTTTGACGCCAGCGTCAACCCTGTATTCGGTTTGACGTGCTGGCATCGAAGTTGACGCACCTGCGTCAAGCGTCTACGAGAGGTAACGGATGCCCCAGGGCACCGTCACCCTTGTTGTAGAAGAGTGTTCCTTACATGAGAAAAAAAAACTTTTTATAAATTGGTTTTACACAACTGATATATTATTTCAGGTAGGGTATTTTATTTTTTGCAGGGCCTGCAAAAAATAAACTCTATTCTCGGCAAGAGAGGATGGCTGTAGCAGACACAGTTAATAAAAATCAAGACTACAACAAAAAATATGAGAGAAAACTATAGACTATAATGTTACTGGACCATTAAACATTTAGATTATTGATCTCTAACTTGTGACTCTTTAGCTTCCAGCGCCTCAAAATTGTAACAAGAACAGCTCATTCAAAAGACAGTCATTTCATGAAGATAACTGCTCTAAACTGTAAGCTTTCATGAGCAGGGTCCCACACTGTACAGTGAAGTGCAAATGAAAGTTGCTTGTACATTTTGTACACAATAACAATTACTGTCCACTGTACCTGGTCTAAAATTACCTCTATCTACAAATGTTTGCTGAGCACAGCACAGACCTTTGCTAGAATCCCATCAAATATAACAGAACACAACTGAGGGAAGGGCATAGCATGTAGCAACGCAGAGAGTATAGCATGGAAGGATAAATATGTCAGTAGGGGGATTATGGAATTAAATAAGATTCAGACGTGGGAGAGGGGATTGCACTATACAGAAATGATTTAGACTTAAAAAGCTTCCCTTCTGCAACAAAGCATCTGTTCTTTATGTCTGCTTGCCTGTATAAAGCACACACCAATTGAAAAGCTTGGAGGTCACAGAACCTGCATATAATAATCAGAGATTGAGAATAAACCTTTTTATTACTTATGCTCTTCCTGGTACATGACTGGGCTCTTACTTGTAATGCAAGTTAGCTAGCAATAAAAGACAATGCTTTAATATGTACAGGATTAGTGATAATGAGCAAATAACATGCAAGCAGGTGTCTGAGTATATTCCACACAGAAATAATATTTTCAATTGAAAGTTTGACTGTATTATGTTTGTATTACAGGTATTGGATCTGTAATAGCTGGGGGTTTTCCAGATAAGGGATCTTTCTGAAATATGGAGCAAAATTACTTCTTGTACTTACTTTTTTTAAAAAAATGTATACATTGTATATATATATATATATATATATATAATAAAATGTATAAATGTATATCACTAATATTTTTAAATAATACTAAATTCGTGTGAAGGATTCGACATTCGATCAAATTTGATCGAATTCCGATGGTACGATTTTATCGAATATTTGAATATGCAAATTTGGCCACTTCAATCATCGAATATGCACAATTTGATCGTATGGAATAGATCGAATGATCAAATATTCGATCAGTCGACCATTCGATGATCTAGGTATTTCCCCTTTAAAATTTTCTTCGACTGATTGAACCTACCGAATTGCAATAGAAGCCTATGGGAACCCCCCATAGGCTTCTTTTATAGGTTTTATGTTCCAATACCAATCGTACGATCGAACGCTTCAATCGTTCAATTCGTACGATTTTTTTTCGGAAAATTGGTAACTTTTTTATGAATTTTTTCGTAAAATCGTTCGATCATACGATTTTATCGAGAAATCGACTAGCGGCCAAAAACCATCGAATTTTACTACGATTTTATCGAATTTTCATTCAAAAATCAAAGAAGGGTCAAATTCGAGGGCAAATAACCCTTGAGAATTCGATCCTTAGTAATTCTGCCCCTAAATGTACTGTATATACTATGTTATACTACTAGGCTTTAACTGAGAATTAAATTCCTTTTTTTATCATTAATAATGCAATTTCTTGCAAGAATAAGGTGATGCGGTCACATTATTTTTGTTGACTGCTTTAAATTGCAAACAATCTCTATATTCAGTGTTTCTGTGTCAAGTATGAAAAATAAGATGTTCTGTGTCTACTGACCTATAATGAAATTTAGCCTGGAGAAAAGACTCGCATAAGTAGGACGAATCACAGTTGAAAAATATTGCCCTCTAGTGGGAGCGAGAGGAAACTAGCAATTCAGAGAAAGTCTTGCAGAGAAGTGGTTTTATTTGTATTGTTCATTCTGTAATAGGTGTCTCTACGGAATAATATAAAACCTTTTAGGAAGATCACATGAAATGAATAATAAATTGCCAACATGAATGATCCTGCTACTAACTTTAAGAATTCTTGCCAAATTTCAGATCTTCTGTTTTTCAGTTCTTCTCAATAGCTCAGCATGTATGTAACTCATTTAAGGATGTCGGTTTGGTTTGCTAGGCCTCTTGTGGCCCTATTTCAAATACAATGGCATAGGTTCTTTTGCTCTGTGTACTCACAATACTTTGCTCTAGAAATCACTGCTAGCAGAATGTTATATTGTCAAACTTACCTTTACATCAGTGCCCCTTTGGGATAATGTAATAACAGATACCTGTTTAGGTAGGTTTAAAAAATAAAAACTGCAAATCAAAAGGTCCAATTTACCGGCTGACCGTTTTTCTCTACTTGCACGCCTTTTGACACCCATATTCCTAACCAGAGATAATACACGTCTAGATCTCCAGCAGCTGAGCAGCAAATCGTGCAGCCTACTGAGACAAACATTGTTTTTAGGTCAGACATCTGCTTGTATTTCCCTGATCAGAAACAGACAGTACAAATATAGATGTTCCTTTGTAATAAAGCTTGAGGGGTCTCCATAATGAAAATAATACAGGTATGGGATCACTTATCTGGAAACCTGATCTCCAGAAAATGACGGTCAGGCCATCTCCCTTTTTCTCTATAAAAAATAAAAAAGTACCTTGTACCTTGATCTTAACTGAACTGCACAAATTATTGGGTTTATTTAAAGTTGAGATATTTTTAGTAGACAAGGCATGGCGCTCCAAATTACAGATAGACTTCTTATCTGGAAAGCAATAAAGAATGATCCTGGAGAACCATGGAAGTCAGATCTTATCTGGATCTTATCTGGAAAGCCTCAGGTCCCAGGCGTTCTGGATAATAGATTGCATACTCGAATACTTTACTGTTACCTTCTATAAGGAAACAATCACAAACAGTGATGGGCGAATCTCCCGAGATTCGCTTCGCCGAAAAAAATCTCCCAAGGCACGCTTTTGACGCGCGACTCGTTTTTCCGGCGAAATTTCGCCAAGCCAAATAAATTTCGTCCCATGCGAATAAATTCGCCCATCACTAATCACAAAGACTATTTGTGGAAAGTTATTATAAAGGTATACTCAAAAAAAATTGCATAACACTATTTTACCCCATTTGATCTTACTGACCTTCAAGCTGGGAGAGCAAATAGGAATTCCTCCATAAATAGAAATGTATTTTCTTTATACAGACATCCTGATTTCATAGATTGAAAGGAAATCATTTAGTCTGTTTCAGATAGCAGGGTCCATCTCCCTACCCCCAAAGGCTCATAGAGGTATTAAGTCTCACCCTTTCCTTGTTCCACTTTATAAGCTGGTTTTGCTTCTAATAAGGATTAATGTCTTAGTTTGGATCAAGTAGATTGTACTGGTTTATTATTATAGAGAAAAAGGAAATCATTTTTAAAAATCTTGTTGTACGGGGCCCCGTGATTTCTAATGGCAGGCCTGTGTTGGATCACTCTGAGTGGGGAAACAGAGACAGATGTTCAAGGTTTCATTTTGACTCTTTGGAATCAGGTATTTTGGTGTAAAAAATAAATAAATTTATTTTTCCAAGCTCAGTGTTTCTGCACCTTTTTTTTTAATATACCCCCCAAAGTAATGATCTCATGTCATAAAGGGGTGGTATATCAGGTATGGGATCCAAACTAAGATAAAATTAATCCTTATTAGAAGCAGCATCAGCCTTTTGGTTTATTTAATTGTTACATGATTTTCTACTAGATACAAATTACAGAAAGATCTGTTAACTGGAATAACCCAGGCCCCTAGCATTCTGGATAATAGGTCCCATACGTGTATCATATTTGCATCTGTAATAATGCAGTGCCTTGTACTAGAAGGTAATTCATCTTCCATAAATGCATATTGATGGCACGACGCTATTCGTTTTCTATTTAATGTTAAATTGATTTTAATAGACCTAAGGAATGGTGTTCAAAATTACTGAAAACCCCTTGTGCCATGTATTCCAGCCATACCCGTATAGTGAATCTTTTTCAGTATATATCCATGAATATTACAGTACACATTATATAACAACATCATGCTTTTTAGCAATTGTCTTCCTTCTACATACATATAACAATGGAGCAATAAAGACTTGGAAAGAGATCCACAGAAGAAGTGGGGGTTGACAGATTAATGAGCACAGGGACATATAGTATGCACCCCCAGCAGATGGAACATGCTATGAACAGTCCCTGACTAAGGAATCTGTGAATATAATAAGACCACCAAATACCTATAGTGAAAACTGAAATCAGTGGGTATTAATAACACCGCTGCAATCAGTTCTTTGTGACATGGAACATTTCTCTCACATTCTTGCTCTCCCATTGCCTTCTTGCATAGTTATCAGCTTGTCTTGTTCATTGCAGTCACACGTCTCTGTCTCTTCTTTCAGAGCAGCAGCAGGGAAAAAATGAATTTATAAAATGGGATGATCACAGAGTGACAACTGGAGCTTAACTGTCTGCCCAACTGCAACAAGAGGAGAGATACTAAGGGCTAAACCAACTTGTTTTTCAGTACCAAAGAATAACATATTACCATCTGTTTGGTATAAAACTAGAGAGCAAATGAGTGGAAAAGAGCACCCTCTGTATGACAGCCAAATGGAGCAGTTCTGGGGCAAAGCACAGGAAACAAGATAGCACTGACATATGAGACAGGTTGTAATCATACTTGCAGAATTAAGGCCAATTCCATCTGTTTGGAAGAAAAGTTGCAGAGATTGAACTTGGTGAATTGCCACAATTTCTTTCCATTATAGTTATTATAAATTGCTTTTGGAAGCAGAAGGTGAAACTGTGGCTGAATATGTGAATGGTTGCATTGAAGTAGATCACTATGCCAGTGTGCTTTGTTGTGATACCCTACATTTCATCTACACAGACATGCAACATCTTTGCCTTATGCAATGTTCCGTGAAGCACATACTGATACTGAGGTGGCAATAAAGTTGGACATTTTTATGGAAGTATCAAACAAATTAGCTAATTGAATTAGTATAAAATCTTTTTTTTCCCTCAATTACTAGCCATTCAGAAGAGGAAAAAAAATACAAGTACACCAGAGGTTTTTTTTTTTTTTTTTCAGTTTGCTGCCCTTGATGTTCCAATCGGTCATAGTTTCAAAAATGTATAGGAAAGCGAACACATTTTACCCCATTTGATCTTACTGACCTTCAAGCTGGGAGAGCAAATAGGAATTCCTCCATAAATAGAAATGTATTTTCTTTATACAGACATTCCTGATTTCATAGATTGAAAGGAAATCATTTAGTCTGTCTCAGATAGCAGGGTCCATCTCCCTACCCCCAAAGGCTCATAGAGGTATTAAGTCTCACCTTTTCCTTGTTCCACTTTATAGTACAGGTATGGGACCCTTTATCCAGAATGCCCCAGGTGCCAAGCATTCTGCAATTTCTGTAATTTGGATCTTCACACCTTAAGACTACTAGAAAATCATGTAAACATTAAATAAACCCAACAGGCTGGTTTTGCTTCTAATAAGGATTAATGTCTTAGTTTGGATCAAGTAGATTGTACTGGTTTATTATTATAGAGAAAAAGGAAATCATTTTTAAAAATGTTGTTGTACGGGGCCCCGTGATTTCTAATGGCGGCCCTGTGTTGGATCACTCTGAGTGGGCAAACAGAGACAGATGTTCAAGGTTTCATTTTGACTCTTTGGAATCAGGTATTTTGGTGTAAAAAATAAATAAATTTATTTTTCCAAGTTCAGTCAGTGTTTCTTCACCTTTTTTTTAATATGCCCCCAAAGTAATGATCTCATGTCATAAAGGGGTGGTATAGCTTTCCCACGTGTTCAGAAAGTCAGAAAAATAATGACTAGTAAATGCATAGCCAATCTGTGCAGGCATTATAAGTTGGAAATGTCAAAGGGCCCTCCCTTTAGTTATGTTCCTAATGCTAATCCTGCTGTGCTAATAACTCCACTGTGAAGTTGTTTGACTAATTATAATCAAATTATAATAACTGAATTCATGTTGTTTATTGTTTATGTGCTGTAATAATTAATGGAGATATGCAGAGCTTTATGGGGCACAGTGTACACAGTGGCCAGACTTTATTTTTTACCTGGTTCCCATTTTGTATAAAGCTGGCCCTAAATAACACTGTGAATATGATATTAAAATTTACTTTTAAGTTAAGGTTCCCATTTAATTGTAAGGTGACAATTTATTTAAAGGACCACTGGCAGTTAAAAATAGAAAATCACTTGAATCAGTTGCTATGGTATGTGAGCAATTATCCGAAATGTTTGGGAACTGCTGGGTAATAATGCTTTCCATTATTCAGTCTACTAAAAATCATATTAACCCAAATAGCATTGTGTTGCCACCAATATGGGTTTATGCAGTAAAAGGTTTAAAAGATTTTGTGCCCTATCCAAAAACTTTTAGAAAATCATAATGTATAATTTAATATTGAAAAGTTTAGATTTCATAAATACTTTTATAATACAGGTATGGCATCTGTTTTCCAGAATCTCATTATCCATAAAGCTCCAAATTACCATCTCCCATAAACTCTAATTATTCACATAAAAAAAAAATCCTTTTTCTCTATAATAATAAAACAAATCAATGGGGTCTGTTTACTAAAGCGCGGTTAATCTCTGCATGTTATCGCTGCAAATATTTTTATGCCAGAATATTTGCAGCTACTAAGGGGCAGATTTATCATATTCACATGAAAGATTTGAAATTCGATCGAATTTTCAAAAAGATTTGATTTTGAATTTTCGTTTTTGAAGACCCCTTCGACCATCGAATTTTGAAAATTCAATCGAATCGAATGATTCGAGTAATTCGAATAAAATTGGATTCGAATATTCGACAGTCAAATAACTTGCCCTAAATTTTTATTCGACTGCCAGATTCGACTGCCAGATTCAACTTACCAAATTGGATTTAACTATTTCTGATCAGATAAAAAAATTCGATCAAATGGTTGAAATCGTTTAAATCATTCGAATCGATTTTATCGATCGATTACATTTTTTCTGTTCGATCGTTCGATCAATCGAATTGCGGTAAAATCGTTCCATATTCAAATTCGAAGGATTTCGACCACAGTTCGATTGGTCGAATTCGAGGCACCGTCAAATTCGACCAATAGTAAATCTGTCCCTAAATTTACTAAACAGTGATGCGTTTAGAAGTCATTGCAATCACTTGGGCTAACTACGTTAACGAACCAGCTTATGTTATCGATAATTTTAGCGAGTTGCAAATTTTATGGCGACCAATTAACTTTGCGAATATTTATGCTATAAAATAGTCTTGTTTTATGTTGTTATTATGGCAATTTTTACTGTGACATTTATGGCCAGAAATGCATCTTCAAAACTCATAAACTTCGAGGCATCAAGACATCCTTGGACTGTGATGCCCGCTGCCAATAATATGCCTCTGAGCTGAAACTGCTGGTGTTGCAGCAGATAGAAGCAAACGCCAAATTATCCTGTCAGCAATAGCTACAGATCTCTCTCCTTTCAGCAATGGTTACAGTAAAGAATAATAGGTAAAAAAAAAAGTATTATGGGATAATTCCTGCCCCCTTTTATCTGGTGAAAAAATACTTTTACCCCACTACACAGGAGGCAATAAAATTTAGCGAATATTCTTGCGTAAATTTTGTCTTTTGCACATTTTGCAAAATGTACACAAACTATGTTATTTTCAGTGAATGCGATAACTGGCGACCACATATTCTTGCTCAAGAAAATTTGCCTTTTAGTAAATGGACCCACTTGTACTTAATCCCAACTTAGATACAATTAACAGGCCACGATTTGTGGAGAGGCCACAAAGGTTTGGGCCTAGGACATCAGATTATTAGAGGCGGCATGCCCTCCGGCTGCTGGGGACACACAGCTGTTGGACCGCCCAATCACCATGAACGGGCACTAGGACCGTCTAGGGGCGCCTGCAAAACAAATCTGGGGATTACAATTAATGCTACTTTGTTAAAATTATTATATTATATATATATTATATTTTTTAGCCTACTTAAAGTAGTTATCCAAATTATAGAAGGATCCCTTATTCAGAAAACTCTTGGTCCTGAGCATTATGGATATCATGTCCTATACCTGTACAAAGATATTTATGATACATTATTCATGCAATTTGAATCCTAAGCCTTAGCAACATTTTTATCAGAAATTATTTATGTAATTTTCTAAACATATTTTGGTAGGGTCCAAAACCATTTAATTATTTTTACTGTTAATGAAGCCCTATTAATTTATGAACCCAGCATTGTTCTATTAACCACTTGTTTATGACAGGTGGTATTTGATTTGTGCCTAATTGGTAATTTTTTTTGTAAGTCTTTATTTTGATTTTCATATTAATGGGGGATACAGAAAGAAGAGAGGGGTTGACTTTAACAAGGATCATCTAATTGATACATGCATATTGTCATTTGCATATTAAGTATTAGGTTTTTCATATAAGAATGCTATTTTCTCTTTACTTTATGCTCATTTATTATTATTTATTATTTATTTATTAGCCATTTTTATTAATTTCACATTTCTACTGAACATTCAATGTTCCTGGGATTAGGGTGGGTTTGGGTTAGATTTAGGTAAGATAGGGGTTTGGCGGGGGGAGAGTATAGAGGTGTGGAAGCAGGTCTAGAGTTTGTTTGAATTTATTAAAGTTCATAGACTTTATGTTCTACTATATGGTCATTCTATTTCTACTTTCTGCTCCTTCCTTTGTCTGGGCTCTGGGCTGTAGTACTGTATCCAGTCTTCCCAAATTTTCCGGAATGTTTTGGTTGTCCTGTTTTTAATTGCTGTTAGTTCTTCCAATGCCTTTGTGTTTTCCATTTCTCTTTTCCATTTGTTTTTATGTGGTGTTTCCTGGCTTTTCCAGTGTTTTGGTATCACCACTCTTGCAGCTTGTAGCATGTGTATGATGAGATTGTCCTTTATCACTTTTTGTTTGTTGGTATCCAAGCTAAATAGAACCATCTCTATGCATTAAGTGTACTTCTTGGGTCTTAATTCTTCAATTATATTGAACATTTCTGTGGTGTTTATACAAATGGCCTGCAGGTGGAACTGTGCATACACAGGACTTTCTGTACAGCTTGACAGTGAAAGTAAGACTTACTGCTGTTATGTAATGGCTGCATGAACCTGCTAATAAAGCATTGTTATACCCTCCTCATCCTCGGCTACCAAACACCAATTTCCTTCCAATAATCACTTATTTTTTCACACAGGAACCAAATGTGGCTAAATGATCCTTCTGACCCGGCACTTCTCTGAGACATTTCATATATTTTGTGTAAGTTTTGGGGTTTTCTATACCATCTACTTATCAGTTTGTAATTTGTTTCTTGTGTACTTGATGATTGTGTTCCTTCGTGGGCTTTCTCCATTATTTTACTCGAGATGTCATTATGAAATTCTCTGTTAAGTTCTTGTTCCCATTGTCTCATTAATATTCTTTTTTGTTTTTGTTTTCCATTAGTCAGTTTTTTGTAGAATTGTGCCACTGGTTGTTTTAAGTTCTGTTGCTGCCGTAACTTTTCCCAGTCTGTGGGTAGTCTTGACATTTGGATTATTCCTGTGGATTTTATGTAATTCTTTATCTGTATATAGTTCCACTGGTTCCTGGGGTGATATCCCTATTTCTCGTGAATGTTTTTTAGTGGTATGATTTCTCATTTTTTATGAAGTGCTATAGTTTTGTGGGTTTGTTATGGGTTATAGCTCACCTGTAAAGTAGCCCTTTTTCGCAACTTTTTGGGAATCCTGGGTTATTTAGTAATTCTAATTCTGGGGATGGGAATGGTGACATCTCTGTTTTCCTTGCAGTTGATTCCATACCTCCAGCGTGGCTCCTATTGTTGGGTGTTTTTTAATTTGTTGAGGTACGCCTGAAAAATTGATATGCATAATATTTCTCAGATTTCCTTGTATCTCAGATTGCTCTGTTTCTTTCCATAGTTTGAAGATCGTGTCTCTCTTCCATAGCCAGATCCTGTGAAGGTGGGTAGTGTTATAATATTGTTCCAGGCATGGTAGGGCTAAACTGCCTTCTGGTTTTAGTTTTGTTAGTTGGTTGTAACGAACCTTGGATGCTTGTTATTCCAAAGAAATCTTGTGTATTCCTTTTTTATTAAAAAAAAAAAAATAGTTTTGATAGTTTGAAATAATGAGTATATTGGGCATTATCATCATCTTTAGCACTTTCGCTCTTCCAAACCACGAGATGAATTTGGACTGCTATTGGTTTAACGTTGTACTTATCTCCTTCATTAGAGGTATGTGGTTTAACTCATATAGTTTATGTAACCCATTTTTGGCCACCCCCCTGGTGCCTAAGTGGTACATCACAACATTTCACCAACTTACAGGTCCTGAGTCCCCTTTGCGAAGTGAAAGGGTACTGGGAAATCTTCTTCTCTGGCAGTGCCTCCACCAATGGGATCCCGGAATACACCTAAAGATAGTCCCATTAGGAATAACATGACCCCACACACTTTATTATATAAAAAGAACAACTTTATATAAGGGAAAGTGAATTTAAAGGGGAAGTAAAACACACAGCATAACATACAGCACAATATATGAACTCACATCATATATACCCACTCCCTTAGGCACCTATAGCAGTCCATTCCTGGCCCTCCTGACCAGGCAAAGTCCCAAAATGCCTTTGGCAGACAAAGAGTCCCAAGTCCCTTTTCCCCAAAGAGCACAATAGGTCCCAAGTAGCAATGCAACCCAAAATACCTTTTCCTCCGGTTAGGTACTGGCTCCCTCGTGGCAGGCATCAACAACAGCCTGTGTCATAAACAGAAACCATCTTGGATCCTCTCTTTTTCTCCCCTCCCCGTGGCACTCCTTACCCTGGGGATTCACTCAGATGGGTAGGCTTATCACAAAGCTGGAGCAGGCATCCACAGCGATGAATCCATTCTATGCAACACATGCAGCTTGTTTAATCCTCCATTCATCCAGATCCCAACGCTGTCTATAGCATGAGCACACTGTTACAAAATCCAACAGCAGAACTACAGCTCCCAGCACCCTGCATGGTGCGAGCACATTAACCCGGCAACCCAGCTCCAAACCCTCCTGGTTGAGCTGACAGGCTCTCTCCACTTCAGCCTACATGGTGCCGGTTAGTTTCACTTTCTCCTCAGTGAAATTCCAGTCAGCAGTGTAACACAGTCTCTCTGTCTCTGTTCTCCCTGTGAGCACATGGCCATCCCCTGTTATAATAGAACACAGCAACACCTTGTGGCTGCTCTTGGGATTCTGCCAACATCCAATGAAAAAGCATTGTCCATGGAACTCTGGGTTTGGAACCCCTTTCAGCCATGAGGCAGGGAAATCCCCTGGAAGAGAAGTTAACCTCTTCAGGCCCTACATTTACTTAGTTGAGCTGTTAGGTTGATTCCTAAGTATTTTATAGACTGTGTTGTCCACTTGAATGGGAAGATTGTTTGCATGTGTTTTGCTCTTGTGGTCGGTATATTGATGTTCAGTACTTCTGATTTAGAATAATTTATCTTGAAGTTGAAGACCATGCCATATTTTGTGAATTCTTGTATCAAATTTGCTAGTGATATTTCTGGTTTTGGTATAACTAGTAATAGATGGTCTGCAAAGGCCACTGCTTTGCGTTCTTGTGTTCCTAACTTGAGGCCTGTGATGTCCATGTTGTATGGCCATTATTAGTGTCTCCATCACCAACACAAACAGTATTAGAGATAGCGGGAATCCCTGGCGTGTTTCATTTGAAATCTCAAGGGGTGGGAAAGGATGTCATTTGTGCATATGGTGCATTGTGTAGGGCCATTATTCATGCTATTGTTATTGGTCCAAAGCCGAATTCTTGTAATGTAGCTTTTAAAAAGTGCCAGTCCACTCGATTGAATGCTTTTCCCGCATCTGTTGTCAATAAAAGTGTTGGTATGTTTTTTCTTGTGGCGTGGGATATTAAGTTTATTATTTTTGTCGAGTTGTCTTTTCCTGTCTGATCTGGATGTATCAGTGATGGGATAATGGTTTCGTCTGTTGGCAATTATTTTTGCATATATTTTTTGATCCAAGTTTATCAATGATATTGGCCTATAGCTTCCACATACTGCTGGGGCTTTATTAGGTTTTTGCAGTACTGTGATCTGTGCCTCTTGTGCTTGTTTTTGGAAGTGCTTTTGCGCCGTTTTTGTATTGAAGTGTTTGAGAAGGATGGGTATAATTTGTTGCTGGAATTCTTTATAGAATCCTGCACTGTATCCCTCTGGACCAGGGCTGTTATTATGTGGTGGATCTTTTATTACTTTGGTTAATTCCTCTATGGAAATTAATTATTCTAGTTGTTGTTGGAGTTCTTCTCTTATCTTAGGTAATTTTAGTTGTTGGAGGTATTTTTCTGGTTCCTTGCTTTCATTTTGGGTTGGGATCTCTGATTTTAGGTTATATAACTCCTGGTAAAATTCCAGGAAGCACCTTGCAATCTCTGGGTATGATTTTTGTCCTTTATTTATGCAATACATGTTTTGCTTTTTTTTTGCTTTAATTATTTGGGATAACATTTTTGAGGATTTATTGCCAAATTCATAATATTCCTTTTTTGCATTTTAGATATGCCTGTTCTGTATGGCCTTGTTTTGCTATAGATTCTTTATGCTTGTCTTCCAAGTTCTTGATTTCTTGTATTAGTAGTTGAGTTTTGTGATTGTGTCTTCTTTTTGTCTGGTGCTCAAAGCTATTAGATTGCCTCTTGTGACAGCTTTTATTGTTTCCCATAGTGCTCTGGGGTCTGTTTCAGGTAAATTATTATGTAATATTGTTTCTGTTATTGTATCTTATTACTATTCTTTTTGTTTAGTCTCTCGTTAAACCTCCATGTGGTTGCTGCCTTCATGGTATTTGGAATCTCTATTTCTGTTGTATATGCATTGATTCAATTTGTATTTTCTTTATAGTGTGTAACCATTTTTGGTTGATGAGCATCTGGTCAATTTGTGTATAGCTTTTGTGTGGGTTGGAGAAGAATGTGTAATCTTTCCCTTTGGGGTTGTGTGTTCTCCATATATCAATTAGATTCAGTTTGCTGAGGTGTCCCTTGATTTTCTTTAGAGTTTTATATTTTTGGGCTAATTTTTGGGATGAGCAATCTATGGTTGGGTTGAATGCTACATTGAAGTATCCTCCAACCAGCAGGATACCCTCTGCAAAGTCAGATATAATTTGGGTTATCTTTTTAATATGGCTTTCTTGTTCTTTGGTAGGGATGGCGCGAACCGCGGAAAAAAAGTTCGCGAACATATTCGCGAACTTGCGACAAAATATGCGAACGGTTCGCGAACGTCGCGAACCCCATAGACTTCAATGGGAAGGCGAACTTTAAAAGCTAAAAAAGAAATTTCTGGCCAGAAAAATGATTTTAAAGTTGTTTAAAGGGTGCAACGACCTGGACAGTGGCATGCCAGAGGGGGATCAAGGGCAAAAATGTATCTGAAAAATCCATTGTTGACACAGCGCTGCGTTTTGTGCTGTAAAGGGAAAAAAGTCACTCAGGTGGTGGTTGTGGACACTGTAATATTATTGATATTTAGACAGAATGTGAACAAGCTCACACAGCTAGATGGCAGTTGTTTGAAGAACAGTAGATTACTAGCCAGTAAACTTACTTTCAACTGTCCCTGAAATCACTAACAGCTCTCTCCCTACACTAGCTCTTCCAAGCACACACAGACAGAATGAAAAAATGCTGCAGGGCTTCGGTTTTTATAGGGAAGGGGAGTGGTCCAGGCAGGGGTGTGGGGGTGGTCCAGGAGGGAGATCTTCCTGATTGGCTGCCATGTATCTGCTGGTCTGGGGTGAGAGGGCAAAAAAAAGCGCCAACTATACGCGAACCCAAAATGGCGAACGTTGCGCGACGTTCGCGAATATTCTGCGAGCGCGAACAGCGAACAGTTCGCGCCATCCCTATTCTTTGGTGGGTATGTACACTGAGCATAGGGTTACTCTTATGTTATAAGTATTTGCTTTCAGCATTACAAAGTGGCCTTCTTCATCTATCTTTGTGTCTATTAAGGAAAATGGTACATCTTTATGCATCATAATTGTCGTGCCTTTCACTTTAGCCTCCAGGTTTTTACTAGAAAAGACTCTATCATACCATTTACTTTTGATTACTGATGCATGAGCTCATGCAATGTGTGTTTCTTGCAAGTATATAATTTTTGCATTATGTTTCTGACAGTTATTAATTATTTGTGCTCTTTTCTTAGGGTTGTTCATCCCATTGACATTCTGGGACTAGAGGAATGTTACATCTCATAATAGGTTTTTGTGTTTAAATGTGTAATTACTCTGTATGACCTGCTTGGGTATAGGGTTGGGGGTATAAACATAACATATACAACTTAGCATACATTGTAATGTAGATAAACATTTAACTTCATAACTTTAGATAACTTAATTCCCAACTACAGGCGGATAAGACCCAATTATATATTACCACTGTGGGGGAGTGGTTAGCAAATGGGAAAGAACCACAATAATTTTTGCAGCCCACTGACTTTTCACAAAACAACAAGAAAAGTATAATATTCTTGATGGAGGCATTGAGGGCCTATGGGATAGTATCAATTATCAGTCTTATTTACAGTTTTTTGTATGTGTTATCCCTTCAATATTTATATATTCTGTGTCTAGTTAAACCTTTTCAGTTACTGTATTTTTATACTCACGGCTCTGACCAGTGTTTATTTGGTGCTTGTTTGCTGGGGTTTGCCTCTTTAGTGGATCTGTTTCTTGTTGTCTTTGATGTTCTCTGTATCAGGGGTATCTCTTGCCATGTGTTGTCAGCTTCCATAGTTGGTTCTTGCTGTTTCCTTTCTTTGTCATTCCATTTCGCAATTGTCACTTCCTCTAGCTGGAATTTCCTTATAAAGTCTTTTAGGTCTGTTGGCAGTCATAGTATTGCATGTATTCCTTCCTTGTTTGCTGACAGACTGAAGGGGAACCCCCATCTGAACTGTATTCCTCTCGCCCTTAGTTGGTCTGTTAAGGGTTTGCGTTGTTTTATCTTAATTAGTGTTGAAATCGATAAGACCTGCAGTAATATAATAGTATTGTCCTCGAAGATGAGTTTTTTCACTGTTCTGGCCTTTGTTTTTTCTTTTAGAGGGAAATTGTTTCCGGTGGGGCATTTCATGGTTTGTATACTCTGTGTGGCCTTTCTATGGGTATAGTGGTGTTAACGTCTCTTTCTAAAATGTTATTGAATATTTGGAGGAGTGTGGGTAGTATTTCTTCTCTTGAAATTACCTCTGGTATACCTCTCACGCTAATATTATTTCCCTGACTTCTATTCTGTAAGTCTTCCACCTGCAGTGTCGGACTGGCCCACCGGGATACCAGGAGAACTCCCGGTGGGCCCAGGTGTCAGTGGGCCTCTTGCTTCTAAATATTTTGCATATTTCATGGTCATTCCCTATTTATGGGAACAAAGAGGCATAATAATGGAAGAATAGAGTATAGTACAGTATGTAGTGAAAAGAGTGTAGGAGAACATAAAGGTTGAGTGAGGAGAGGAGGTATAGTAGTTTGGAAAGTGGGCCCTCAGCTTAAGGCATTCTGGTGGGCCCCTGTGATCCCAGTCTGACACTGTCCACCTGTCTGTGTAGTTCTTCAATTTCCCTTTCTTGTTTTTGGTTACTAACCAGTTTTATTTGATTCCTTTCCAGCAAATCGGTTCTGGCTCCCATGCTTTCCATCTCCTGCTTGATACCATGGAGTTCACTTTGGATTTCTTGTGTGCAGCATTTCTTTCATATCGCTTTTGGATGGTAGTCTTCGTAATTAAGTTTGTACATCAATTGTGCTATCTGTGTCGCTTTCTGCTTCACACGTGTCTGTTGCCTGTGAGGCTGTGTCATCTTGGGCTTGGGGCCCTGCGGGCACCATCTTGGCTTGCGCTCCATCTCGAGATTTCTTATAAACCAGTGATGGTATGTCTTTATGCTGGCCCGTTTGTTTCGGAGTTCTCCGTTGTCCTCAGGCGGCTATATGCGATTGTCAGTGGGCTATTTGTGGAGTGGAGCTCTGCACTATGCGTCCATTTCCTTTGAGCGTTGGCCACACCCCTTCTTAATTGGTCATTTTAAATGGATACATGCAGCTTAGTTAGAATCTAGTATAAGTTACTGTTCAATTATTACAAAGAAAAAGGGAAATCATTTAAAAAATATATTGTTGTTTAAAACGGACTCTATGGGAGATGGCTTTCCCGTCATTTGGAACTTTCTGGATTTTTTGGCTTTTAGATAAGAGATCCCATAGCAGTTATTCCCACATTTTACTTGTGAAGATATCTTCTAATGGTTTTCATCAAACTATACTATATATCTGCATTTCGCCTAACCAATCCAGACAGTCAGGTGCATTTAGTAGAGTTTAAGGGAATAGATATTCATGACTTAGGTCAGAAAACATCACAAAGGAACAAATATTGTATATAAAACTGTCATGCTTTATTGACACAATAGTACATTTTCAAATGTACAGTATGAGTTAAGGTATAAGGGGTATTTTTCTTGTCTAGGACTATTTTTATATAAATAATATTTGAAAAGATTGTTATATTGCTCTTCCAACTGAGGGAAAACAGACTTTGCTTTTTGTGTGATGTTTCATTCAAAAGCTGTTTTTTTATTTTTTTTATTTGCTTTTTTCCCCCCAAATCTTAGATGGAGCTGCTGTTTTCTTGTAACCAATGACAGATGTCATTCTGTTATCAAGCAGATGAAAAGTGGTACTGCAGGTAGCACAACCCCTTTAGAGAAGTCGGGTACAGGGACCCCGTGAATGAGGTGAAGCCAGTGTATATTTATATCTCTTTATAGCACTTTCTAGTGGAAGTGAGTCAGAGAGGAAAGCTAGCAAGAGCAGCTCAAGCTCCACCAAGGAGGATAGAAGGGAGTGGCTCTCCCCCAGTCTCTACTTTGCCTTGCCTGTAGTGTATCTCGAACAGAAGGTCCGCACTCTCAGGACTTAAAAATGAAATAATATTTTTTTTAAATAAAATATTATTTAATTTCTGTTCGAGAAAATTGTGGATACTGCACCCAGGCAAGTTGAACCAAGTGACGAGAGTGCCGACTCCTTCAAAACCTACTTTTATATATATATATATATAAAAACTGCACAGGTGACAGCACTCCAAGGACTTACACCACGTCACGACATATACAAATATATATCCGTATCCGTCTAAGGCTGGGGTGAGTTAATGAGTAGGTCTCCTCACGGGTTAGGTTGGGGTGCTCACATATGACCATATAACTTTCTGTTCACTGGGTAATATCGATATTCACTCTTGTGCCGGTTGCCTAGCAACCACTATTGGCGCCAAACCTGTAATTTAAGCGTTCTTGTTTGCACTGTTCTGTTTCCCTGATGAAAGTTCCGCTCTGGAACTGAAACGTCGGATTTAATAAACCTCTATTTTTTTGTATATATCGTGACGTGGTGTAAGTCCTTGGAGTGCTGTCACCTGTGCAGTTTTTATTTTTATACCTAGACTAGCACCCAGGCATTTGCCCTTAGTAAAGGAGTGCGTTCCTTTTGCATTATATATATATATATATATATATATATATATATATGTATATATATAATAGTAAAAAAATACCGCACTCAACAAACTCAGTTAAGATAACTAATTTTAATAGAAAAACAAAAGATATTCCAAGGTTTTATCATTATAGTGATCTTCCTCAGGGGAAAAAATATATATATCAAAGTTAAAATTAATTGCCATAACTTATACAAATCATCTCACAGGAATTGGCTTTCATTTCAGTCAGCTAAAGGGACAGCATTATACTGTGCATATTAAAGGAGAGGAAAGGTCTTTTAAATTGGCGGTGTCAAAAGTTAGGCACCCCCAGGTTATCAAATGTACTTACCTGAAACCCCGGACTGGTTCACCTATTAGGAGAAAACTTCACCAGACCTGGGATTCTTCCAGCGCCATGGAGTTAGCCTTCCAACTTCTATCTTCAAATTTACTGGGACAGATGCATGCACCGTAGAACGAAATAGCCAATGAGAAAAAAGAAGAGGACAAAAGATGATTGCTCTGTGGTGCTCACTGGAAGAATGCCAGGCAGGATTCTAATGGGTGCCAGCTGAGGGTTTCCAGTAACTACATGTGATCACTTGGGGGTGCCTAACTTTTGGCACCCCAAGTTAAAAGACCTTTCCTTCTCCTTTAAGAGAAATTGTGAAACCATGTTCCAAAATATTTGATTAAGTATAAGTGAATCAGCTTAGTTTCTGGATAATACTGAATTTATAAAAAATCCGATTGTGCCTTTAGAATTCACTGAAAGGGAATCTATACCAATATAAGCTTGTACAGAGCTATCGGGGGGGGGGGGGGGGGGGGTGGTATAACAAAATGCTTGGCTCCAATCTCATTTACAGAAACACCACATCCCTGCTATAGCAACATTGTTGGATGAGTACTACACCCAAAGACAGGGTCCCGCAAATTGAATGATTTTCTGCTCTCCCACGAATTTAGGTTGGAAAGCAGAACTATACTGTTTACATGGTTTTTTACACATCTTAATGTACTGGAGCTTGTACACCTTGTACTTCATCTTGTACATCTTTTGTGTTACTTGCTTAGATCGAACCTTAGATCTGACTGCAGAGATGGATAAACCAATTACATCCCCATAAAAGGAGAAATAACCATTAGCCTTGTAACCTTGTCCAAGATAACTTTGTAAATACTAGGCATTGAGACAGGAGTGGAGCTGAAGGTCAGCCTCAGCTTTATTTACTTATTTTTCTTTATAAAAACAGATACTTGCTGAAGCCATTAAAGAAGAGCTAAACCCTAAAACTGAATATGGCTAAAAATGCCATATTATATATACTGAACTTACTGAACCAGCCTAAAGTTTCAGCTTCTCAAAAGCAGAAATGATCCAAGACTTCAAACTTGTCACACGGGGTCACCATCTTGGAAAGTGTCTGTGCACTGATTTCTGTTCTGCTGTCTAGTAATTAGCTGCATCGAGTACTAATCAGACTTTATATTATGTAATTTAAAATTCTATGGGAATTATAAATCTTGAGTTGGGCCCTAAGCTCAGTAAGTGACAGTTTGTAACATACTGCCTGGATTTGAACAAGAAACCCACTGTTTACTATGCAGTTTACTTACCTCTCACTTATTTGAACAAATTTCTAGGTTCCTGGGGCACTTCAATAATATGCTTAGTTTTCCAGGCAGGAATGATGGCTATAGATGATCTGTTTACCCACACCTGTTCTAAATCTCCAATTATCCAGCCTATAAATCCCCACCACTCAGTTCCTTCCACACCCGTTATATGTTTGCTTAGTCCTTTGCTGTGCTCTCTTTTCTGCTTATCTGTTCGTGATCCCCTGCCTGTATCCTGACTTTAAATTAACTCTGTCTGGACCAACCACTTTGCCTTTTTGACTTCTCTTCTGGATCCTGATTTTGCACTATGCTGCTTTTCTGGTTTTGTCCTGGCCTGCCCAACTCTGATTCTTGTAAGTTTCCTCAGTCCTCATCATACGATCTGGTTCCCTTGCTCGCCAAGAACCTTTGACCTGGTCTTCTCACTGTGGGCATCTGAGTAGTGGAGGGCTGCAACTGAAGCCAAAGGTGGCTGTAATAGGCAGAAGTGTGAGCTGCGACTGACACCATGAGAATTGTTTTGGGTTGTGGATTACCAATCTTGACACAGTAGCATATAGAAAAGAAGATGGGGAGCTAATGGCGAACTTTAGAGGAACAGAGATTCCCTGCTGATATAGAAGATCAAAATATAATGTACAACATTTCTAGCCAACTACTTTAGTTAAGCTTTAGTTCCATCCATGCAAATGTGATGGTTAAACTTAGTCTGATGGAATTCCTCCCAGGTTTTTCAAACAACTCAACTCTGTACTCTGTAATTGCCATAAATTCTGTAATGATGATTACAGAAGGGTAATTTGTCACTTAAGAGCTGTCCTCAAGTGGCCTAGCCAATGCTGCCTCATCCCCCATGCATACCTTTTAGTGTCAGTGCAAAAGGAAAACCTGAATTATGATTTGCAAAAAACTATTTTTGATTCTCCTAGTGGATCAAAATGTTTACATATATCAGCAGTTAAATTTTATTTCTACATTTTCATCATAGAGTGGAAATTTATTATGTGATTTGGATCTGGATTGTGCCTTAAGATTCGGTGATTGTGTTGTATATATACAGTATATCTACATACACTGGGGCTGAATATATATACAAATCTTGCTTTATTTGTTTTTTTACAGTAGCAAATAGTGCCTGTTACTGGGATTCCAGTCACCAAAATTGGATGCAATTTTTGTTATACATTTTCTATGATGGCATTGCATAAGTATTATAAGAATCTAAATGAATGCCTTATTCTATAATTTTTTCTTCAATTTATATATCACTGACAGTTTACGCAGCGTCTTTAAAATAATTTACAACAAATGGGGCTTATAATGATTTCAGAATAAAAATATAATTGGAGGGTTATCTACATCATACAATTTCTATTGTATGATTCAGTGACAAGATCATTTGGAGTAACACATTTTCCAATGTGATCACTTGAGACTTGCATAGCACCAACCTCAACACTGACTCATCACAATACCGTTTGAAGAGGATAATAAATCTTTATGTGCATATCTGTGCAAACATTTTTTACCTTTACATTTTTTCAGAAAATGTCACATAGGAATTTTGCTTCCATGAGGTTATGGGGCTTGATTATGGGCAGCAACTATATTCTGGTCCTTAGTAGAGAATGAATCAACTATTTGTGGGTTGATTGCTTAGAATGATTCCACAATGCATTCAGTTCATATCTCTCGAAGCAATGTGAGCAATCCTCTTGTCATTTACCTGTCTTTTTTTTCATAGTTTTGGGAATGCTACATTTTAAGTCAGCACCTCTTAGAGGAGGCTCGGTATATTTACTACAGTATATTTACTACAGTTTGCGCAAGTCAAAATAAATGCAAAGTTTTACATTTTCACACAAAAAAATCTTTGTGTGCTCCACAATTTGTTGTTTGTGCTGTTTTGTGCACAGAAGCACACAGTTTAAAGAGAACAATGTTTGTGGCCTTTGAGCACTACGTTCTGTGTTGTAAATGGCCTCTATTAGGGGTCATTTAAATTACACCAGGATGTAAGTGCTAGAGTGCAAAGTGGTACAAGAGCTATACCCCTACTGCTCACTTGGGACATGTTACACTCTGCACCCTGTGAGCTGTCTTCACAAGGAAAATACAGGGCAAAGAGCAGAGTACAGTGGAGTTGCAGCCGATTCTCACTTTCTACAGGGGACCATTATCTTTTATGGTTATTCAGTCCTGATGGCGCGAAATGCCTCCCCCTCAATCTTTATGTGTTTATTATTCTAACTTTAAAAAGCAGGCCTGGTATAGGGTTTTAGGTGCCTGACATTCCAAAATATATTTATATCTTCCAAATCTCTCTGCTCCCTTATCAGATTCAATTTGCTCTCTTTTTATTTTGTCTGTGCTTTATGTATTTTTTATTATTATGTCTCATTTTTCTGTACATTTTCTCACATTCCTGGTTACAGAGTTCCTTTTGAGACTTCGCATACTGTGACTGAGCCTTGAGGTATATGAGGGCTTGTAGTTTTTAGTGCAATCTTATTCAATCATATGGAATAAAACAATGGTGTAAGGAGAAGGCCTGCTGGTTGCTGTCATTATGTTTATGGAATATGCACACTACCCTACAGAAACATTACTTGTACAGTGCATCTGAATTAAATCGATCTTTTGTTTAGGTTCAGTTTAGGATTCACTGAAAGAATAGCTGGGACACTCCTATGATACCATTATATTTTATAAATAAGGCTGATGGGATAATGAGGACAATGTTAAGATGCTGGAGACAATTTGAACTTTCCAATGTGAGCAGCAGTTTGTGACACATTTCACATAAATATTTCTAAAAAATGTGTGAAATAATACATAGTAATGTTAAAGGCACACATGTTTCTCATTTGCTAGTAAGTGCAGTAAATATGCAATTTTTTTCCCAGACAGAAAAGATTACCTCTCATTGCTAGACTAGTTTGGGCTACCCAGCTTTAGTCTCAGATTTCAGTTTTTAGACAACCAAAGAAAGCAGATTTTTATGAATTTGCACAGCAAGTGTGATAATACAATATCCACTATTTGTGTATATTGCTTTACAGATGGTAGATTCCAGTCTATGGGGTAACAGATGCTGCTCCAGTTCAGCCCTGTCAATAATGAATCAGAATGAATCGTATAATGGTATTATTGCAGGAAGTTATTTTATTTCTTTATGATTCAGTCAAGGTTGTTGCAGGGAAAACAAATTATTTTACAGGGCAGGGTGTGTCTCCTAATACAGTATCAATAATCAAGCAAATACAGGCTGTGTCAATAAGTTAAGCAAAGGCTCGTGGATCATGTTAAATCTAGACTTAATAAAATAATTACATTTACCAGGAACTGACACGATTGCTTACTGTGCTTGAGGACAACCTCAGGAATACTCAGTAGCAGGTAGTTATTTCAATAAGTATCTTACCTAATGGTCACTATCTGATCTTGTTCTTTCCTCCAGGAAAGACTGTACTTTCTCCAAATTCTATATGGGTCATTTCTAGGGTCAACTGATTGTACCTTTCAAGCAGGGTCCTTCATCTAGTTTACATATTACGGGGCATATTTATCAAAATATAAAAGTCCAACCAAACTAGAATCCACGATTGGACCTTATTTTTTTTTTTATGAAAAAAGCATGGTTTAATCAGATTGGAGACAAACACAAAATAATCAAGCAGAAATCTGAATCATATTTTTTTGAAGTTTTTTTCCCAAATCGCTTGATTTTTTTTCAGGTTTTTTCCCAAAAAACTGAATTTAATTGGATTTTTTGCCTAAAAAAGTGCAAATTAGTCAGATTTTTCAGGCTAATTTCAGTGCAGACCACAGAAATGTCCAAATAGGCTAGGGACAATCTCAGTAGGTCTGAAATGCTGGATTTTCAGATTCAGACATTTTCCATCCTCGGAATATAATAAACCTTGAAAAGTTCAAGTTTTTTTTCCAATACAAATTCAGATTTTATAGTAAGAAAACTTTCATTTTTGGAATTCAGACTTCAATAAGTAACCCCTAACTCTGCATGGAACTGCTCATTCAAAACAGTAATGGCTTGAAAGCATTACTTTCAATCTTTTATTCCATGAATGACAATGCTTAAAATCAGCATGAATCATTAACATGAATGAATCATTGTCTAAATGTTTTATGTGCCATTTTTAATAGTTAGAGCGTTCAACAAAGCTGTAACATATTTGCTTTAGTTAAAGGGTAGTCCATATTATATTACATATTATTAGTGATGGGCGAATTTATTCGCCAGGTGCGAATTCGCGTCGAATTCTCTCGAAAACGACGCGACGCGTCGAAAACGACGTGACGCTCGTCAAAAGCGTGCCGTGACTCGCTTCGTGAATTTTTCGCCAGTTTGTCGGCGAAGCAAAACTGGGGAGATTCGCCCATCACTACATATTATATATTTAGAATATATTATCATATATAAGGTGTAAATTTCATATACAGTTTCTAGTAGACAAAGGGAGGCTTATTTCTCAAAATTTTACTTTGTGTAGTTTTCAACCCCAACTAAATTCACATTTAAAAAAAAAAATAATAATCACGGACATTATTAAAAAAATCTGAATACAAACAGCAGAATATAAGATCTGAATATAAAACAAATTTGAAACATGGAACTAATCCAAGTAAGAATGTGAAAACCTTGAAATCCTCATTTTCATAAGAATTCTGTGCAATTACAAACAAAACAAACCAGAAAACCTCTAAAAGCTTAAATCAAATAAAAGTTTTACACATGCAAAAGGATAATTTCTACATGGCCTCACCTGCTTTATAGGAACCTTTACATACAATGTATTTAAAATGTCAGGGATAGTCTATGGGGGCTATTTATTATGTTGTGTAAAATTAAATTAGCTGGAAGAACTGTGAAAAAAGCTGTGTAATATAAATGATGAATTTATCGAGGTGTGTATTAATTTATGCCATGCTACTGCCAGATTTGTCACTATTATCTTACCCTGCTTCTGATCTTTGTAAGTTCCCAGTGAAGTTGCTCAAGGAAAAGCCCTTAAAAAATTATGCAATTTTTACCCAGTTTTCTTTACACAGCAATGCCTGGTGATGTATGGCAAATTATTCCGCTTTGTTTTTAAACCACAAAATAAATCTGCCCCTAAGTCTTGCAATCATGAGAAAGTGAAGAAAGTGGACAAGCAAGGATGAGCATGGGCAGAAAGCAAGAAAGGTACCCTTATACAGGCATGGGACCTGTTATCCAGACTGCTTGGGACCTGGGGTTTTCCAGAAAACCAATCTTTCTGTATTTTGGATCTTCATACAAAGCCTAGTAGAAAACCATTTAAGCATTAAATAAACCAAGTAGGATGGTTCTGCTTTCAAGAAGGATACATTATATTTTAGTTTGGATCAAATACAAAGTACTGTTTTATTATAACAGAGAAAAAGGCAATCATTTGTAAAAATTTGGATTATTTGGATAAAATGGAGTCTATGGAAGATGGCCTTTCCTTGATTAGGAGATTTCTGGATGGCGGGTTACCAAATAATGGAGCCTAGTAGAAAGTATGCGAATTCCTGTTCATTTTTAATCAAACAGTGCAACACACAAATATATATCACCATATTTTTATTGATGAATGCATATGTACTAGGTGGTAAGACGAGATTCCAAAGAACTATTACATGAGACTTGTTGAGAAATGACTGCTTGAGTTTTCCAAGCAATAACTAAAGAACCATTCAGACATGAGTATCATTTCACTCAGCAAAGAAAATACACAAAACGGTTCATAGCTAGTGATGGGCGAATTTATTCGCCAGGGGCGAATTTGCGGTGAATTCCCGCTGGCGAATAAATTCGCGAATCGCCAGTGAAATTTTTCTTGGCGAAAATCCGCCGGAAAAACGAGTCTCGCGTCGTTTATGGCGCGACGCCCCCCGAAAATGACGTGACACGCCGAAAACGACGTGACGCACCAAAGTTGACACGACGCGTGGCAAAAGCGTGCCGTGACTCGTTAAGCAAATTTTTCGCCAATTCGCGAATTTCTCTGGAAATACGCACATTTTTCGGCGAAGCGAATCTTGGGAGATTCGCCCATCACTATTCATAGCCACAGAAAGAATCGACTGGTATTACTGGTGTTTATTTACCTAGAACACCTTTTAAGAAAGAACTGAACAAATGATTAAATAATTTCAATACTTTAAACAAATCATCCTGATACACTAAATTCACAATGATTAGCAAATTGCTTTAAATTGGTATGGCTCATGATGAACTTTATTTGTTCTGGGCACTTTTTGCAGAGGAATATGGTTCAGTTTAGATTTAATAGAAAGACAGTGGTGTTGCAGTATATGTGGCCTTTTACATTTGATTAAAGCTTTCATACAGGGTGAAATAAATATTTGTTTTCTCAACCAAGGTCTTTTGATCTTGGTGGTGCTAATTCTACACAAATAGAGAGCAGGCTAAGAGATCATGTACAAAGAGTAAATGCCAACTATTGATTTGCTTGACTGTGTGTATTGGTTAATTGACAAGATAAAGAAATGTACAGGCTGTACTTTTCTAAGGCTAGTGGCAGACAAGCAGATTCGGGGAAATTTAGTCGCCAGCAACTAATCGCCTCATCTGCGGGGCAACAATCTCCCCAAACTGCCTTCTGTCTGCCTTCCGTGTGCTTGAATGAGTAATCGCCTGCGCTAATGCACTCGCAGTCACAAGGAAACTTCGGGCGACTTCAGAAATCAAAGCGCAGCGAGTGTAAAAATGTCTACTTTACTTTTCTCCACAACAACTGTGGGAGATTGTGGTTTACCCCTAAAAAGGAAATGCAATAAATGTGTGACAAATAGCTACTAAAATGTTTTTTTTATTTTAATGTTTCCAGCACCTTTTTGGTCATATACTTAAAGGGGTGGTTCACCTTTGAGTTAACTTTTAGTATGTCATAGAATGGTCGATTCTAAGCAACTTTTCAATTGGTCTTCATTATTTATTTTATATAGTTTTTTTTAATTATTTGCCTTCTTCTTCTGACTCCAGCTTTCAAATGGTGGTCACCAACCCCTTCTAAAAACAAGTGCTATGTAAGGATACAAATGTATCGTTATTGCTACTTTTTATTACTCATCTTTCTGTTCAGGCCTCTCCTATTTATATTCCAGTTTCTTATTCAAATCAATGCATGCTAGGGTAAGTTGGGCCCTAGCAACCAGATTGCTGACATTGTAAACTGGAGAGATGCTGAAAAAAGCTAAACAACTCAAAAAACACAAATAATAAAAAACCAAAACCAATTGCAACTGGGTTACATACATACAATATCCATGCCATACTCTTACTTAAAGGAGAAGGAACTTGGGGTGCCAAAAGTCAGGGGTGGTGCACCTATCAGGAAAAAACTGCAATACCTTGGGTTATTCCAGCGAGCACCACAAACCAATTGTCTTCCTGCTTCTTCTATCTTCCAATTTCCCAGGGAAGATGCATGTGCAGTAGAAAGAAATAGCTGGCTTTTTCATTTAAAGGAAAACTATACCCCGAAAATGAATTTTTGAGCAACAGATAGTTTATATCAAATCAAGTGACATATTAAATAATCTTACCTACCTGGTATATATATTTAAGTAAATATTGCCCTTTTACATCTCTTGCCTTGAACCACCATTTCATGATGGTCTGTGTGCTGCCTCAGAGATCACCTGACCAGAAATATTTAAACTCTAACTGTAACAGGAAGAAGTGTTGAAGCAAAAGACAGAACTCTGTCTGTTAATTGGCTCATGTGACCTCACTTTATAGTTTGTTTGGTATGTTTGTGTGCACCGTTGGATCCTAGGATCCCAGGAGGCTGTCCTTATTTTTTAAAATGGCAAAAAAGTGCAGGATTTTTCTGCATAATAAAATGAAGATGATTTAAAGGAAACTTTTGCTCTCCAACCAATTTTGATTTACTGTATTTTCTATTTATGATTACCCAATGGCACATGCTACTAAAAAGTGTATTATTATGAAAATGGTTTATTTACATGAAGCAGGGTTTTACATATGAGTTGTTTTATGCAATATCTGTTTATAGAGACCTACATTGTTCGGGGGGTATAGTTTTCCTTTAAGTTCAGCTTTTCACACTACTTTGCCACTTAGTGGTGCTAGCCGGATTAACCCTGGGATGGTGCAGTTTTCAGCCGTTAGGAGCACCAGCCCGGGGTTTAAGATAAGTAAATACTATCACTTGGGGTGCATAACTTTTGGCAACCCCAATTATAATATGCCTTTCCTTCTCCTTTAAATGTTTTCAGCTATAAAACTGCAACAGGAATCTTCTAGCCTGCTTGCTTACAATTGTCCCAGTTATCAACAACTTTCTTAGAATAATGGCTTTCACATTTTCTTTAAAATTCTCATATTTTTTTAAGCTTTGAACCCACAATCTGCTACATGGCTGTCCTTATGTTTATAAAATCTACATTGTCACACTGCCAACTCACCAAAAACCCACACAGTATGAGTCCTTTAAGGCAGCAAAATCTGTGCTGAAAATACATTTCTTGGCAGGGGTTCTTCTTTTACAAATATTGTACTCTATTCTGGGATCACAGACATGAGAATATATATATATATATATATATATATATATATATATATATATATATAGTGAATAAAGTACCCCCTCTTGTAAAATATAAGGATATTATAAGTTACCGAGGAGTTTCATGACCATTTTTATACAGGTCATGGAACTCCGAGGTAACTTCTAATATCCTCATATTTTGCAAACAGGGGTACTTTATTTATTATAATACACAAGTTTCAGTGAGTCATGTGACAGAAATTACATCAGAACTCACCGTTTATAACTGATGACATCAGAACTCACCATTTATAAGGATATAATTTGCAAGATATTTACGGCTTTTGTGTATTATATATATATATAATATTAGCTAAAGGTAACTGCTGCAAAAACTTAAACTAGGTTTAATCATTATTGCATTTTCACACTCCCCTATATACTGTATACCAATGGAACACTTCAATAAGCTTTATGCAACTGCCATAGTGGAATGTCCAAGTCTCAAGGACATTTTTCCATTTGTTTCTTGTCCCTTCACTAATATGAAAAATAGTTCTCAGAACCATTTCTATATTTCTCATTAAAAACAACTCCATCCCATGTCAACCTTTGAGACACTCTTTATCCAAAGAGTTGGCTGTAAAATGCTTATATTTCAACAGACCTGACATTTTTTACAGACTACCAGAATGCATTACCAGATGGGCCATTAAGATACTGACTGAGGCTGAAGATCATGAACTGGGCAGGGCTACTAAGTACAAGTAACCAAATACAAAATCAAGTGCTCAAAATCTTAAATAGAGGCGTCATGTATGGTATCCTAAAACTCAGAACAACCCCCAAGGTCCCAGTCTCGCTCTCGGAGCACTCCTTTACTCGGATGCCGCCAGGTCTTAAAGTGAGAGGACCAAGGATGAAGTTCTGGGCAGGCAAGGGAACTGTGATGTATACAGGAAGGACGACGAATAGAGAGTGCAGATGTGGAACAGGCAGGGACAGTACTAAGTAGAATCGGGAACCAGGAGTGTAGTCAGGATTACCAGGCTGAATCAGTACAAGTCAGACAGTGAAGTACAGAATCAGGAGCCAATCAGGATAAACTAGCCAGAGTCAAAACCAATTAGCACACTACCAAGTCAGGTTCCAGAAGAGGCAAGGGTTGGTTCAGGCAGTGATACAGCAAGGTCAAAAACAGGCAAATGTCAGGAACAGAGAATCAAATATAAATCCCACCCAGGACCTATGGAAGATATACCTACATTGGGCAATTAGCCAGTGCAATGTAGTGGGGTTTATAGGTAGCTTAATGGCTTCCACAGATTCATACATGGATCACCTGTGGCTAAATTGACAACAAGTGAAACAAGCCAAGCCTACTTGCAATTACATGACAGGTCTCTGGTTCAGGTTACATTAGGGCTCTCAAATGTTGCACAGCCTTGGTAGATATGCAATAAAGAAATAAGGTCTGCTGGTACATGTTTGGTGGAGATTTGTAGAACTATAACATTTTTGAAGGCAGGATTTAGAAGACCCTGTTGTTACCTCACTCCATATCCCCAGTATTTCTCTATGTTTCTGCCAAAATTCAGCATGTGCATTCATTGCTAGATGAAAAAATGACACCATAGCACAGAGGCACTCTTTCAATAATTTGTTAGACTGGGACCTATGACTACTCAACCTTTAAAAAAAATAAATCATTCAAAGACCAGAAATTTTTCGCAGAGTCTTGATGCAAAACCCATAAAATCCAACGGGTGAAAAAAATTGATGTGCATCAAAAAAATTTGACATACAGCATCGCGCTACAGAAACATTTTACAACCTTAGACGTCAAAGCATTTTTGCTAATTTTTGGCGAAGCAAAATGGGTCAGTTTTAGACAGTCATCACACTTGACTAAAGGATAGGTTGGAGTTAATACACATGCAGTTGTAGCTATCTCTTGAAACTTTTATATGTGAGCTAATATGCATTTTAACGTTATGCAAAACCCCTATACCATGACAATTTGTTCCAATTACTACCTCCAAGGCTTGAGGCTAGGATCAGACTGGTCTGTAGGACATGGGTAAAAACCCCAGACCTGCTCCTCCGGCTGCCCCTTAAAGAGCTTAACTGGCACTATGCTGCTGCGCTCACGCACAATGCTAAATCTTGGTGTGTGTTCATGAATGTGCGCACCGCAATAAATGACATTCTAAGCCTGGGAATTGGAGGTCAGAAGGAGGCCCCAGAAGTCACCTCTAACAGTTTTTGAATACTCTCTATTTCAGACTTGGAATATTCACTTTAGCACTGCAGCAGCTGCCTTTGCAAGACAATATTCATTATATTTCAAGGGGGGCTTTTCTAAGATGTAATTTTCCATTGGATATTCTTAGTAACAAAAAGATGGGCAATTAATAAAAACTACAAAGATATTGACACAAGGATTTAAAACAAATGTATATGTTGGTGGTATTTAATATGCCTCTTCTGATCTCATAAAAACAGCATTTAAAGTTATTACAGTTTGCCATTAGTTGTTAGTCTGTTTCATCAGATCAGTGGGTCACACAGTGAATGAGATTTTCATTGGCAGCCTTGAATCCCACTTACCACAATCTTATACAATAATAAGCAATTATAAAAAGCAATAAATACAGCAGTTTAGTGACGTCTGATTTCACATTCCTCTGTAGACATGTAACATATTAACAATACAGAGATTACTATAAATGGCAGAAGTCATAAAAAATATGTGACAACACGGACTGCTACCTAATGAGCAGATCAGTTGCTTTAAACAGTGTCGGACTGGGATGCCATGGGCCCACCAGAAAACCTTAGACCAGGGGCCCAACTTTCCAAACTATTATTCCTTCTCTCCTCACTTAACCTCTTTATTCTCCTAATTTTTTAGATCTACTTACTATACTCTATTCTTCCATTACTAAGCCTTTTTTCCACATAAAGAAATAGGGAATGAACATGAAATAGGCCAAATTGTTAGAAGCAAGAGGGCCCACTGACCCCTGGGCCCACCAGGGGTTTTCCTGATATCCCTGTGGGCCAGTCCAACACTGGCTTTAAAGACTGGATTACTCAAATAGAGTGACATTTGTTTAGAAGAATGCCATACTTTTTTTTGGAAATTCTGTCAAGCACCCTCTCAGCTTTTTTTGCCCATAGTGCATATCTGCAATGGTGGATCATAATGAAAAAACCATGGTGCCAGCGAGTGTGATATTCAAGTAAATCATACATACATTTTAAGCGTCATAGTCTGTAGTGATGAACACATTTATTCGCCAGTCATGGATATGCAGCGAAATTCGGAATTTTGTCATGTGCAAATTGTTCTGTGAAACTGTGATGAAAATCTACTGTGGAAAATTTGCAGCGAAAAAAAGCCCATTGACTTTAATGCATTTGGAGGAAAAAGTCACCATAAGAAAAAATGGCCATTGACTTTAATACATTTGGAGGAAAAAATTTGCCATAAGAAAAAACATCCATTGACTAATGCATTATTACAACAAAAGTCGCCATAAGAAAAAACGCCTATTGACTTTAATGCATTAGAACAAAAAGCATTTGTCTCACATAAAAATGCCCATTGACTTCAATGCGTTTTGTAAAATTTTGCAGTTTCGCAGATTTTTTCACAGTTTTGCTAATTTTTCAGTGAAGTGAAATGGGAACGATTCGCTCATCACTAATGGTCAGTAATTTCTTATCTAAAAGAAACAACTACATGACAAAAAGGTTCTTTCCCATATAATAGGATGTTATAGGGCCTCTGCAAGAATGGAACTGGACTTATTTCTGGTCATGCTGAGAAAAAGAGCCTTGGAAGGTGTAAGCTGGAAAACCACAAAAATGCCCTACATGTTCCCCAACAGGTAACAATGACATCCTAGGATTCAGTTGAGTTAGCTTAGTAGTAATAGATTAGATTTGAACAGCCGATCATTTGTAGGTTTCTAAATATGTAAATAAAAATCAGTTCAAGTTGAAGTAATAGTTGAAGGAGTTGTTGTATGAACACTACAGCTGCTTTTGCACCTTGGTACCAAGTGCTTCCTAAATTGAACTGTAAAAGTTGTTGGTAAAGAAGTAAATAAAGCAAACAGGAACAGGAAATTCAGTGGCCATTGTGGCAGCGATAGAGGAAAGTTGTACCGCTGTCTACCTGAAAGTCTTCCATACCTAGTGTTTTAAGTTTACACACATCACCAGAGTTTGCAGTGTAAAAAAGGGTGTAGCATTTTTTATTAGAGTGACTTCCACTGGAAGCAATGTAAAATTACAGAGCAAAATCTGGTCCTCCAATATTGTATGATAGGAAAGGATATGGCCAAAGACAGAATTACTGCAATGTGCATTTATTGACACAACATGTTTCGGGTGTAACAACCCTTTATCAAGTGTAAAATAGTGAAATACAAACATATGTTAAATATCCAAAATCACAGAATTGTAACACAATTAACCAATCCTCATCACCACCTCTTCTTCCACAAACATATGTAACTTTCAGTCCCAATCCTTGTTAGGTGAATGAGGAAAACCTCCACCTGAATTTAAAACCCATCTGTAGACTCTTGTAAGTTCATCTGTAGTGTGATCCAAATTCAGTAATTGACTTATGATGGCAACCAAAGCTCCAAAATTTGGAAAATGAGAAAATAGCAACATTTAAAAGCAAAAATTATTAAACATTAAACCTATGTATTAAAGGCTGTTAGTTGATAGTAGGAACTGCCAATGAGGCGTACCTAGGAGTTACAGCAAAACATGTATTCACATTATATACAAAATCAACTACTAATGCTTATTGACCATTATTAAAGCTATCATTCCCCCAGAATATATGGTAATAGTGCACTGATCCTCAATAAGTTCCTGTAAGAGTAAGTCACCAGACTCTGCAAGACAATGAATGTATAAGTGAAAAGGGCAATAACAAGCTTACAAGAAACATTTTACACTCCATGGTGGCACAGGTACAGACTTAGGGGGCAATGGCTGGTGGCACAAGTACAGACTTGTGACACAGACTTGGGGGGCAATGCTGATGGCACAGGTATAGATTGGGAGCAATATTGTGGGTGCTGCTGGCACAGGCACAGATTGGGGACAATATTTGGGCTGCAGGCTGACACAGGTACAGATTGGGAGCAATTTTTTTGGGTGCTGCTGGCTGGCACAGGTACAGTTTGATTCATTAATGTGTTATAAGGTTTCTTTATTTAAGAAAAAGTGAATAGGTGGGAAATGGTCATACATAACTGGAGTGGACACTGATTTAATCCCTTGCCTAGGGTGCCAAACTACCTTGGCCCGGCCCTGCATTACTGCTAGTGCATGTAAAAAAACCTTTGAGCTTGCTAATACTCCCTTGTGTGGGACGGTTAACAAAATCTCCCTTCATAATGGAGGAACAGCACACACAACTTAGGCATGGGAATGTACCAGATTTCTTACTTGTCAGTACACGTAGTCTATCTTTCGGGTTTTGAATATCGGTAGGACACAAAATATCCTTTAAGGTTCTGGCCCTTTAAGGTGTAGCTGAAAAGAGGTCCCTCACACATAACTTTACCCAGTATTTCTTAATGATTCTTTCAATCTTCTTACTTTGAGAGCTATATTTAGACACAAAATGAATTATTTTTGTTTTGGTAGATGTTGCCTGATTCCCTTTACTTATAATGAACAAACTTTGTCTCTCAACAGTTCCTACCTGTTTAGCCATTTGAGAAATACATATTCTTTTGGAGCTCTTTACCAAAAGTCAACATCTGCGCTGCTTCTTGATATTTATGATCAGTAGATGAAATCCATTTTGCCCTTAAAAACTGACCCCTAGAGATTGCTTTTAAAATATGGGGCAATGGAAGCTATCAGGTGATAAGATGTTGTTTCGATCTGTAGATTTAAAGTCAAGTTCTGTACCAATACCTTCCTTTGTAATGGTCAATTTAACATCTAAGAAACTCAAGCTTTCACTTGACGTTTCTGCCGTGAACTTAATCGTGGGATGGCTACTGTTAGCTTCCTTCATTATCTCATAATTTTCTGCAAGAGGACCACCCCAAATCACTAATATATCGTCCATAAAAATGTACATACTTAATAATATGATAACTGTACCTACTCCTCAAAAAGAAAGACTGTTCCAACTTATACACGAAAATATTTGCAAAAGAAGGAGGAACCGCCGCATCCATTGACGTGCTTTGGTGTTGCCCAAAAAAATCATTTTCAAATCTAAAGTAATTTAAACCTAATAACAGGGTTGAGCAGTCTAGAATAAAACACAGTTTCTGATGAGAAATAGCCGACTCTAAAAGGGCTTCTTCTATGTATCTCAGATCTTCATCTTGAGGGATGGATATATACAAGCTCTGAATGTCAATGCTTGCAAAAAAAAAAAAAAAAACTGTACCCTTTGGTATTATTAGAGCCTGTAATTCTTCCAGTAGGTCAGTCGTATCTTTTAGGCATGCTCAAATATGCATCCTCATATTTTGGCAAAGGTTCTTGTATTAATCGAATGCCTGAGACAATCGGATGACCTGGGGGGTTCTCAATTGCTTTGTGAATTTTGGGGAGCATACATAAAACCGGTGTACGTGGATGTTCAACCATTAGGGCCTCTTTTTCTAGCACAGATATAATACCATTACCACAAGCCTCTGTTAACAATGGATCAACCTTATGTTTAATTTCAAATTCTGGATCATGCGAAATACGCTCATAGTGTTCAGTCACATTTAACTGACAATACACCTCCCCCACATATTTGTCTTTGTCCAATACTACTATGGCACCTCCCTTGTCAGCCTTTTTAATTACCAAATGGTCAAAAAAAGTCTATACAAAATCTGATGTTTGCATGCAATAAAATTACACATGGTTTTTCTGTGTATTTAATTTTACACAGAATAATTAATATGCCCCTAACACTTGGGAATTGTAGTTGGTTGTACACAGGCAGAGTTTAGTTGCAGATTTGGCCCCATTAGATTGAGTCAGCAGCATATTTGCCCATGTATGGGCTCTATCCAATAGATATATCAGACAGTTTTAAAAATCTTGTAGAGACAAGGACTTCATTAGCTCTCCCAAGGGCCTTAAAGGGGACCTATGATGATTTGACCTTTTGTCACAAGGGTCAAGCTATACTGTATGTTGGTGGCCATATTGAGTAAAGATGCCATGCTCACAAAACAAGACAATCTTAAGGTGTATGGCCACATTAAAGACTAGAATCCACAAAAAATACACTGAGTATTGCTGACATTATGACTTGTAATGGAAACTCAAGTAATTAAGATAATTGCAAACATATTGCAAACATATTTCTAAGATGTACTGTGTTTTTAAATAAATGGGAAGTGTAAGCATTAAACTGGTGTTACCTTAGGGACCTTTCCCTAGATTCGTACTTGCTTTGGTCTGAGTTGTCACTGAGTAGTGAGGGGCTAATAATTCGCCAGATGCGAATTCACAGCAAACTTACGTATTTCGCAAAACTGTAACTATAATTACGCTGCCAAAAACTAAATGGGCCGGCTTATAAAAATTGTTGCGCTCCAAAATTATCCAGATGCCCTTTGACTTTAATGCATTTGGACAAAATAGTCGCATATAAGAAATGTCGCGGACATCAAAATTAGCATTTCTTGCAAAGTGAAACAGGACAAATTCACCCATCAATATAAGTTCTGCATGATTTAATTGTTCATCATCTGGGGCAAACTAGTGGATGTCATTTGTATATTTCCTCTTAAGAGCACTGAATATTCATGTATGGGTATTTCCTTCAGTCAAATGAGTAGGCGTTCTTGGGGCAGATTCACTAAGGGTCGCATTGTTGATGGCTTTTAGCCCTCGCATCCGACTGGCGAATATTTGGCTAATAAATATTCGCCAAAATAGAATAAAATTTTCGCTGGTTTTGAGCGTGTTTTTGACTATCCACCAGAATTGTATGATCAAACGATTCTACAAAAAGTCGCAGAAAAAAACATTTGAATATTCGCCAAAATCGTACGAATTGAATGTTCGAATCATTCGATCGTACAATTGAAATTCGGAAAAAGACTTTGAGAAAAAAGCCTATGGGGGATTCCCATAGGCTTCTATTGCAATTCGTTCAATCTGGTGAAGTAGGCAGTCGAATAAAAATTTAAAGGGCAAGTTCTTCAATTGGCGAATAGTCGAACGATCGAATATATATTTATTATATTATCTATTCAATCTATTCGATGCGACCGAATGTTCTATATTCAATAGTTGAAAATACTTAAGTTTCATATTCGAATAGTTGCACAATTGAATAGAGACTAGGTAAGCAAATATTCGAATCCTTCACACGAATTTAGTACATCTGCCCCTTAGTGTTGCATGACTACTGAAACAGTTCTTAAGATTGCAATAACAAATGATCTAACCAAGCAAAGCTGCATGGCACTAAGTAAATTAATTAAAATAAATCCCTACACTGAAGCACATATCCTAAATAAAATTCACAGGGGAATGTTCCAGCAGACAACCATGTGGCTTTGTAAAATAAATACATGACTATATGGTAGCTGTCACTTATTTGTGAAAATGCAGATCCAGAGAGAACTTGATTTCTGCACAAACAATAACCTGTGATATTACATTGTACTATTACAAATAATTACCTGCCCATTTATGTGTGTTATTTTCCTTTGATCATTGTATTTAATTTGCTGTTTCTAAAGGTCATATGCACTTTCATTATTCTGCTGGAATCAAAACCATAGTCTGTAAAGAAACCATATTTTTCAGATAAACTGTATTTTTGTGACTGCAAATGGTTAAAACTAGCCGGATTAATGTAGTTCCAATATTTTCAGTCAGTCCCCCAATATTTGCTGCTGAGGGAGACAAAAGGAATTTCAAAGGGGAGGCAAACAATCTCTCTTGTTGGCAGAACAAGAAGAGGAACCTTTTGCAAATCCTATTAAAGATCCTAATTAGGAGTCTGTGATTCTGCTGCTGTTGGCAGGAACCTCAGAAGTGGGGCTATTTTTATGGAATACGATTATTGTTGTCATTTTAATTGCTACCAATAAGCAGAGCAGAATTTGCTGATTTGCCGTGGCACATGTGTTATTTGTAGTTCGACATACAGTGTATGCCTATATACCATATATACTTAGACAGCACTTGCAAACATGCATTGTTTGCATGGTATGTATTCATATAGAAGACATATGAACATATTCGTTTTTTAATTATTATTTTGTAACAATTTAGTCATTAATACATTATTTTCTGTTTCTCAACACATGGCTTGTTTTAAAAGCTTGCTCAACTACCCGCATGGCTTTGGAAGTGCATTTTATTCCAATGTATACATATAATATTTCCATCCATTTAGTCAGTGGCGTAACTACAGAGATGTTTATCCTGATGAAGGGAGGTTGTACCCCCTGAAACATTGAAGTTGGTGGTTGAATAAAAAGAAAAGGGGAATTCCCCCACTGCAGAAATAAGTGTGTGCGGATCCATTATTGGGAATTGCTGTAACTACAGAGGAAGCAGACCCTGCAGCCGCAGGGGGCCCCAGGAAGTATAGGGGCCCCATGAGGCCCTAATTCATATAGAAGATTAATAAATATTGGTAAAAAAGTTCAACCTCTAGATATTTTGGGGCCTGAAAAATAATTTGCTGTGGGGCTCAGTAATATCTAGTTACACCACTGCATTTAGTTATCTCTTTTTGACAGCCTGAAAGGCCATCATCATGTGTGAAGACATTATGATATGCATTTCACCTTCATAGTAAAGAATGAAAGCTGCACAAAAGGATAGGATGGATTCTGAATGCAGATTTTTCAATATGAGCTAAATAAATATGGCTTGTGCTGAACATTCTTTTTGCCTATTATTTTAAATAAGAAATATCTGTGGTTTCTGTTATTTCAAGCACTTAGTAATATTAATTTAAGTACTTTTCATTTTAGTCACTTCCTGTCCTGAAGAAAAAAAAGCACACAAAGGTTACTGGAGAGTGCAGATTGGGGAACAAAGGTCCTAATACAGAGGTAGGTGAAATAGGTGCGTGTTTGGTGACCCTACATTGTTGTGCATTAGGAATGTGTATCTGCTTCTGCCTACCCCAAATTCTGACCCTGGTTGATAGGGAACTCTGAACTAATTGCCCTGTTTATAAAGAAGGTGTGTGTGTGTGGGGGGGGGGGGCTGAATAAGACCAATGAAAATAACTCAACTGCAGAGACAACTTCTTTTCAACTATTTATTGATGGATACTTACAATGTACAAACTGTAATTTTTAAAGGAGTAGTGGAGGAGTCTTTGTGTGGCTCTCCATATGAAAGTCTACCTGCTGTGACAGTTTACCTTGTGTAAAATTAAAAAGGTATCAGTACTGAGATTAACTCCCCCCTATATTGTTTACGCCTCAAATTCAGACACTAAACTCCTGTATTGTTCATGCTTGTAACACCTATTTTGTTCACACCCCTAACGCCCTGTACTGTTCACACCTCAGACTCAGACTGAAAGTGTCCCCATTGTTCACTCGTTCACACCTCATACAAACTGCTGGAGGGACATTTTGTCACTGTATGAAGTCCTGGCTTCCTTTACGCCTGCTATATTCTGCCTTCCCTTTACTCCATGTATACTCTGCCTGCCCTATACCCCGTGTGTGTGCCATACTCTGTCTGCCATATGCTGCCTGTGTGTGCCATACTCTATTTGCCCCAGACTACCTGCAGGATGTAAGCCTGGTAGAATTTGTTCAGGATGTTTGCTAGCATTTGGAGGAGGAGACATATGAATTTAAGGGTATGTTTTAATATGGCTTCATTTTTCACATATAATATCTCTGCAGTAAGCACTAACCATTTAGTTTTTCATGTGCTACCACCATTAATTTGGACATGATCTTAAACGTTCCTGTGGCAATATGGTCCTGGTTTAAAGTGGGTGTGGTTTAAAAACAGGGAGTGGTCAATTCCACCCTTCACCATGTTGGTCAAAAAGTTTCAGGCCTCGGTATCACAGAACTTGGACAGCGCTGATGTAGACAATTGAATTCCAATTAAAAGTTGCTAAGAATAGGCCATTGTATAACTTAATAACATGAAAATGTTATTTAACCAATGAATTTGTTAATGTTGTCCCTCATGGCTGTTTCTACATACTTGAACAACTGACGCTACTCAGTTTTATTCTATTTATGCTGTTTTACAAGTGTATTCGTAGATCATCTCAGTAACTCAACAGGTTCAACTCTGTAATTATATCTAGCTATCCAATCATGTATGATTTTACTAAATACAGGGCTGACTAAATAGCATAGATTAGACTGTCTGCATACAGGCCTTTGATCTGCCTATGAACATAGGTGTGTAACCCGTGACATTTCAAGCTGAGAATGAGTTTTAGATGCAATATCCATTTACAATAACTGGCCCGATGAATGAATATGAATATATGATTAAATTCTTAAGTACAAGCAGTACACATATAAGACCTGTTATCCAGAATTTTAGGGACCTAGGGTTTTCTGGATAAGTGATTTGTCCGTAACTTGGATAGACTAACAAGAGATCATTTAAACATGAATTAAAACACATAGGCTTCTTTTGACTTCCATAGGGATTCATTGCTGTCAACTCTTTATTCTTTTAGTCGTTTATAGTTACGTACTATATTCTTCCATTATTAAAGTGGACCCGTCACCCAGACACAAAAATCTATATATTAAAAGTCCTTTTCAAATTAATCATGAAATCCAATTTCAAATTTTTATTAAAGCATTCATAGCTGTTTTAAGCTTGTTTGAAAATCTCAGCTGTCAATCAAATATTGTCTGCCACTCCCCTATGCCTTAGGCATAGAGGCGGGGCAGATAGTTACTTTCACTTTTCATTCAGCACTTCCTAGATTGCTACTCCCCACACATTCCATTCCCCCCGTTCTCTTAACCATTTAATTGTGTAGCCAGGACATGGGGATAGACATTGGGTCCCCCATTCTGGTGCACAAACAGGATTCTGAGATGATACAAGGCTTGTCTTAATAATAGTGTCCACAAAATGTCTCCTGCCTGCTTGCTAGAATTATGAATTCCCAGACTGAAGAAAACAAGATTAAAATAATTTATATAGTTTAATTAATGTTCATTTTGCTTGACTAATGTGTTAAAATATGACTTTGGAGGGCGTGGCTTGGACGTTGATGCGTGCGGACGTGTGTTGAGGAGCTCCGTGAAAGGAACTGAATTTAAAACCTGCTACAAACAGATTGAATTCTCTCTTCGCTGCTGGAGGTGAACACAAGTTTCAATGGCAGCTAAGAACACTAAAAAGAATCCGCAGACGGA
>CM044434.1:42858451-42891344 GCA_024363595.1 Xenopus borealis | reverse complement strand
TTAATATACACGATTGTAATATCTTTCCTTTTGTCAATAAAAAATAATGGAAATTAAAATATGACTTTGAATATTTGTTTGGGGTGACAGGTTCACTTTAAGCATTTTTTTCCATGAATGATCTTGAAATACGCTAAATGGTTAGAAGCAAGAAGGCCCACTAACACCCAAGCCCACTGGTATCCCGGTGAAATCTCTTCCTGGTATCCCGGGGGACCAGTCTACACTGAGTACAAGGTAGTGTTTTATTATTTATAAAGCAAATCATATTTAGAAATGTGAATTATTTGATTAAAGGACCAGTAACATCAAAACATGAAATTGTTTTAAAGTAATATATGCAGTGTAACACTGGTAAAACTGATGTGTTTGCTTCAGAATCGAATCCAAACCCTAATTTGCATATGCAAATTATGGGTGGGAAGGAGAAAACATTTTCTACTTCCTTGTTTTGTGACCAGGCAGAAGGATTCGCCCGAATCTGAATCCTGCTGAAAAATGCTGAATCCTAGCCGAATCCCGAACTGAATCCTGGATTCGGTGCATCCCTAATATGATTTGTGTCAGTAAATACAATGCTTGACCAGTGTTTTTTTTTTTTTTTTTTTTTTAACCTTCCCTACACAACGACCAAATCCACAGCCACCTTAGGGTGCAGACCACTCACCCTTTTTTTGTACTAGAGACGATAATTGCAAGATCCTCTAGTAATGTAGTATTCATACGTGTATATGAGGGTTCATATATAGTGATGAGCAAATCGCCAAGCTCGAATTCGCAGTGAAATCCTGCTATTTGCCGTCGGCGAATAAATTCGCAAAATGGCCGTGAAAATTCGCCAGAGAAAATTCGCTGGCATCAATTTCCGATTTTCACAAATTTTTTTTGTGAAAACATTAGAAATTCACGAGTTTATAGTGAGAATGTTCGAAATTCACAAATTTATAGTGAAAACGTTTGAATTTCACAAATTTTGTGAAATAGTTCAAAATTCACTCATTTATAGTGAAATTTCTTGAAATTCACAAATTTATAGTGAAGTAGTTCAAATTTCATGAATTTTAAGTGAAAAAGGGGAAATTTCACAAATTTTTCATGAAAATGGTAAATTTTCAAAAAATTTAGTGAATTTTCTGATTTTGACATTTTCGCAATTTATTTGCCATTTCGGCGAAGTGAAACGCCCCAGATTCGCCCATCACTATTCATATACAGTATAATTGTGGTGCAATGTGGATTGTACAACATTAATACACACAGCACCATGTTTTTTGTACTCACAATGCAGTTATTTAAACAGAACAACTGCAATGCAGTTAAATCAAGTAGAGTCCGGTTTGATAAATCCTGTATAAGTTGGAGCACAATTCCATTGCTTCTGGTGAATAACATCAACAATGGTATTAGTGTCCAGTTCCAGAGCCATCTGCTTGCTATGCCATAAATATTAAAGCAAAAGTTTATATTAGCAGGTTACAGGCAAGTCAAATTTTACAGATAACTGTAACTCGCCAAATTAGGCAAAGCATTTTAATATGTAGTGACACTGCCCAAGTTTGAAACATCCCATAACAGTGAAAGGGTTAATAATAGAGATCAGGCTGTTGTTGTGGGAGCAGACAGGTGGCTCAGCTTGCAGGCGCACAATGATTCTGTTGTTTCTCTTTCACAATTCACAGGGACACATGGAATGTGTGACATGGGAGATGGATTAGACTGGCTGCACTCGAAAAGTTTTCACAGAGCTGTCAAAAAGGAAAGCTCAGCTGTCTTACAGTGTGTCTCTGGTGGAAACGTGCATCTGTTCCTCTAGGGCTGCAACAGCCAACTGGTTGGAAACATGAACAATTTCTCATGAGTCTGTCTGAGGGCATCAACCTAATGTGGCATCCATTTGTTTAAATCACTAGATTCTTCTACTTCATGTCATTCAGAAATATTGGCGTTTTGTTGGTTTTCTGTAAGTCATTGATGTGGTCAGTGACAGTGTACTTTAACACAATATTTTCACTTTTGGGATGTGAGCACCTGTATATTGTCAGTTTGTCATCTTGGCAGAATGCAATCATGATATCTATGGAAGTCCGTGCCACTTATTTGAGGGGTAACGCAATGGACGTAATGGGAAAACATTTTTTTTTTAAACGCATCAGTTAATAGTGCTGCTCCAGTAGACTTCTGCACTGAAATCCATTTCTCAAAAGAGCAAACAGATTTTTTTATATTCAGTTTTGAAATCTGACATGGGGCTTGCCATTTTGTCAATTTCCCAGCTGCCCCTGGTCATGTGACTTGTCCCAGCACTTTAGGAGGGAACTGCTTTCTGGCAGGCTGTTGCTTTTCCTTCTCAATGTAACTGAATAGTACGCAGTGGGTCATGGGTTTTACTATTGAGTGCTGTTCTTAGATCTACCAGGCAGCTGTTATTTTGTGTTAGGGAGCTGTTATCTGGTTACCTTCCCATTGTTCTTTTGTTAGGCTGCTGGGTGGGGGAAAGGGAGGGGGTGATATCACTCCAACTTGCAGTACAGCAGTAAAGAGTGGTTGAAGTTTATTAGAGCACAAGTCACATGACTTGGGGCAGCTGGGAAATTGACAAAATGTCTAGCCCCATGTCAAATTTCAGAATGAAATATAAAAAAAATCTGTTTGCTCTTTGGAGAAATGGATTTCAATGCAGAATTCTTCTGGAACAGCACTATTAACTGATGCATTTTGAAAAAAAAAAATTCATGACAGGATCCCTTTAACCATTTTTCAGAGAATATGAATGATGACAAAAAAACTTTTCTTTCACTCATGGTTAGTGGTTGGCTGAAGCCATTTATTGTCAAACAACTGTGTTTACTCTTTTTAAATCATAATCAAAAGTTGACATACCCTGGTGATTTGGCCTGATAACATGCACACAATTTGACACAATGGCTATTAAAGGTAACCATCTTTACCTGTGATCTGTTTGCTTGTAATTAGTGGGTGAGTATAAAAGGTCAGTGACTTTCTGGACAGACCCTTGTATTTTTCATCCAGTGCTGCACTGATGTTTTTTACGAAGTCATGGGAAAGCAAAATAATTCTCAAAGGATCTGCAGGAAAAGGTAGTTGAACTGTATAAAACAGGAAAGGGATATAAAAATATCAAAGAAATTGAGAATTCCAGTGTTGAAAGAAAAGTTTTTGTGTTATTATTCATATTCTCTGAAAAATGGTTAAGGGTATGCCAGGTTATGCAAACTTATGAGCAAAACTCATTTCTCAAAGTCTCATTTTTTTTTTGACGCATGACTCGTTTTTTTTTTTACGCCTGTGAATTTTCGCTGGATTTTCGCCAATTTATTCATCACTAATGAATAGCACTACAAGGGATTTTTTGATCGTTGAGCACCGTGTCTGTCCAGTTCTATGCACTCTATAAGAATGTAAATGTCCCATCTGGTCGCCCTATCATATAGGCTAGGGGCTCACTGTTGCAAACAATATCTGGACAGTCTATGACAGGCTTTTGTTACAACCATGCCATCATTTGTGAGGGACTCGGGTGACCTTATTAAGATCTTTAAACTAGTGATGGGCAAATCTGTTGTGCTTCGCTTCGCCAAATAAATGGTGAAAAATTTGTGAAAAGAGGCACGTGTCTCGATTTTGTTGCATGTCAAAATAATTTGCCACGGATGCGTACTAACTTTTGACGCGCAACAGTATTATTTTGATGAGCACTGCAATTTGATAAAACCCATCTTCTTTGGGTGTTTTTTTTGTTTCACCTTTTTCCAGCTTTGGGGCTACCAATAAAACATTTTCCCTTACTTTCAAGCTTTGTAGACTGTGATGATGAATGAATATGGCATCTTTTGCTTTGTGTCTGAATGTGCTGAATAGCATTGGAGTCAATGAGAATGCCAATTCACATGCGTGTTTCACTGCTACACACGAGGACTCCCATTTTGCCAGCTTCTTAAAAACATCTGTACCTTTTTTACGTTTTCTACTACTCTATATTGATGTTGAACCAAAAAGTACCATCTATAGTTTATTGATTATTAATAGCTTACTAACACAGGCTAAACTTTTAACAATTCATCTGAACACATAATATCAGGGGGCTGTGTATCCCACATTAAGATCAATAAACCATATATTTATGCCATATAAATGCATAAATACAGTGCAATAAGTAAAAGCACAATTGTGCTGTTGTAAAAAAAAAATTAAATTAAGCACAACGATGCTGCAAAAAAAAAAAAAAAAAACTATATTGCTGTGCAGCAGGTCTTTGATTTCCTGCACCTCCCTGCTCAGGAAGGCTACCTGCTACACCCAGGGTTGCCACCTGGCCGGTATTTTACCGGCCTGGACGGTATTTTTGATGGTTGATCCCAATGTTATTAATAGGGAAAAAAGATAAATATAGAGGAAGGCCGGTATTTTTTTCAGGAAAAGGTGGCAGAAGGTGCAGTAGCAGCTCCTGCTGCTGCTCCTCCTCCTTCTCCTCAGTCTGTGTGGCAGCATCTGCTGCTGCTACCTCTGACTTTATGCTTGGAGACGGTGGTGGAGGTGATGGTTGTGGCAGTGGTGGCCTTACAGCTGCAGCAGGTTCTGCTGCCTCCTCCTCAACATAATTGGCGGCAGCCTCTTCCTCAGCCCCTCCTTCATCTGAATCTTGGATCCACTCCTTTGGCAATCAAGGAATTTCAGTTTGAGTAATACAGCACTTGCATTTATACAGTACATATTAATATTATACAGGTTGAGGTGTTATCTTACTACAAGAAAACCATAATCAATAAGGATGGCAAGTATGGGGCAGGCAAAACCATTAAATGGGGTTGTTCACCTTTGAGATAACTTTTAGTATGATGTAGAGAGGGAGATTCTGAGACTATTTGCAATTGAATTCCATTTTTTATTTGTGGCTTTTGAGTTAATGAGATTTTTATCCAGCAGCTCTTCGATTTGCATTTTAATCAATCTGGTAACCAGGGCCCAAATTCCCCTAGCAACCATTGAATGATTTGAATAAGAGACCGGAATATGAATAGAAGAGGGCCTGAATTGAAGGATCAGTAATAAAAAGTAGCAATAACAAAACATTTGTAGGCTAACAGAGCATTTGTTTTTTAGAAGGGGACAGCAACACCCATTTGAAAGCTGCAAACAACCATAGTTTTATAGATAATTGCCTTTTTCTTCTAAGTAATAAATAATGAAAACCAATTGAAAAGTTGCTTAGAATTGGCTTAGAAAACATGAACCCCCGTCAGATAATCTCCATTTAACAGCTCATGTGCTTGTTGTTATCTAACTTGGCTGCAATTATATGACGTCAAAGTCAACTGTTCCAATCCTAAGTAAAGTATTCACTTAAATATGTTTTTGCTGTAAAATAGCAAATCATTATAAAACAAGTTGTGACTTTATTGTAATAAGCAAGAGAATTCTGTGTTATATTTTTAAATAACTCTACCTTCCAGCTCCTCTTGCACTTCCTCCACAAGTGCTGTGTGCCTCCTCTTTAGGTTGCTCCATATCCATTGGAGGCTATGAAGAGGCAGGTGCACAGTGAAGTGCTGGCGCAGCCTGCACCTCAGCCCCTGCATCATATTGCAGCGTAGTGCCTGGATTCCTGGGGTTTCACGAGGGAAACTGTCATATCCCTTCTGGTGGAGGTATCTGATGATGTACCTGAGCACCTCACTAGATATATTGCCTGGTAAAGTCAGAACTTTTCTCTTGGAACTCCTACAAGTGGGTAGGGCAATGGGTTTTTATATAGGTGATGCCTATCTTTGACGCACGTGCACCAACAGCGGCGCCGAAATCAATGAATTGACTACTGTTACACTCAAATACATTTTTTTTTTTTAAATATATAATTTCAATGTCACTATATTTGCTAACCCTGCAGCAATATTAGAAGTAGCATTATTATAATTAAAGTTATAATTAGATAAAGAGGTAGGCCTGAAGCCTAAAAAATTACCCAGAAAATGTAGCATTATTGGAAGCCACATAATTTGGCAGACCCCGTCCAGAAGAAATTGGACAAGCTTCTGGCAGTAGTAGTACAAACGTAGAATTAAAATTTACACTTGGAAGAGGTAGGCCTGAAGTGGCATTTGGAAAGGTTCAGTTTCAGTCCTGCAGAATCAATGTATTTCAGAACCTTTTCTAGGTACTTGTCATAAAGATCCATAGTTGGAGCATAGACAATTATATCATCCAAGTAGCATTGTACACCAGGTATTTCATGGAGTAAAGAAGACATCTTTGAAAACAACTGAAGCCAGTCCATACGGTACACGCTTGAACCAGATCAAATTATCATGGGTGATAAATGCAGTGAGGTCTCGGCTTTCCTCGTGCAGTAATACTTGATGATAAGAACTCTGAAGATCCAGGGTGGAAAAGAATTTTGCTCCTCAGAGTTCTGAAAATATTTCCTCTATGTGTTGCAAAGGATGATTATTCATAACAACTGCTTTATTAGGTTCACAGAGATCAACAAAACAATTCCTCAAGTTTTCTTCATTGTTACCACAATTGGTGAAACCCATTCAAATTCTGATTTTTCAATCACAGTTTGCTCTACCAATTTCTTTATTTCCTGTGAGACAGCCTCCCTTATAGAGTAGGGAAATCTGCTCAATTTATGGTGTACTGGTTTTAAATCTGGTCTCAGCTTCACTTTGTGTTTAAAGTTCTTTGTACAACCCAATGAAGTGTTGCTTTGTGGTGACATTTTAGACACTGGCTGTGTGGCAGGTACTGTTGCTGTAGTAATGAGACCATCAACTAATTGTAGGTTTAATGCAGCAAAGAGATCCCTTCCAAGTATAGAAGTCCCATTTTGCAGTATTTGATTCAAATTGTACAGTCACTGGCAAGCAACCAAGCACAGGGACTGGAACCTTTAAGTAACTGACCAGTCTCAGGGCAGGTGCAACAAGTGGATCTTTTGCAAAGCATTTCAAGAAAATATCCTTTGGTAGTATAGAAACAGCTGAACCTGTATCAAGCATCAGGTTAATGGAGGTCCCTTGTCCCTTGAAGCAGTATTGACATTGACAGTGCATATAAACTTGTCTGGAGTAAATGTATTAGTTTTATCCACACTTAATACTGTAACATTTGAAGCAGTGACTGTCAGGGCCCGAAGGCACTGTTGAAGTGTGGACCAAGGAGGAAGCTTAGGTAAAGTTTGTGGTAACAGAAGGGTTAGGCAGAAGAGTAGTCAATCCAGGCAAAGGTCAGTTCCGGCGGCGAAGTTCCAGGAGTTCCCTGACTGAGAATTTTAGCCTCTGCCACTGCTGTTTCAATTTGGCTAGCAGTTGTAATAGCCTTTGCACGAGTTTGTCTTTTTCCACTATTTGTTCTCCTAGCATTTCATCTTTTAGATACCCAAACTCACATGTAACAACCAGGTCTCTCAAAGCTGCTACAAGTTGTTCTGTGGATTCGCTGTTACGTTGTCTATTATGGCATAATTCAGCAACCACATTTACTCTTGGCACTAAAAAAGTTCTTTATAGCAGTAAGAGCAGTTTCATAAGTATCATCAGGTAATGGTATTGTTTCGCTGTATCCTTGCTCCCAGGCAGTGAATAAGTGAAGCATGCTTTCTAGCAGCAGAAATCTCCCCTTGTTCAGCAGCAATAATGTGATTTTCAAAAATACATATCCAAGCAGTAAAATTCATGGTAGGCTCACCATGGTTTGGGAGAAAAGCTGCAGGCTGCTGATAGTCGAGGATGTGCAGAGTATAACAGGTTATTGTTGCAATGTTGTAACAAATAGCTCAACCATGCTGGTGAGTTAAGATTAACTCTTGCAGCAGGAGGTTAAAGGACAATTTTGTTGTGGCTGTTGATTTCATTGTGGCTAACATTACTGCCAGAATTTGTCCATTTGGCATCTACGTGCCCTACACGCAGAAAGCTGTGCAGGATGCATGGAACTTTTTATGCCCTACTTTGCTTCCCTTGCTAATCTATTATAACACAATGGTTTGCCTTCAGTATAGCATATCTAATTGGAAATCCCAAAAGTGTGTGGTTCTATGTGGGTTCTAACATCTTTAACAAGCATAGCAGCGTTAAATATTACATTAATGGTTCTTACAAAAGGCAATTAATTTCAAAATGATTGCTATCAAATCTACAGTAGTGCATTCATAATAGCTAAATAAAATAATTCCTTCACTTTAGGAATCTGGAAAAAATGTGTAATGAATGTTATTCAATCTGGATAACATAACCAAATTATTGAGTATGGTAAGAAGCTTGCATCTTTGGACTAGTGCTCTAATAATAAGGAAGATTACCCTGTTTTCAGCCTCAGGGCTATTAATCACAAGGGAGAGAGAGAAATGCAAACATTTTTCCAACTAAGTGTTAAGGATATTAAAGAGAAACCCAGCCAATGTGACAGCTACTGCCAATCAGACATGCCCTTGCATAATGTTGCCTGCAGCTCAGCCTGCCAATCAAAGTGTTCATTAGGAACCCTAGCGTAAAATCAGGACCATATGGGCTCCTGTCCAAAGCATTTTAAGTCTTTATGAAACTGATGCTTTGCAAGCTCTCCCATCCGTTTAAAATGAAGAAATTTAGATATTTGGCCTTAAGGGGAACACATTGGTGCACACAACCTGCTGACAGTCTCTCCTTAATCAGTATATGGGTTCTCTATTTTTTAAGTGAATGTTACTTTTCCAATATACAAAGTGAAGAAAAGTAATTTCATTGCAACAGCGTCTATGGATTAGTAAAATCAAAAAAGGTCTGCGGGCTGTTGCTTCATTAGGGAATATTAAATCACACTTGTTCTTGCCAAACACTAGATTATGTTTCACTGAGCTACACTTCATACTTCAGTTAAATAAAGGGATGGCATAAATAGTATAGTAAGGATTTGTTTATATCATTTTGGTTTTAAAGCAGTGACTGTTTGTCTTCTTGGCTGCATGTCAATGATTTCCTAGGGTTGCAAAATACTGTATATCTATGGAGTAAAGAAGAATAAAGAGTGCCTTTCCCATACCTTTTTTTATTTGCCACACAACATTCTGGTACAGAAACTCTGTTTATACTCTCTGCAGAAATCTCCTGTGTTTTGGTTTCAATATGTGTTCTAAATCCTCCCTTGACGACTGCTTATGCAGCTTTTAAGAGGGAGTGACTGCCGTAACCAACGCCCATATAAATAAAATGTGATGTGAGGTGTAAGGAGATGTTTACTCAAAGTAATGCTATTAAGCATACTGGTAAGATACCATTTAAATTGTGTTTAGAGGTAAACATGTTAAGGCCACCATGTGGGGTTTACCTTGATGTGGTATGGTGGCTTATGAATTTTGTGATTATAACTTTGTAACAAAAAACCCTGTTTTTCAAAATTTAAATGCATTTGCTTATATACTTGAATTGCTTAGACAGGGTTTTAAATATTTAAGTATTTTTAAGTATTTTGAAATTTGCCTTAGGTGTGCACCAACAACCCCCCCTTTTTTCATTAAGTTCAATCTATATGGAGTCATAGGAATTGTATCTTCTTATCCCAGGCACTGGTTACAGGAATATAAACTGTTTCTAGGAGCTCTGACCATATTTCAGTGTCCATGCTAGGGATATCGAGTAACCACTTATCTCTTAATTTCGGCAGAGGATCCTTATTTATTTTAAGTAACATACTATAAAAGAGTGATGGATACTTAAGCAAATTGGGTTTATGCAGCATTTGCTCAATTTGGTTAGGTGTTGTTTCTATTGCTGTGTTACCAAACTGAGTATTCATAGCATGCCTCAATAGCAGATATCTATAAAACATATTGGGGTAAATTTATCAAAGAGTTAAGTTCCGCCACTAGAGGGAAATTCCGCCGCTCTCCATTAATTTCTATTTGAAAGGGCTATTTATCAATGGGTGAAGTGAAATGCCAGAAAAACTTAACCTTGCGAAAATTCATTGGAATCTCATTTTGGACACGGGCATCCGTTCTTTGGACACGGGCGTCCATTGCCGGTGGCGTAAAAAACGGACACCGGCATCCATTTTTTGGATGCTGACATTAGGCACCTGTATCTAAAATGAGACGTGTCAGCGTTTCGCAAATTTTTTGCCATTTCGTGAATTTCTACTAGAAATTCTCTAAATTTCGACAAGGGGAAATGTCTGGGAAGGTGTTGCCCAGGTGTTGTGTGACCACCACGCTGCATGCACCGCCTTAGCCATAAGATAATAGAGGGTTAAATTTGGGGCCACCAAACCTCCCATGTTAGTGGGAAGTTGCAGTGTGGTTATGGCCAAATATAAAGAATTCTGCAGGGTATCTAGTTTATGAAAACATTTGGAAGGTAGAGTTAATGTTAATTGTCTGAACACATACAGGAACCTTGCTAACATAAGCATTTTAAACAAATTTATGTGCCCCAAGATCCTCATTGGAAGGGTGGACCAGATTGAAATTTTGGATTCCAGCTTTCTTATCAGGTTTATCAGAGTTAAATTAAGTTCCTGAAATTTCACTAAATCTTTGTGAATTACTATTGCCAGATATTTAAACAAACTTACTTATTGTATTGGGAATGGGAGTTTATTACAAAGTCGTCTATCAAAAACATTGCTGACTTATTACAGTTAATTTTCAAACCTGAATAGAAAGTGTGGTGATTTATTAGGTCTAGGGCTGCCCCAAATGCTTCATATGGGTTCCTCAGAAATAGTACAGTATAATCTGCGTACATTGTAATTTTTTCTGTGAACCCATTTTGTTTTAAACCGGTAACTGTATTTTTCTCTCTAAGGAGTGTTGCTAAAGGCTCCATAGCTAGAGCAAATAAGAGTGGCGAGAGGGGGAAACCCTGCCAGGTACTGCAAGAGAGTTCAAAGTATGTGGAGATGTTATGATTGGTTTTGACCCTAGCTCTAGGTTTGTTATATAATGCATTGATCCATTTCTTGAAGTTTTCTCCAAGTCCCATTGTGTGTAACACTGTTCAAAGAAAATGCAATTCCAAAGAATCAAAGGCATTTTCATTATCTAAAGTAACTACATTTCATAGGCCAAAGTTCTGAGATATTGGTGTATAGTCTGCGCAAATTGATATCTGTGGAATGGCCTGGAGTGAACCCTGTTTGGTTTGATTTTTTACTTCTTGCTGGGTTTGTATGGTAAAGTCTTTTATTTGGGAAATGTAAAGGCCTCTAGAGTATGCTTTAAGGGTATCCCATTCTATCTGTGGGGAGGTTGAGCCAGCATTAATTTTATTATGGGAGACTAGTTGCATTTCTCTGGGTTCAGAAATGGGATCTAATTTGACCCATGAGCTGCTAAGCCTCCAGACTGAGTCCGATGGGTCAGCATTCCTTGTTAGGGATATCAATAGGGAAGAGTGGTCCAATATGCCTCTAGGTAATGTGGTTGCAGATACTAAACTTTTTGCTATCTCAGGGGAGCCTTGTGCCAAATCAATTCTTGACATAGTATCGTGAGATGCTGAATAGCATGTGGAGGATTTTTGTTCCTGCTGTTTAAGTCTCCAAAGGTCTTTTAATTAAAAGGTAGAGGCCCAGGTGGCCAGGGGTGTGGCTCTGTTTTGGGGGAACAACCTGTCCTGTTTTTCTGACATCTCTGTATTAAAATCACCCATTAGCAACATTAGTAGTACCGGAAAATTGGCCACTCGTTCCATGATATGGGTCAGTAGTTCTTCTCTAAATGGTGGGGGCGTATATATTAACTAATAAATATGGTTTACAGAAGAGTGAACAATGCATGACAATATATCTGCCTTCCCTTTTGGTAACTAATCTGTTCAGAGTAAAAATACATGCTTTTGATACCAATATAGAGACACCTCCAGCATAACTAGAGTATGTTGAATGATAAGTTGACGCTTTCCATGGCCTTCTTAAGGATAGCAATTTGGAGCCATCTCCTGTAAAAAAATTATGCGAGGTTCAACATATTTAAGAACCTGGAACACCAAACCTCTCTGGATTGGACTGCCCAAACCTCTAAGGTTCTATGATATGATGCTTATTGTAGCCATAATGTAGGTGGTAGGGGAGATGGGGGTCAGAGGGCCCTGTAAGTCAGTGTTACTTTTAGTCGCAGGTCCAACTGTTCTCGTGGTGAGAGAGATTGTGGGTCTGTGGATAGTAACTGCAAAGAGAAGTAAAGCTGCTTTTGGGGACATAACAGTTGTTTAGAGTTCAGTTCTGTGGATATCGGAATTGTACACATATACTGTAGTTCCAGATAGAGGGAGAAAGAAGTGACAGCAATGTAACAACTTTGACGACCTTCCCACCGGTGTTGTTGAGGTAGCTCCATATTAAAAAATATGTTTTGCCTCTATGTTTGGGGTATAGCCATTTAGGATCCTGGAAATGTACCTTTAATAATACTGTGACAAACAGGAATTGGCTAGGTCAACTAATGTGTTCAGGCCTCCAGGTCTCTCTCATTACTGTGTGAATCTGGAAAACCCTGGATCCCATTCTATACATCAAGTAAACCTCTTCATTCAATGTATCTCTACCTTACTTCCTCTGGACTAACTTAGGGTCCTTCCTTCTTTTGTCAAAGGGGTTACACCCCTAAACGTTGTATCCCACAATAAATTAGCAAGGGTTTATCCCTGCCAGCATTACCCAAGTTGTGCTGGTGAATTACTTTTCCTCTACATTGAATACATGGTTGCCAATTCCTCTTTCAACGGGCACCGGGGATTCATATTGTTTGGAAGGCCAGAGTGTGCGAGGGTAATTCCTTTTCTCCATGTTAAATTACAAACCACTTTTTTTACAAGCAGGATCATTATGAAGCCAGTTTTTTAAAGTGTTATTCTCCGGCCATAAAACAGACATAAGACCTTAGGAGAGGATTAGCTGTGACAGAAAGGGGCAGATTTACTAAATTCGTGTGAAGGATTCGAATATTTGCGTGAATAGTCGATTCGCACATTCGATTGTGCGACTGTCGAATATGCAAATTAAGAATTTTTGACCATCGCATATAGAATATTCGGGCGTATCGAATAGATCGAATAAATATATATTAGAGCGCTCGACTATTTGCCAGTTGAAGAACTTGCCCTTTAAATTTTTATTCGACTGCCTACTTCACCAGATTGAACCTTGAAGTCTTTTGCCGAATTTCAATCGTACAGTCGAATGCTTCAAACGTTCGATTCGTACGATTTTGGCGAATATTCAAGCGTTTTTTTGGCGACTATTCGCAGAATCGTTCGATCATATGATTCTGGTGAATAGTTGAATATGCGCTCAAAACTGGCGAATATTCCATTCGATTTTGGGGAATATTTTGGCTAAAAGCCCTCGACAATTCGACCCTTAAATCTGTCCCAAAGTGTATAGTAAAAATAACATGCCATGTAAAGGGAAAACCTTACAAACAACTAGTGATGGGCGAATCGGCAGCGTTTTGCTTCACTAAATTTTTCACAAATTTCAAGAGAAATTCACGTAATGGCAAAAAAATTGTGAAACTCCGCCATGTCACATTTTTTGACGCGGGCATCCGTTTTTGGATGCAGGCGCCCATTTTTTTTTCGACACTGGCAATTTCACGAATTTATTTGCTGCAAATTTGTTGCAGGTGAATAAATTCGCCCATTACTACAGACAAATATATTTCCTCCCTATAATGAATTATCTGTGCTTAAAACTCCACTCACTTTGCTTCTAAGTTTTGGTCAGGAAGAGGTGCATTTCTTTAATGAAATTGATAAGTGGTTATGTAAATCTGTTTGAGTACATGCATCTTTGAAATCACAGCAGAGTAGCCACAACAACTTAAATAAATAAAGAATGATCTGAATTCTATCTAGTATTTCAAATATGATAAATCATTATGAGTGTTTGAAATTGGTTTGGCTGAACAGGATTCTTCTGAATCCGAATGTTGCAAAGAATGTTCCTTGATTTCTCATTGTCAGCTGAATGTATATTATATATATAAAGCACAAGGGTTTGCATAGAGACCTAGGGGAAAATTTACTATTACTCCCAGAAATTAGCTCGACCAAATTCGCAATTTGAAAATTATTCGACCATTGAATGCGTATCGAATTGTTTTAGGCTATCATTTTGCACAATATCCGATTTCTCGATGAATTTGTACGATCGGATACCGATCATTCGATTTCACGAAAACATAGTGAAATTTCCTTTGAGCGTCCGAAAAATTTGTACTGTTCGAACGATCAAACGATCCATGAATGGTATTCGAGCAGGACTTAGCCTCAGAAGCCTATGGGGAGCTTCGATCGAACTTCGATCAAACTTCGATCATTTCACGTGAATTTTGTAAATCGGCCCCTTAATAATCACCACTGAACAAAGACATTAAAACAGTCTAAATGAATAGACTGTTATAAAACTGCAAATTAAACTGTACGGGAATTGTAAGTAAGAAGAACTGGCTGCAGGTCAAGTGCATGAAAGTTTAAGAAAAAATTATGAAAATGTAATGAATTTGAAATGGTTTTGGATAGGTTAAACCAGCCCTGCCCAGAAACAGTAATAAATTGTTTTCTACTTTACACCTCTCAATTAACATTGCATTGTAGCTTTACTTCTTGGCTTCTATTTTCAAGATATTTTCAAAATTTAACATATGCAAGATTTAATATTTAATATATGATTTAATATTTAAATCTTAAGTGAAGATTAATAAATCTTAAATAAATCTTAAATGAATATTTAAATTTTAAATTAAGATTTAATTTTTAAGATAGAAAGATATTTTCAAGATACCTAGAAATTATATGCTTTATGTTTCAGGCCTCCACAGCCCTAGAACTGTTAAGATCTGTGTTATCAGGAAAGTGAAGGATGGTACAGGGAAAAGAATGATATCATTATTTTTACCATATATTTTCCTTGTGTTTATGTGGTGTATGTGAATATAGGGCACCAGCAAATATAAAACCAGTGCACACTGGCAATTGTGTTCATTCTAACACATTGGCACCACTGTGTCAGGTGCATTGACACTTTAAGGCTGACATTACTCTGCAATGGTGGAAAACAATACTTGACACTGCACACTACAGTTTGTAAATGAGTGCTACTGTGTTAAGAATCTAAACCTAAGCAGTAATTCAAATTCAAAATCCATTCATAAAAAGGGCACTATTAGGGGGTTATTTATCAAAATCTGAAATTTACCCCTCTATTTTCTGAAAACCACTCCGACCAAATCTGCATGGACTTTCCCCTCTTTTTATAAACTAATTTTTTGCAAAAATTTGTTGAGGGAAAAGGCTCGGAAAAGATTTTTTTCGGATGTGTTGCTAAAATCTGTTACTCTTCTGGATTTTGCTTCCATAACCTGTGACTTTTGATGCCCAAACCACAAATCTTTGGATTATTGAATGAAACCCAGCACAGATCAGTATTTCTTCAAAATGTCTGTGGGACATCTGCCATTGACTTGTACATGAACTTGGCAGGTCTGAGTTTGAGTACTTTTTTATTTTGACATTTAACACCATTGAGGTTTAATACATTTTGAAAAATGCAGGGTTTTTTTCCACGAAAAGATGGTATTTTGCCCTTTTAAAAGTCCAACCAGAAAACATCAGACTTTAATAAATAACCCCCTTACTTGTTCTGCGTGTCTTGTTCTGCCTCATACAGCAACACTTTTTCATAGGAAAAGTCTACTGGAAAGCATGTATTGTGTATGAGGGGGCACGGTATTGAACCTGAAAAGACATATTCTAACTAGAATTACCATGATGTTACTAGCAAATGTATAGTTATCTTATGTCCACTCGTCAGTCATAATGCATTACTTCAGTGGAGCTATATCTTTAGCAACACAGTCTTGCTTCATGGATAGACTGGATTGGGACTATCCAAAAAAGCAGCAACTACTCAGCCTCGTTCAAATATAAATAACAGTAAATGATTAAGTGATGCCAACATAATGTGCTGGCTTTCCATTCTCTGGCATTCTGCAGTGCTGCATCTTAATGAGCAATATAAACCACCGTTAATATTAATTGCCCTTGCTTCGCTGTGCTATGCTGCACTAAAAACTACAAGTTTTGATGTCTCAGAATTGTTAAATATTAATATGTAGCTACTGTATGTTCAGTATGCTGTGACTCTATCTCCTCCCCTCCTCTCCCCACCATTTTTTCTCTATAGTAGTCATGTGTCACTTGTTTAGATAAAGTACTGGAACCATAAGTGGTGCAAAATTGAACAATCATGGAGAATCTGTACCTGTGCAGCACAAAAATCTGGCAGTGTAATCCTAACAGACAACAGGGAGCCCTGTTTTTAACACCTGCCATAAGCATCTTAATTCTGTGTGCCTTCTGCTCCTCCTCCCTGCTGCCTCTTAAATGAAGTGCAACCTCTGCAGAACCATTTTAGAAGTAACAAATTAATTTTTGCAATCACTGTTTACATGTTTTTTTCTCTTTCAGTATAACAATAACAGAATGTGATGGACTTTCGCTTTTTTCAACTGACTTAACTAAGTGCATCACTAAGCATATATTGGGTGGAATTTCCCAGGTTTGGTTAAAGGTCTAAGAGGCAAATTTCAAATTTATTACCGTGACATGTTGTGTAAGCAAGAAGAGTTCCCAAATGATCACAGTAAATGATCTTTCCTTAATTATGGTGAGCACAAAAGGGAACAAATGCTGCTCTTGTAATTTTCTGGTCATTTACAACTGGCCATACTCTTGAGAGCCCTGGGCTCATTTTCTGAAGCAGCTGCTCCTTTTGGCTTTGGCAGGCTTAGTTTGTATTATACCTAAAAATGATTTATTGACCTAAACAATTCTGTGGACATCAATTTATATAGCCAGTAGCGTTCTATACAATTAAAGGAATTAATAATGATAGTATGCAATGTCTTCACCACCTTCACTCTTTCAAAAAGATCACAATGGCTTGAAGTGCAAGTGAAAATAGAAAAAGGTTCTAATATTGCACAGAAGTCGGTTGGCTCTACCCACTGGATTGACATTTGATTATTATCCTTTAAATATATAAGATGTTTGTTCATCATTCATATTAGTACCTATTTTAGAGGAGCTTACAATGGAGTTTGCTACACTGCACATAAACCAGGGTGAATTTCAGCCATCCAGCATGTGAGAAGAAACTGAAATATCAGGAACAAACTTATATAGAGACAGTAAGAACTTACAAACATTTGCAGACATTGTGCTTGCCTCCACCAAACCCAGGAACCAATGCAAGGCAGAAACTAACGCAACAAAGTAATATCCACAGTGCAGTAAATCCCCCTAGATATATTCCTCCAAGAGGTCCTTGATTAGCTGGACCTTGGTGTGCAATGTTTTGCTTAACGATTGACTCGGATCTAGATAAGATTTGGGTCATTCTTAAAAATGCCATGGGTGATTGACAACTGGCTTGGTTCAAAATGGACTACCTAAACAGTTTTTTCATGCACAGAAAGAGACCAATGGGGGAAGGAAAGTTGAACATAGAGGAAGCAGTTAGACTGTTGCTTCTGTATAGCAAAGAAATAGAAATGTGATTGAATGAAGGTTTCCAGTAGAAAGCAAATAATAATAATAATAATACTGTGTCAAGACCATTTTTTCCTCATGGCTGCAAATATGCTGGTATTATGGGAAAATGCGGCATTGCGAGTGGAAAGCACAGTGACATGAGCAATGATTGTTTATATTTTAACCACATGACATATCTTTATTTGCTTCATGGCTTTAGTAGTTTTTTATACATTTTAATTTGTATGAAAATTCTTATGAACATGAGGATCTCAAGGTTTTCGGATTCTTTCCACTTATTCCACTTTCCACTTATTTTTCATTCATGGTTTTTAAATTAGGCTGTTTTAATAACTGAATAAATTCATTAAATAAATTAAATTAAGAAATACATTATAAACATATTACAATTAGATGTTGCTGCTAAGGTGCAGGTTATGAAACGAAAAAATGGACCCCAAAGCAAGCAAAGATCTTGAAGAAGTTAGTATAATAAAAACGTATATGAGTAAGACAGAACTCCTCCTCCTTAAAATGTGAGATGATGTTCTTTGGGAACGTATATATAGACTCCAATATGTTCTATACAGAGAACCATGAGAGAACCCTCTGTCTTTTTTATTATCCCAAGCACTTTTTTCCTACTGTATCCCCCTGTATTTCTCTTAAAAAATAATAAAGAATTTAAAAAAGTTAATATAACAGAAGCTTTCCAAAGAAGGGTAACTTAAAGGGTTATTGGGTTGAATAAAGATATCAGGTAACATTTAAAATACTTAAAACTTAAAAAGTCAGTACCCCTTGTTCAAAATGAGTTGAATATATAGAGCTAAACCTCTAAACATACTTTTTGACTATTATTTAAATCATGTTTTTGCTTTTTTTTTAAGCTAAATGGGGCAAACAGGAAAAACTACATGATGTTTGCTTCTAATGAGATTATTAGTGCATAGCTCAGTGCAAATTTTTTGCAAGGGGGCGTCAACTGCGTACAGCGCATACATTTAGAGCACCTGCATCCAATTTGGGGTACCCACGTCCAATTTGGCATGCCACATTAAATGCGGGCTCAACGGCCTGTTTAGGAATGTCCACAGCCCGGCAGTTGGGGTCCCCTAGCATAGATGATCTTCCTGTAGACAGCAAGAAAATTGTGGTCAATGATAGGTCAGATGCAGGTCATTGCTACAAATGTTAAGGTGCTTTAATTTTAACACAATGGGGCAAATTTACTATTATTCCCCAAAAAATATTCGTTTTCCCTCGATATTCGATTAGCATTTGATTTTTGAATGCTAATCGAATAGTTTTAGGCTACCCTTTATCCGATCATCGATCATTGATAGTAAATCTAAAAACAAAATAAAGCTCAATTAATGCCTTCTTAATAAAAATTTAGAATTTTAATAAAATGTAATTTTTTTGCATAATACATTCTATTTACTTTATTGATTCTCAAAAAAAAACATTTACATAAGCATCACTGAAGAGAGAGAGAGAGAATATTTAGACACAGAGGATGCAACATGGATCAGAAGAAAGAAAAATTGAAAGGCAACAGGCAGAAGGAAAAATGCTTCTTTACAGAAAGAGTGATAAATACATCTATCTGTCCTCCTGTAAGGGTAAGGCCAGACGGGAAGATTCCCCAGCAACTAATCTCCCTGAACCGCTTCCCCCTGCCTTCCAGCTAATTAATGAATAATCGCCTGCGCCTATCCACACGTGGCCCTGCGCTTTCCCGAAATGACTTGAAATTGGCAAAGGAGGCAACTTCAAATGACTTCAGAAAAGCCAGGCACAGGCGATCATTCATTAATTAGCTGGAAGGCAGGGGGAAGTGGTTCGGGGAGAAGAGGGGATTAGTCGCCAGGCGACAAATCTCCCCGGATCTTCCCATCTGGCCTTACCCTAAATGTGGCAGGGAGTATTTTAGTAAAGGAATTCCAAGTTGCATATGCTAGATATAGTAGAAAGCAATTTAAAGGACAAAAGTCCAGGATTAAGCATTAAATGAGCAGCCTAAGAACCAACTCATGTTATTTAAGTACTGAGAAAAGTTGACAGGATTAGGAAAATTCTCTGTGAACCTCTTCAACACTTTTATTTCTGCAATTTCAGTTTTTGTTTTATCATCTACCTCATCAGATCACCATCTTCTTTCTGTTTCTGTGCTTGTGGAATTTATCTTCCCATTCAGACAATGTTATGTTCATGGGTAATAGCACTGTATTGCATTTTAATGCCTCTCATTGGAGTATGCCCATATATTTCCACCTGGTGTATTTTATTCATGATTTTTACCTCTGAAGAAGTTAGGGTTGCCACCTGGCCGGTATTTTACCGGCCTAGTCGGTATTTTTGAAAAATCTTAAATTTATAGGAAGGCCGGTATTTTTTTCTAGAAAAGGTGGCAACCCTAGAAGGAGTGGATTGAGAGTAAATTTACAGATCTCAAAACAACACGAAGTGCTATAGAACCTGTTTATAAAGTGCACTATTCTGGTTATGGCACACATACAGCAGTATTTTTACTTTTTTTCAACGGAGTCTTCTACTTTTTCATATTTGTTTTAAAAGTAGATGTGACCATGTATGTAATTTGTGAACCGAATAATAAAATTAAGAAAAGGAATGTTCTGATTAAGAGGATAGAAATACTGTATAAAAAAAAGAGTCTGTCAGTTTTGGGAAAGCTATACAGAAGGTAATTTGTCTGACATATATATAATCAGACTGGGGATAATCTGGTAACATTTTTTCCTGCTGGTCTGTGTGAGCCAGAGGACATGTCACATATCCTTTGGTGTTGAATTAATTTCTCTAATGCTTAAGTGATACTGACATTTATGAAGTTGTAAAATCTAGGGGGAATATGTTTTCAAATGCCACTCTCCTGACATAACAGTGGATGTGTAGAAGAGATAAATCCAACTCACATTGCGAATGCATTGCTTTAAATTTTGAGTGGCTCAAACCTCTGCAGAGGGTACCAATGTAAACAGCTGCGGTAGGGATTTTTTTTCCTGATGCACCCATTCCCATATGCAGGATTTATATTGCAGGAGAATATTCATGCAATGCAGCAATCCAGCTCCTTGCAATAAATGGAATTACTTCTCTCTTACCACACCCTCAAACTCTGAATTAATTTTGCAGCACTTTTATAAATCTTTCTTGGGGCAGATCTGTATCCAGTTTAGTTTTTTGCATTACATTAATAATACAATTTCTACCTAACGCTCACCCACGATCTGGATTTATTCACTAAACATTTGGTTTGAAAACTGTCTGTGCAGGGAAAGTCATTGTCACAAAATCAGGTGACAATTCAAATTGCATGACTTTTTCTAATCGTCACCCTAAAAACTCAAATTATTGAATGGAAACCACAAATTTTTTAAATAACTGAACAAATATTAGCATCAAGCAGTCTGAAATTCTTCACAATTTTGAAGTACAAAAATCATGTTGCAATTGTAAAAGTGAAAATTAGTGATGAGCGTATCTATCCTGTTGCGCCAAAAACTTTGAGTTTTCAACGCGCATCTCGTCATTTTCGACGTGTCTTGTCCTTTTTGGCACGCGTCGCATCATTTTCGGTGCACATCGTGTTTTTTTTTTACTCGCGTCTTGTTTTTTTGACGCCAGGGAATTTTCGGATTCATTAAACAGCGGGAATTTGCCGCTAATAAATTCGCCCATCACTAGTGTAAATCTGCCATTGACTTTTACAAGGTTTTGCTGGAGTATTTTCAGATTCTGATTTTTAGCAGCTTTGGAGTAATAAATCTCGAAAAATTTTAGTTGTTTTTTTCCTCTTTAAAAACTCTAAAAATTTTGAGGTTTAATAAAAAGGCCCCTAAATGTTTAATAAATAGGCTCCTAAATGCCCTTCTGTCCTACCCTAAAACAAGACTTGTGTGATATCTCAAGCACTGCTACCTCTAGATCAGTGATCCCCAACCAGTAGCTCGTGATCAACATGCTGCTCTCCAACCCCTTGGATATTGCTCTTAGTGTCCTCAAAGGATGTGCTTATTTTTTAATTCCAAGCTTGAAAGTAAGTTTTAATTGCATATAAACTAAGTAAAGTGCCAAGTAGAGCCTCTTGTAGGCTGCCAGTCCACATAGGTGCTACCAAATAGCCAATCACAGCCCTTATTTGACACCCCAATGGACTTTTTCCTGCTTGTGTTGCTCCCTAACTCTTTTTACATTTGTATGTGGCTCACAGGTGAAAAAGGTCAGGGACCCCTGCTCTAGATCAAAGAGCTGCTTATTAATTGGAACTTCTAAAATAATAGGGGTATGCTTGAGTGAAGTACCCTGTTTTTTATCTTCCTCCAGTGCAAGAGAAGACCTGTGGAAAGAACGCAAGTTTAGCCCATGCGTTGATTTATTAATTGGAAATGAAGGAATCTGCAGACATCTGTAGCAGGAAGTAGCTGAAATGGGCATCAAGAGCATGGGACTTATGTATTACTTGGTAATAAAACAAATAACATAAAGCAAAACAATAAGAAACACACTCACAGTCATATTACATCTTCCTCAAACAAAATATTCTCTACATTGGTTTTAACGTTTGTTCTTGACAAGGTCACATAAATAAACTTTGAAATCCAGTGAATTAAGGCAATCTTGTTTTGCTTTTCTAAAGTGCATACTTCCCTCATCATTTGACATTTCGCAGTAATAATGCCTTTTTCTATCCTATCTACAGATTATTTGGTATTTTCTAGCAATCTAAAAACCAAAACAAGTACTGGAAGAGTAAAAGAGCGGAATAAGTAAAAGGAAGGCTAAGAAATAGATTTGAGGCTAATAGAAATAAGTTTAGAAGTAATAGTAATAAGTCTAGAATGTGAATTGTCAGGTGTAGATTTCCCAAGGCACATCAGGTCTTGGGTCTCATTTTGCTTTTATTAATTAAAATTATTAAAATTTCATATACATATTTAAACACAAAATATACCAACTTCTGGTGATATTGCTCACACTGTGTCACCCTTGTTTCCTCTATATATGTTTCTTGGGTTGGTTATCTCTGTCTACTTCATCACCTGTTACTGCTCCCCCATTCTTGTTATTCCCCTTGTTCTTATTCTACACTCTATCTGGTTCTCTGTCTATTTCTCTCTACATTCTGGTTTGTCTTTATACGTAACGTTACTAAATCTCCATTCTAATTACTTTTCCCTTTCTTTCCTTACATTGTTATAGTTGTTTGCCCAACCAAACCCTTTTTTTCTGTTTGATGTATTAGTCCTCCATATTTCTAGTCTTACCTTTTTTTCATTTAATATATATCTGTTGTTTCAGTATCTTATATATTCCCATATTTTTCTCCATGTCGTGAATTTTAGGTGAAACGGGTCGGATTCACCCATAATTAATTTTTAAATACCATTTAATATATAAAGTCTTTGAGCCAATCTCAGACACTGAAGTGAGAGTCTGCCTTTACATTCTATCTACTGAGGCTCAGTTTCTGAAAGGAAGTAGTTAGCCTTGCTATCAGACTCAGACTCAGACGTTCAATCAGTGGTCTTACAACAGTTACCAAGAGGTTTTAAACTGAACATGAGACAGGGCTGAAACCATTTGCATTTGAATGTGCAATCCATTTGCCTGATGTTTGAAGCTCTGAGACTTTGTAATGAATAAATTACAAGAAAAATGTATACCTTGTACTTTGCAATAAACTGTTGATATACAGTTATATATTGGCAGTATGTAACCTTAAAGGTAGACTATGATCATAATGATATGTTCAATATCTTGTTTATTCTCAATAATTAATCTAAAAATAACTGATTATTGATATAGTATATATATATATATATATATATATATATATATATATATATATACTATATCAATAATCAGTCAGTTGGATTGATGTACACAATAAAGAAAATTTGATTATTCACAGAATAATGGAGTGCATCTATCCTTCATCAATGTATATAAATATATATATATATATATATATATATATATATATATATATATATATATATATATATATATATATAAACAATATCTGTACAATACAACAGTAATGGTAAAAAACACAAAATAAATAAATGCCTAAATATATGTATATGTTAAAATAGAGATATTTTTCTATTGTGAATTTGTGTTATTGTAATGTTTAAATAAACTGATCTACTGATTTTTTAATTTTTACCTTCTTTTCATTTCCCTCTTGCTACCTTTGACTGTGTTACTTGCTCAAAACTGATTTCATTTTTCCTTAGGTGTCATTGTTTCTTTCACCATTTTTATCATTTCCCATGTCTCTCTTTTTGTATTATAATTTCCTAGCAAGATACCAGAAGGCCTTACAGTCCAGTGATGTGGAAACAACTTTTCTTGCAGTTTTTCCAGACAGTTCCTTGCAAGAATATTAAAAAGCCCTTTTAAAGTGGCAGGACTGGATTATTATCTCTCTGATGACATGGAGCTAGTTGATATTGTTGCTCATGTCTAAACATATAAATATAGTTGGCATTTATCTGGACAGTCATTTCACCAGGATACTGGTGTGCCACTGCCCTTACAGGCAATCATGTTCAATTCATTTACACCCTTAATTGAGTAGGTTTTGACATATTGGGCAAAGCTTAAGCGCAATGATGCTGCAATTTTGGTATAAATTCTGCATTTGGATAAAAAACCATCGTAACCTATGTCTGAAATTGCACTCACATACGAAAATGAAACCTATGATCTCACTTGGAGCAGGAGTTATAGAAAATAAAGAAGATTTTATTTAATGTAATAACATTTGAATTGATTCTGTAGAGATACAAACTCATTTTATTACATGGACAGAATATGATTATGTAGAGATACAAACTCATTTTATTATATGGACAGAATTTGATTCTGTAGAGATACAAACTCATTTTATTATACCGGCAGAAACAATTACCAGAAATAGCTGTGAGTGTGGGGGATCTGGTGGCTGTGCAGGCTGGTGTGAAAAAGGCGGGTTACATATTCAGAACTTACACTTTATTTTTTAAATTTCATTTATCATTATTAGTAAATGACAAGTTTAGTAATTTTAGCTCAATTCATTCATTTAGTTACCCAGTTAGATACTAAACATGCAATTTGTCATTCAGTTGCTCTTTGCTGTCTTCCTTCTGTACAGTACATTTGTATGTATAGGGCAAATACAATATGTCACCAACAAGCAGATGTAGGAATGAGCTAAGCTACAGGGAGCAGATTTAGCAATATATATATATAAAAGTGGTATTGACTGGAGATGTGAAAATCATTTAATTGCTCCTGATTCCCGCACCTCTGGTCAATACACGCTATTTAAAATGATAAAAAAACCTTTTAATGCCACCTCATTACTCCTAATTGACTTTCTTATTCCCCTTCAATCTTTTACAGTGAGCTTCCCATGGCAATGTACAGTGCAACTGGCAGAAAATAAATGCAGAAATTAGAATGCAAATGAACAGAAGGGATGTGAGGTTTAGTACTTGGGATAGGTGGGACATTCTTTTTTTTAAACCATTCCTAAATTCATTCACAAGATAATGCCTCAGGAGAATCCACCAGAGCTCTGCCAGTCATCTAGTTGTTTTCAACAAAATGTCATTACTGGGCAGTAAGGAAACATACAGTGCAGCTAAGGTTGTATTGATCAGTGGGCTTTAAGAATCTGTGCCTGATGTTCCTGGACCACAGATCCCAACATGTGGGAATAGTGATGGGTGACTTTATCCCGTTTCTCCCAAAAATGTGTGAATTTCCTGCAATGGAAAAAAATTTGGGAAACGGCGCCGGAGTCTCGTCTTTGGATGCGGGCATCATTCATCTGTTTTTGGATGCCAGAGCAAATTTGTTGGTGAAACTGCACCGGCGTCCAAAAAACGGACGGCGGCGTCTGATTTTTTTTTTGATGCCGGATAAGTTTCACTGGCAGATTTTGACGGGTGCTTTGTGAATTTATTCGCCGGCAGCGAATCGCAGGAATTCGCCGGAAATTTGAGTCTGGCAAATAAATTCGCTCATGTAGGAGTACTTTGTTGCATGGTTATAAAGAAAACATGAAAAAAGTCTGTTCTTATTGTAACCACTTGCTTTACTGGCCATACATTATAATCCTTACTATCTGGAGATTAAGTTTATTAAAAGCATAATTACCATTTTGCCTTCTATAGCCAGCATAGCTCCAATTTTAAGACTTTATCAAAATGGTTTGAGCAGGGTTTGTAATGGATTACAGGGTGGATTAGTTATAGGTTTCTTAAATTCAATTTTAGTGGGGTTCCCTAGACTGGGTCATGATGACTGGCAGGACATGGGTCAAATGGTGCCTGTCCCTTCTGATCTCATCCTGACTGCTGCTGTAACAATGCATGTTCATCCAGTACTACATATCACAGTCTGGTCCTCAAGCAATTTATTACACTATGGCCCCTATTTATTTCATGACACAGATGACACATGGGGCAGATTTACAAAATTCACGTGAATAGATCGAAGTTCGATTGAATTTGATTCAATTTTGATCGTACGATTTAATCGAATATTCTAATTTTGCCTTTTCGAGTACCGAATTATTGAATAGATCGAATAGATAGAATGATCGGATATTCGATAATTCGATCATTCGATGATCGAAGGAATCAAAATTTTTAAATTCTTTGAATGCCTACTTTGCCAGATTGAACCTACAAAATTGCAATAGAAGCCTATGGGAACCCTGCGTTCAATCGTTCGAATTTTTCGGAGGCTGGACGGAAAAATTACGATTTTTTTGTGAAATCGAACGATCGGTATCCAATCATACGAATTCATCGAGAAATCGAATATCAAGCAAAATGATAGCCTAAAACTATTCGATAAGCATTAGATGTCTTTCAAACATTTCATGCCACACAATGGTCCCCTAGTATGTTCTGGCACACTGTGGCCCCCAAGTAATATATGACAGGCAGACTGACACATCTCCAGGTGATTATGGCTGTGATTTGTATTATATACAGAGTGATGTCACAGTATTATCTCACAGCACTGTGACAAACACTCTAGAAGGGGGCAGCTGGTGCTGGAAGGTTTACTGTAAGTTTAATTTCCCTACGGCTGACTGTGAACAGTAACAGGGGCAGAGGTTCTTAAATGTACAATTGAAAAAAAATTGCTTTGATTAAAATAGTTTTCTTCCCAAGAGCCCTAAGTAGGCTTAGGGTCCAGGGCAAATACCCTGCTTGTCCTCTTCTAAAATAATTCAGGTAACTATTCAAGCTAACAGTCTCACCCTTGGGGCCTTGGCTCTTGTACAAATGTGAGCATGTGTGATGCTTTTGCTGCTGTTATGATTCTGCATAACTGCAAAACAGAACAGATAAGTGCCATTATACATATTTCAGCTTTGGTTTCTGACTGGAACAAAGCCCTGTTCAATAAACCGTTAAGATACGATAAATAGGATTCGACTCAGAATATTGGTTAAACATACTTCCTATGTCAGAGAAGAGATTATCTTTATTAGAATTAAAGAGAGCATAATCTTTTTTTCCACATAGAAAACTGGATTTATAATGTACTGAATCAAAGATTAAGACAGACAGCCTTCTTGACTTAAATTCTTCCTCCATCAAAATGAAGCGTGGTGGAACTGCAGCATTGCAAATAAAAATTAATCAACCTTAAACCTCTGAGCATCAGAATAAAACCGTAGCATCCTTTCTCCATTAGCTCTAGTTTAAAAAAGGAATATTACCAAAATGACTTCACGGTGCTGTTCTAATCTGATTTATATGTCCAGCATCAAGTATTAAAGTCATAATTGCTATCAAATCACTTAGATCCTAAGAGACTGTGTCCTGAGTGGCCAGACAAGCTGCTGATGGATGTCAGTGTAATGCAGAAACTTCCAGCAGTTATGGAGTTATAGCCCAGTCCAATTGGCTGATGTCAACCGCAGGCCATAAGCCTCTTACTGTAAAGTAATTTTTCTATGTAGAGAGGCTCAGTTCTGTACACTGAGACTTAAGCATTTCATTTAAGCTTATGTCAAAAGGATTCACTCACCCTAAAATAAAAACTTTATTTTACTTACCATCTTTATTAATTCTGGACAGTTTTCTCTTCCAGATTTTAAACTCCTGTAGAGATGTGATGTGCCTGATATCAAATGACACTACACTGCACCACCAGTGAAGGTACAGATAGAAACCATTCAGGTCTTCCCTTTCGTTTTATAGCTTGTAGCAGACCAATCTCAACTAATTGTTGATTGGTTGCTACTGACAATAAATCTGGCTCAGTTTAGATCATTCACAGGATGCCTAGGACAATTATCCTTTAGACAATTGTCTTCAAGACATTTATATCTAGTCACTAACTTTGGCCTGACATTTGATGTCTCTGTATTATTTGATAACCTTATTATTTTCAGATGCAGTTAATTAAGTGAAAAGTTGAACACCCCCTGTAAACTCAAGGGATGGTGGGCGTTATGGTTTTTTTTTCTCTCCTTTCTTCAAGCTCCATGCCATTTGGTTGAAATGAGTCAGTGCTGTAGCCAAGGGGTTAACAGAGGACTGGGATCTGTGGACTGTCCCTGTAGGGGGATATAAAAGGTGAGCCAGCTAAATTACCTGCTTCTTTAATCTTCAGCACCACCAACTCCTGAAGAATCCCACAGATCCCTCCCTCTTAGATGAATTTATAATATAGTTAAATTTTATATATAATATTTGGGGTATACATTATCTGTTATAACTCTGACAGCATAGCAGGGAATTAAGCAAGAGATTTCATGGTGGCCTGCTGGAGAAGTTAATCAGAGGCTGGCTATCTGAAAACTTGGATATAAGAGTTGTTTTTTCATGGTATTCAGTTTCTGTAAATTGTTAAATAACCAAAAAACAATTAACAGCCTTGCATCACCCTTCAACTTGTATATGTCTTCAGTTATTTTAAGTTTATGGATTGGTATTGGGGAGTATAGAACCAGCCTTTCCCACATGGTTTAGGAAAGTCCTGTCCCAGGCTTACTACTGTTAATAAAGTTGAAGTTGTGGATAGGCTATAACAGATTGGATAATTTCTTGAATTGTTAGAGTGAGAATTAGCACTGAGTAAGAAAATATCATCCTTCTCCTGCCCACATGTGTGCTTGACATAGATGTCTATCCTTACATGCATGTGTAGAGATCCATAGGATAAATTTTCCCTATGGTTTGGGAACCCCCTACAATTTGGAAACTAGCTGCTATGTCCTGGCAACTGTACCCATAGATGTTGGGGAGGGATAGTTAATTTCCCTATTGGCCCAGCAAAGGTATGACTACTTCATGGTCTTTATTATAGTACTGATCGGGAAGCCCTTGTTCTTTCTCTTCAGTATCTATCTTCTGACCCAGTTGGAGGTCTGCTGGGAGCCAGATCACAACAATGCTCAGTAAAGAGTTTAGTTCTCCTTTAAAGGTGCACCTTAAACCTACACAGTGTTATACGAGTGAGGCTCTGACCTTGATTATATCTGTCATACACTAATGTCATTTTATTTGCTGTGAGTATAACCCTGTGACATTGTTAATAAGCCATTTGCTCATGTTTTAGAACCAGTGGTGTCTAACTGTGAGGACTTACCCTGGTGGTCTAGTGGGCCACATTCAAAAGTACTTAAGGGAACTTATCTCTGACAGTTCCAGTGTGCTATTCCTGTTCGGTCTTGTATCTGATTCCTGTTGTGACCCCTGCCTCCCTGCCTACCTAATCTGACTTCTGGGATATTGACCCCTGCCTGGTAAACCAACTATTCTGAAATCCATAATCTGACCGGTGCCAGTTAGACTCTTCTTGATTGATATCCCGGCTTTGACCTCTGCCTGTTTGACTCTGTTTGAAGTCCGCCTGCACCGACCCGGCCTTGTTTTCCCTACGCTTTCTGTCCATTCCCTGAACTGTGGCCTTCTGCCCAAAAATACTTTGCTAAGGATCGTGCCTCTCTGCTTGTTCAGAACCCTTAGCTTGGCTCCTCTCTTAAATAAGACATGGCGACAACCAATTAGCTGAGGTCTCCTCCAGAGGTGAAAGGCGGCTGTTATAGGCAGAAGCAAGAAGACAAGGGAGCCTAGCATTGGTTCTGGCTTTTGGGTGCCAATTAGTGACACTAATCTTCTCTTTCCCTTACTCCTCCACTTAGCAAGAACCCAGCCAAGAAAAGGAGTCCAGAGTATCCAACGTTTCTGCCAAACTAATTTATAAATTGTATTCTAGCCAAAGAGGTACACATGCTTTGGTTGGAATTTGACAAAGGAGGAGAATAGACACAGTAATGAGCATGGAAGACCTTAGGCCTCATTAGTGAACCCAAATGCAGTGTTTGGGCACAAACCTTCACTAATATAGTGCTGACTGCGTTAGTCAGGGCTGTATTAGTGAGGGGGTGGGCAGGTGGAGGCAAGTAGGTGTTCCCTGCCAGTCCTGTGCCTTGCACATCATTCAGAAGTGCATCCCACATCAGGCCCCTGTCCTTACTGCCTGCCCTGCATCTTCTGCGCCCTGCATAGAGCATCAGATTTTTGATCCAGCTGTCCCTGCAGAGAGCATGGGGTGCAAGGGCTGGTAAAGAAGCACTAAGAAGCTCACTCATGTGCCCTTAAGTGCTTTTGTACTTATGCCCCATCCAGGTTGTAGATGGCCCAATGTCATGCTCTGACTGACCAGATGTGATACATTACAATTGACCAAAAAACCCATAATTCAAATTATGAACAGTTCACTGATACAAACTGCAGTCGTTTATGTTTCCCCCAGCAGGAACTGCAAGATCACTAAAGGGAGTGCCCTCCTTAATGCTCATCAAAATTTCTGCTAGTTAGACTAGTTGTATGATGCACCTCAGACAGACAACAATTTTCACATTTTCTCATACAAACTATAGTGCAGACTTTTGGATTTCAAATGGCGGTTTTTACACTTGGGATTATGTTTTGGCACACTAAAACTGAAACGGCATGTGTACCTGCAATGTATAAAGTTTCACTATAAATTGCTTAAACCAGTTTGGTAAAGGGATAGTAGAATCATATTTATTAATTTTCCTTTGCTATTCTTCTTATTTAATACAAGGTCTGCTTTGGTGGAAGTCATGTCAGGAGAATCCAACTAGAGCCATTAGCCTTATTCAATGAATGTAAATGGAGCAGGGTTTGCAGGGAATGGGTGGCATTTGGACATGGTTTGGGTGGTATAGGTGTTGGTCAAAAGTGCTATAAAGGCAAATCTTTTGAAAGTTAAGGTACCACTGTACTTTGTTGACAGGGCCAACTGCACAGGGTTAGCATACTGGGAAAAGGGCTTGGCTTAGTAACTAGTATGAAAATTATTTCTGACATATGTAACATAGAAGTGCTGTGACCCACTTCTTCTAAAACTAGTTATTTTTTTACTTGTTTATTTCTGCCTCTGTTTTTCTTTCTGCCTCTTATCTTGGGTAAACAAATCATTAGGCTTCTGTGTTGCCATACAAAACAACAAAGTTCTGTGAGACTGCTGACTACATAAGATATTTCTTGGACTTTTCAGATCAACAATTGACATCCTTAAGGTCAGAAGTAGCTGCAAAAGTCTGATACTAATGCAACTGATAAATTAATAAAAACAAAAAAGCATCAACATGCTGAACCACCTTTAGGTTGGTGGCACACATAAAGATTCAGGGAAATTAGTCACCCAGCAACAAATCTCCTCTACTGCGGGCGACTAATCTCCACACAATGCCTTCCTGTCTGCAAGAAAACGAATCACGGGATGGGATACGGATCGCTGACGTCACCCAAAGTTTCCTCTTGAGGCAACTTCCAGCAACTTCATAAAATGAATCTATCCGAATGCAATCCGACTGGCATTTCAGTCCCACATCCCGCTTTGCCCAAGGCAGATTTGTCACTAAGGGACTAGTCTCCCAGTTTGCCACCACACTTAGGGTAGGGGCAGATGGGAAGATTCAGGGAGATTAGTCGCCCCAGTGACAAATCTCCTATTCTTCAAGGTAACAATCTCCCCGAATCGCCTTCCCCTGCCTTCCTGCCGGCTTGAACGAAAAATCCCCAGAGGGATGGCACTTGTGGCGCTTTGCTTTCCGAAGTTGCCTCACAAGGAAACTTCGGGCGACTTTAGAAAATGAAGTGGTGCAATTTTTCATTCAAGCTGGTGGGAAGGCAGAGAAAGAAGAGGAGATTTGTCGCTTGGTTGACTAATCTCCCTATATCTGCCCGTGTCTCTGAAGCCTTACAAATTGTGTAGATAAAATCTGTTACATCTACAATTTTATCAGCTTTTGCACCCAAGAAAAAAGCTGGAAAGTCTGAGAAAAGAACATTTGACACACTCTGGCTGTGTCACCAGTGCTGTGGGTAGAACGGACTGCTTAAAATGCAATATTTTATTAAAAGCAAGCCTTGACTGGCAATTTGTGAATTCTGGCAACTGCCAGAGGAACTGCAGATAGGTGGCATAAACAGTCATTATTTAGTGGGCTGGTGGGGCTGTTTGGATCTCGGCGTACTTGAGAGGGCATGTTTTGAATCCGAGTAAAGTTAGACTACAACACTGCCACATGGGTTAAAATACTGCACAATTAAAAATCAAGAAGTGTATCTTATGTGAAAATACATTCTGCAGGATTTACACATAAACAACTTATAAATGTTCCATTTCCTTAATCTTTTATAACCTTGCTGTCTGCATACAGTTTAATTCACCTGCACTATTTTGGTTATCAGCAGTGGTGTATCTAGATGTTACTGGACCCCACAGCAGATTCAATTTAGTGTCCTAAAATATTGGTAAGTTGACCTATTCTACCAAGATATATGGAAACTGCTCATTAGGACCTTACTGTGACCTCTACAGTCCTGCCCACTCCTCTGTACTTACACCCCTGGTTCGGAAAGGATCCATGTAGGCTTAGTATAAAGTTTTTTAATGTGAATTCATATGACTTTTGTCCTTATCCAAAGTCAAAATGCAATCATAGGTATTTAACTATGATAAGCTATAGTATGCTAGAAATATAATGATCTGTACTTGTGGCTGTGTTCAAAATGACCAATTTTGTGTGTATTTTTAAAGGAAAACTGCCATGAAGGGCAACCATGAGTTGGGCAAAGATATTTAAATGCATGGCCACTTAAGGAATATGTGGGTCTTTCCCTGCATCCAAGCCCCAGGGAAATTATGATTACCACAGGTCCAAAGTATTATCAGAATTCTAGTCATCCTTTGGTGCGCGTTTCATTCTGTTAAATCTCAGAAAGATGGTACCATCTCACTATCGGGAACCAATGTAGAAAGAATGCAGAAAAAAG